>OU611751.1:18366292-18666292 GCA_914767535.2 Dunaliella primolecta
GGTGATTACCACCGCATTTGGGTGGTAATGATGATGGTGTTGTCATGATGATGTGGTGATCACCACCGCATTTGGGTGGTAATGATGATGGTGTTGTCATGATGATGTGGTGATTACCATCGCATTTGGGTGGTAATGATGATGGTGTTGTCATGATGATGTGGTGATTACCACCGCATTTGGGTGGTAATGATGATGGTGTTGTCATGATGATGTGGTGATTACCACCGCATTTGGGTGGTAATGATGATGGTGTTGTCATGATGATGTGGTGATTACCATCGCATTTGGGTGGTAATGATGATGGTGTTGTCATGATGATGTGGTGATTACCACCGCATTTGGGTGGTAATGATGATGGTGTTGTCATGATGATGTGGTGATCACCACCGCATTTGGGTGGTAATGATGATGGTGTTGTCATGATGATGTGGTGATCACCACCGCATTTGGGTGGTAATGATGATGGTGTTGTCATGATGATGTGGTGATTACCACCGCATTTGGGTGGTAATGATGATGGTGTTGTCATGATGATGTGGTGATTACCACCGCATTTGGGTGGTAATGATGATGGTGTTGTCATGATGATGTGGTGATTACCACCGCATTTGGGTGGTAATGATGATGGTGTTGTCATGATGATGTGGTGATTACCATCGCATTTGGGTGGTAATGATGATGGTGTTGTCATGATGATGTGGTGATTACCATCGCATTTGGGTGGTAATGATGATGGTGTTGTCATGATGATGTGGTGATTACCACCGCATTTGGGTGGTAATGATGATGGTGTTGTCATGATGATGTGGTGATTACCATCGCATTTGGGTGGTAATGATGATGGTGTTGTCATGATGATGTGGTGATTACCATCGCATTTGGGTGGTAATGATGATGGTGTTGTCATGATGATGTGGTGATTACCACCGCATTTGGGTGGTAATGATGATGGTGTTGTCATGATGATGTGGTGATTACCATCGCATTTGGGTGGTAATGATGATGGTGTTGTCATGATGATGTGGTGATTACCATCGCATTTGGGTGGTAATGATGATGGTGTTGTCATGATGCAACCTCCGTCGCACAGGTCTCTAGAAAGCAAAGAGCTGCATGTTGGTGGGTTGTGCTGTCTTCAAAACAGGACAGCTTCACACCCTACTGAATGAGCACAGTCCGACCTTGGTCCTTGCTCTTGATGTGCTATTTGCAGCGCCTTTAACTTGGCCTCAACCCCCTCCCTCCAACCCATCACCTCCACCGCCATCTTTCCCAACCTCTCCTCTTCCATCCTCACCTCCAAGCCCATCTCCCTCACCATTGCCATCTCCCTCACCCTTTGCTCCCCCACCTCTGCATCCCTCACAACGAGCAAGGCCACCTTCTGCACCTCCCTCTAAAGATGACCGCCCATCGCCCTCACCACCTCCACATCCACTGACCGGTCTTCCTTCACCTCCATATCCGCTGCCCTTCATTTCTCCACGTAAGTTCAAACATGTGTGGAGGTTTAGAAATGACGACTTTTTCCTTTGTTTAGGTGTTGCAAATGCTGTAATCACTGGAATTGACGGTTGCAGTCTTACAGAGGTCCGCGTGCCTTGGAAAGGTTGGTTCTGATGCTTCATTCCTATTCAATTGATTACCACTTTGTAGGTCACAGGTAGTGCTTTCTCACTAGAAAGAGCAGTTTTGACCATGAGTCTGACAGGTTGCCATGGGAAACCTTGATATGGCATTTGACAAAGTCATGCCTTAAATTAAAAAACAAATTGTGAATGAATGTTTAATCTGCTGTAAATGATGCAGTATTCACAGTGTTTGCAGCTTTTGTGTGCTCTGCTCTTGCAATATCACACAGATCCAGGAAATTTGTGTTTAACTTCCGCTGCTTCCTCGCTGGCAACTTTCCTTTATCACTGCTTAAAACTTTGCATTGCAGACCCTCCACCCCTCCACCCTCCACATCAACCACCCCAGCCCCCATCTTCTGAGCCTTTTGCCCTCAGCCCACCACTTCCATTAACTCCCCAGCCCCCATCTTCTGAGCCTTCTGCTCTCACCCCACCGCTTCCATCAACTCCCCAGCCCCCATCTTCTGAGCCTTTTGCCTTCAGCCCACCGCTTCCATCCACTCCCCAGCACCCATCTTCTGAACCTTCTGCTCTCAGTCCACCGCTTCCATCAACTCCCAGGCCTCCGCCTGCCATTCCATTACCTCCAAGCTATCCACAGCCACCACTACCTCAGCCTCTCTTAGCACAGCTTCCAACCACATTCCCATCTCTGCCTGTCCTATCCGCGCCTGCGAGCCCTTTGCAACCCATCCCTCCTCCTCCTCTCCATCCACCTAGCCATCAACATGCCTTCCCTCCACCTCCCTCTCCGCCCTCAAGCATGCTTTCATCCTCTCCGTCTCCAAGCTCACCCGCACTAGCAGGCCCCAATCCACCAGAGCCTCCACACCCTGCCCCTGCAACCCCTCCGCCTACCACTGATCCTGCACCGCCCCCACCTTTTCCTGCAAGCTCACCATCGCCACCACCCCTTGTCCCCCAGGTATGTTGTCCTGTTTGTACTTGGATTTGTAGCAATCTCCCGAGACCTTTCCTTAACAATACAAGGGTTACAGGGGGTTGGCTTAACGATACAGACCCAAAACAATGAACTCCTGATGCTGGATGCAAGGCCTTCTTTCCAATGTATGCTCACAATCATTTGGCCAAGCAGGAAACACAGGAGGCCGCTGTGGTTTTGCAGCTTGCACCGCGCAAGCCTTGGGAGGAGGCAGAGGAGGAGGCAGCAGATCCATTGGAAAGTGGCCAGAAGCTGCGTACCGTGGTCACGAGGCTTACAGCATCAGGTGGAGAGGGAGCAAACAAAAGGGACCCAGGAGCAGATGTGCTGCCTGAGAAGTACAGCACTGAACACAGCCAGGTAAGCATTGTCTTGCATTCCACTCCTTTGGTACTTGGCATGACAGTTTGTGCTAAAGCTCTCAAGGTGCAGTTTAGCCATGAGTGATCCCCCTTGTGTGCAAAGATGTGCAGAACTCCCCACAGGTGATCTGCAATACGTGCAGAATGTCCAGAGTTTCGCAATACATGCAAAAGATTTTCAAGGTGCAGTTTTGTCATAAATGATCTCCCTTGTGTGACTGCCTGTGACGAACTCATACCGCACCTTTGGCCATTTTCAACACCCAGGCCAAACTGCGTTGGCCAATGCCAGCTTAGTGTGGCTGCTAAAGCCTTCACAATGTCTTCAAACGGCTTTGAGTTGAGGACAGTTCCTGTTAGCACCACCAGTAATTGCTCTCGACCTGCAAGCAAAGCAGCGATGTTTTTTTGGGCGGAAATGCATGCAGGTGCAATCACAGCTGTTCTTATTGGGCAGCTCTGATGTCTTGAAGCAAGCAAGCAGTGGAAAGGAACTCAACATCCCCCTCACAAACCGTCCCACACCTCCAAGCCAGCCTTACGTTGTCCGCTACACCCTTGATTCATTTGGGGCTACTGCTGAGCCTGTTCTACGATTGGTACATGTGGATTGCAGAGAGGTGCGGATCTTAAGGTGGCCTCCTCATCTCCCCTGTCATGTCTGCGCAAATACTTGAATGACAGACGTCGCATGAGGGAATGCTTCTCAGCTGTCTGCAGTGTACAACCTGTGCCTTTTCACCGCGACTTACAAGCCATGGGTTTCATACTTAAATTGTATCATTGTACAACTGAATGAATTCAGGGTGAACGCAAGTGTGAGGATAGGAGTGAAGACGGAGGGACCAAGTACACCTGCTCCACTGAAGGAGTGTGTGTTGGATCAAGCTTCAACATTTTAGGTGAGTACTGCAGAAGTTATGTCGTTGCCCCTGTTTAGAAGTGTTTGCGTTTCTGGTGGCCTGCTCTGCCAGGGAGGTTTGCATCATGTACCTTTGGTTGTCCCTTGGGATGAGAACAGTGCTAAGTTTGCGTGACCTGGCAAGAGACCTGCTTGTCAATGTTTGTGCATGTCTTGTTTTTGCTGGCTCTTTCCACCCTGCATGTGAGCAATGCAAAGCATGTGAGCAGAAAGATGAGGACATCAGCATTGATGAACACATCTGGAAGCTTGCATGCAGCGTTCCAATCTGGCTTTCAACATTTTGTGTGACCTAACTGGCTGCACAGATGCTTGCTGCTTCCAAGCACAGCAGGCAACCCAAGAAACCATGACATGCATGAGGCTGGGTGCAGCTGTTAGTGCATTAAGCGGCAGTCTGATGCAATGATTTAGCATGAAACACAAAGGTGTAAGGAAAAGTGTTGCTGTGTTTCAAAAGCGGTTCGTTGATTCTTCAGTGTGGAATATATCAAACAAGGTGCACAGCTGTTTACCAATGCACCCATACTGCAGTTTAGCAGACTCAGGCTTTGTTTTGCAACGTGGTGCCTGCAGCAGGAAGTGACTCTGGCAATCGATCAAGGCCCTCCATCAAGCTGAAGGGTGAGCAGCAGGTGGAGATTGTCCAAGGGGAAACTTACTCGAAGTGCTCCCAGTCCGAGGCCAAGGCAGGCATGAAGTGTGAGCGGTACGTTCCTGCGGAAAAAACGGCCTGTGCCTGGCTATTTCTTTTTCATCCTGTCCACAAATTGAGCCTTCCATGCAACATCTAGACTCAAGCTTTGAGTTGAAGCACCGCGGATTACTAGCTCTTGGACAATTCTGCTGGTGTTTTGCCCACTGTTTCAAAGAATACATGCTCACCTGTACGCCAATCTTGCCCTCATCTCACATCTTTGGGAAATGGATTTCCATGTCTTGGTTTTTCTGCAGGGGGGTTGAAGCCAAGGACATTGTGCAAGGGGACCTTACAGGTGGTGTCCAGGTCCAGTGCTTCTATGAGACCCCATTTGGCGATAAGGTGCGTTAGGGGAGTCTATGGACAAGGACACTGTGCAAGGGGAGCTGTCAGGTGGTGTCCAGGTCCAATGCTCCTAAGAGACCCTATTTGGCGACAAGGTGCATTAGGGGAGTCTATGGACAAGGACACTGTGCAAGGGGAGCTGTCAGGTGGTGCCCAGGTTCAATGCTCCTAAAGACCCTATTTGGCGACAATATGCATTAGGGGAGTCTATGGACAAGGACACTGTGCAAGGGGACCTGTCAGGTGGTGTCCAGGTTCAATGCTCCTAAGAGACCCTATTTGGCGACAATATGCATTAGGGGAGTCTATGGACAAGGACACTGTGCAAGGGGAGCTGTCAGGTGGTTTCCAGGTTCAATGCTTCTATGAGACCCTACTCGGCGATAAGGTGTGTTAGGGGAGTCTATGGACACCAAGCTTGAGAACTATTTTGTCCTTGATCTGCAAGCACACTCTCAAGCTTGCAAGCGTGTGCCCCAAAACAGACCCAAATCAATTTGTAAACACAGCCTCAACAACATTTGAAAATCAAGTGTTTCTGCACCAAAAGCAGCCGTTAAAGAAGAAGCAGCCTGAAGAAGCAGCCTGTACTGTGCTCCGGGCCTTCATGGTTGCATTCGAGATTGGTTCATGTCTGTGTGCGTATTCATGAACCCTTTGAAACACCCTCCTAAAATGGCATTGCAAGGATTGTGTTTTTAGATGGAAAGTTGAGATCCGAAATTGCATGGCAATTTTCCTTGTAGTGAGCATACTCAATGATTTGGTCATGTGTTACGTAGCGCTGCTCTGATTTTATCCCTGACTGTGCAGGAAGGCAAGGCTCGTGCAGACCCGATATTGTTTGCAAGTGCCGATCTTTCATCGTGTGGGCTGGACACCGAGGTGCCAGGCACATGGCGTGTTGTGTTTAAGGTGAGGGGAAGTTATTCCAAGCATGAGCCAGTCAGCCTATGTTGCTCCTTGCACTGTCTTGAGTCCTGAGATCTAAAACAGTAAATAAAGTTTTTGATGTGCATTTGGGTTTGAGCAATTGTATAAGCCTTCATGCTTATGTGCCATGGTGATTAGTATGCACTATTTGTGCTGTTTGCTTGCCTTGGGACATTGTGTGGTTGCAAAGATATCCAGAGTGTCGTTCTGAAATTCTCTTCACATGAGAGCATATTGCTTTTCAGTCAATCGTGGATTGGCTCCTTCATTGAAAAAAAGAAACCTTGAAAAACACTTTTCAAGCTCACTCATGTTGAGAGAAGCAGAGTTGCACTTGCAGGCAAGCCAGTCCCTGCAAATCACTCGTCCGCAGGTCACAAACAATGCAGGCATGCCCTCTGATCCAGAGAGTGTCACAAGGAGGTTGCGTGTGGTCGAAGATTGCAGCGATGGATTAGCGTCTTGTGAAAGTGGGCAGTGTGCTCAAGGTACGGAGCATGCTGCTGAAAACTTTGAACTTTTTTGTTATCATGCTGGCCAAAGAAAGTTTTTGGTATGCAATCTCATGGTCCAACCAGCTATTTTTCCTCCACATTCCAGACTTGAGTTGAAGAAAGATAAATATTGGAAAATACAATACTTTGCAATTTGAATGCACATGCATGCTGTCCTAAGCGCAAACTAAATTGCTTATTTATTGAGTGTTTGCTTGCTCCAGGATAGATGGCAAAGTGTTGGAGCCAGTTGTAGCAGAGTCCCATCCTCTCCTCTGACACTGCGCTCCCAAGGCTGAATTCTAACTCCAATGTTTGGACTTAAAGCGCTTTTTTGCAGATTTGCTCTCCCATAATAGCCTTGTATGCCTCACATTGCATTATGTGAGCTCTTTCTGCCAGCATCCTGCATGCATAGACGTTGTTTAGTGTGCATGCTGCAGAACGTGAATGCTTTGTGGCTCTGTCCTGTCTTTGGATTGCTTGCAGACGTGGTCCAGTGCAATAATGATGGAGAATCTGCATCTGAAGGTTTGCCTTCACCTAGGATCCAGCTACGAAAGGTGCCTGGTGAGTTCTCATTTTCCCGGATGGAAATAGAGAAGGTAAGTCAATGCAATAGCACCTTGGCATGTTGTATAAATACACATACACAACCCAACACACACGTCGAAAGGAATGCCAGCTTCATGCAGCAGGACTGCGCAATGTCACGGATTTGGTTTTATGTGCTGACACTGTGTGAGCTGCTGCATCTCTGTGGTACGCAAATGCTCTCTATGGTACACAAATGCATTTTTAAATGGAAAAACTAAGGCGGCCTGAAGTAGCTTGTTTGTGTGCACGCACAGCTGAGATAGCCTTTCTCAAATGTACACTCAAAAGCACCATCATGATTTTTTCTTACATTCCCATGCCCTGCTTGGCCCCCAGGTGTCCCAGAGTCTTTAGCCTTTGTGCCAGTGCCCCGCTTTTCCACGTACAAGGCATGCCCTGCATCGGAGGTTGAGGCCCTGCTGCAAGCACCATGCGAACCTGGAGCAGACGCATCAAGTGGCAGTGGAGAAGACCTCACAAGCCAGGTACGTGATAGGATGGGAGCAGGATCAATGTATATGCCTTTTGTTGCCTGAAAGGAGATGCCTTCTGGCCAGGCCACTCTGAAGTACGGTGTTACTGTGCCTAGCTCTTTCAGGGCATTCAGCCATGAAAAGACATTGTTATAGGGTGGTTTCCATTGGAGCCGTGCAGCAAATTTAGGATGCATCTTGTGACAGGCAAGTTCAGCTGCATAGTCATGCTCAATTGCACGTGACACATGAGGAATCAATCAGCATCATGCTCATCATCATCATCATGCCCACTTGAATGTGACACATGAGGAATCAATAACCATGCTCATCATCATCATCATCATCATGCTCACTTGCACGTGACACATGAGAAGTCAAGAGCTGACAGTTGTCTGTGCCTCGTGTTCCTCACAGATGCTATCAGCACCATTGTAGTTTGAATCCCATGTTACGCTTCAGCTTTTTCCTGTTCTTTGTGCATATGTACAAATTTGGCTACACAAACGCATGGTCTGCATAAATACAAATGAATACACATACACATACATATAAAATTTAACCCCCACACACAGACACACCCATACACACCCACACACTCCCACACCTACACACACACACACACACACACACACACACACACACACACACACACACACACACACACACACACACACACAAACACACACACACACACAAACACACACGCACACTTTGTGTACGCTCTTATGTGTTGGCAAACCAAATGCAAATGCAAGTGCAATGAAGTTCCTTCCACAGCTCAGCAAGGTCTTGAGTGCTAGCGCATGAAATCTAGAAACAGCACCGCGGCTGCTGTTACAAAACATTCCTTGCCTGGCACGCTCTTGTATCTGATTTCAACTGTCTCTCGATGTGCGCAGGTCCTTGCATGTCCCCCTCAAGAATGCTTGGATGTGTCGAACACATGCAGTATGGACCTGAAGTTCAGCGTTTCAGGGATCAGCGGCTGTGATTTTGACACATCAGCAGAGGTGAGCTGCAAGCAACTCTGCGTGTATTGTGCAGGCACTTGTGATTGCTCAATCCAACTGGGATCGTATCAGCCTTCATCCTCTGCATTCAGCAATCCCCACAGGAGGCTTGTACCTGCTGCATACAAACGGTGACCATAAACTTGCTTTGCAATAAAAAGCTTGGCGCCTTGTCTGCTGCTGATGCTGTTTTTTACATGCAGGTTGGGACCTTGCTGCCGATTCAGCTTGCTGTCATTGATGGCAGTGGCCAGGCTGCGCAAGTAGAGCGCACAGTACAAGTGTCTCACCCTTGTGCAACAGAGAGGGGCTCTTTCTACTGCGATGGAGTGTGCCTGGAGGTGTGTGTGCCTCTCTCTCTCTCTCTTTCTTTCTCTCTCTCTCTCTCTCTCTCTCTCTCTCTCTCTCTCTCTCTCTCTCTTTCTCTCTCTCTCTCTCTCTCTCATACTTTAGAACACAAATGTACGCGCATCAACGCAAGATCACCCATCATGGCGTCTGCGTGTTTCCAAGTAATCAAATGTGTGAATCAGCACAGATTTTGGCGCGTGTCTTCACGGATTGTATGTTTAGGTTTGGGCAGTGGAGCTGTTTCAACGGCTCATTCCATCTTGTACCCCATCTTTCCATCACCTTGCAGGTTTCACAAGCCTCTGGCAAAATGCGAACTGAAGCAAAAAAATGTAATTGTCACTGTGAAAAGTCCTTTATCCCCTGTCCCACTTGTGAGCTGACTGTATCATGCATTCCAGAAGTTGGCTATTGTTGCGCGATAAAGGATAAGCATAAGCATATATAAGCCGCAGATATCCACAACAGTCAACACAACCTTGCGCATCTTTCCTGCAAAAGCACATTGTCATAAGTCACTCGTGCGCACACCTCTGATGAAGCATGACCTATCAAAACCTCAAGGCGCCCAAAATAACATGCTGCTTTTGCACCTCATGAACTCCCTCAACCAGCAAAACCCTCTGCAACCAGTCCATGGGTCCAGTGCACATAGGTTGCACTCCCATACGTACCCATTGCACACGTTACCGCAAAAAAAAACAGCAATTCACAGCACCTGGATACCGCCAGTCTGCTACACACAAGGAGAGGTGTTTAGACCACAGACCAAACTCACAGAGGTGGACAAAACTGAGGCCTGAGGTTGCCTCTGCTTTTTGCATGCTCCGTAACGAGGTGGACAAAACTGAGGCCTGAGGTTGCCTGCTTTTTGCATGCTCCGTAACGAGGTGGACAAAATTGAGGCCTGAGGTTGCCTCTGCTTTTTGCATGCTCCGTAACAAGGTGGACAATACTGAGGCCTGAGGTTGCCTCTGCTTTTTGCATGCTCCGTAACGAGGTGGACAAAACCGAGGCCTGAGGTTGCCTGCTTTTTGCATGCTCCGTAACGAGGTGGACAAAACTGAGGCCTGAGATTGCCTCTGCTTTTTGCATGCTCCGTAACGAGGTGGACAAAACTGAGGCCTGAGGTTGCCTGCTTTTTGCATGCTCCCTGCATATGCGCGCCGTAACTGGCAGCCTTGAAACTTGGATTAGTGCCTCTGCAGCACTGAGGTATCAAAGTTGCAAGTTACGGCGCACATGCCTAATCAGCCGCGGCGTTGATCCTACTTTTTGACACCTATTCCCCTGCTGCCCAAATGAAAAGATCCCAATCTGACACAGCCCGTATGATATTGCTTGATTTTCCCAGGTACGGTGCGAGGTTGCGGAGCAACTGGTCAGGCGCCAGGATGAACAAGTGCCTCAGATAAGACTGCTATTTACTGAGCACAAGCCATTAGATACTCCAATCACTGTACAATTTACGTTTGGCTGGAGAGAGGAGCCCTTCAGCCGCCTTGCAGATGGCAGTAGGAAGCTGCTTCAGCAATCCTACGGAGCCAGAGACGTGCAGGAGCTGTCCATTGCATACGGTTTTGAAGCAGTGAGTTCTCTTTGGAAGACTCTGAAGGCATGCATAGATGCTGATTGGCAGCGAAGATGCGCATTGCACGTAACTTTTGGATGAATGAGGTGTGTGCCTCTGGCCATGACTCCCGTGAAAAGTCTGTCTTACACTCATTCCTATGCCCCTTCACCTTCAAAACTATTTTTACAGGTTGTGCATTCAATCAAGGGTCCTTCTTGAAAACATAGCTGTCGTTTCGCTCATCCAGTTCGTCTGTTTATTTTACGCAAAATACAAAAGATGGCCTTCCAACACTTTTTTTCTTGCAGAATTCCGCTGAGCTTGAAGGCACTGCTTGGGAAAACCCGTATGTGAAGCCATGCTCAGGAGAGGAGCAGTCACTGGAGGAGGCAGAGTGTGGAGCTGTGGCAGAGGACTTAACGGTCAGTGGTGGTTGTGAGACGCGGTCTATGTGTTCACAACATAAGGAGAAAGGGCTGCTTCCTTTATGGAGTTTGTGTTTTCCAGGTGGCGCTTCACAATCATATTGACATCATTAACATATCAGCCATCTTTGTGGGCTTGATTTCATGAAAAAAAAATAGAGGAAATCAAGAGCATGATTGTACAATTTCTGCAACAGTAGAAATCTGTAAAATGCGGCTTAATTAGAAAGATGCCTATCTTGTTGCCTGCCCAGCTTCTCTAATTGTGCTTGCTGTTGGAAGAGAGATGTGCATGATACATGTGATCTCCATTGACAAGTCCAAATTATTTGCAAAATCAGTCCGGAGATTAGAGCCCTTATTCCTGTATGAGCAAAGCACATAGCAGTTTGAAGCAAGCTTTTACCTTGCTACACGAGCAGGAGCATGTACTTTGCATTTCCAAGTGCAAGGCTGTGAACATATTTTGTTCAGTCCCTAAGTCTCCAGTCTTCCTGTCCCATCCCACAGGGCAATGAGGTTGCTATCTCTGTCCTGGGACCATGCTCAGACAACCTGGCAGAGTTGAGCTGGGAGGAGTGGAAGGCAGTGATGCTTACACAGTCTGATGGTACAGATGGGGGAGGCACGCAGAATGAAGAGGAGGCAGGGAGCAAATGTTTCCAGCAGACTTGCTCGCCCACCGCAGCTGACCGCGCCCAGTGTCCTCCAGGCCGCTTTGCTTACAGGTAGATGCATCCAAAACTTGTACCGGGCGCTGCTTGTTTCTGCTTTGATCCTTAAGGAATAGCAATTTTCTCTCCTATAGGGACATTTTTTGTGCGCTGTGAGGCAGACTCATCCCATCCGCGAAGCCTCATCAACTTCCGTGTAAGCTGCACAGTGGGACACAATGTTGGCACGGTGGCATTGCACCAGTGTTGGCATGGTAACACTTCTCAAAGGTTGGCACGGTGGCACTCCACCAATGTTGGCACAGTGGCATTCCATGGTGGCATTTCAAGCCATATTCTGTGAGTTTTGGGGATGTTTGTGTTGTTTTCACTTCGTATCTCCTGTGCAAAGCTGTCCAGCTCTGAAGGCTGCCCTCATGTCTTTGATGACTCTGGGCATGCAGCCAAAAATGTGTGGAAATCCCCAGAAAGGCTGTTGTTGAGCCGTACCATACTTCATCATTACCTTGCGCACCATGGACAATGTGCACCAAGGTCGCAAAGACATGGTGCTTCCAAAGCTGATGCTTCCTTAGTGCTAACTCATCCTATTCCTAATCAGTCTCAGATGATTTGAAAATGATGATCCCCATGGATAGGATGCCAACTTTTCACAGACAAATGGCCGCAATGTCTGCAGATGGTTATCATTGCAGTTGTATGGCATCAGTCTCCTTCACCCAATCAGCTTTGAGGTCTTAAATAAATGGGCAGCATACTCATGTCATGAGCTACCACTACTACCTTAATATTGGACGTCTTAGCTGCAGTCAGACCTGCAGTGCCAATTGGACATATGATTTCTCAAGACAATCACCCTCTTCGACCTCCATTCAGGTATCAAGCTGCGGACGTTGTTGATAGGACCAGCAGCTCCACCATCTTCCTCCGCGTAGAGCAAGGCTCAAAACATGCCTTGAACCTCACTGTGGCATTGAGCTGTGCGGAAGGTCCAGAGCAGCTCCAGCAGCAGGTATGTCGCGTCCAAACTTTGGGATGTTGTCTGCAAAAGGCCAAAACATGCTTGGTACCCAATGCTTGCTGCATCTCCATGCCTTCATTCGTTATGATATGCGATGATTTCTGAATCTGGGCTACAACATAGTAACTACTGTTTGCAGGGCATGCCGTCTGATGGGACCTCTTTTTAGGCCAGGCTTGGGACTTAATCTTTCATCCATCCTTAGTTGTTGTTGTTGTCCGCTATGTGCCCCTGGCCAAATGGGCTTTTGTTGTGTGCAGCCGACAGTGCATCCTTTGTTGTTGTTGTTGTCCGCTATGTGCCCCTGGCCATATGGGCTTTTGTTGTGTGCAGCTGACAGTGCATCCTTTAACCCTGCTGCTTATCATCTGTGCAGGTTGATGAGCTGGGTGTTAATACGGCGCTGCCATACATGACAGATTTGGGCCTGAAGCTTCACACAGTCAGACAGGCAAGTGTATGACCCAGATCCCAATCTCTTCATGCTTGATATAGGTGATTGCGCTGTGGCATTGGGTGTTGACAGGTCTGGGCCTGAAGCTTCACACAGTCAAACAGGCAAGTGTATGACCCACACCCCAATCTTCTCATGCTTGATATATGTGATTGCGCTGTGACATTGAGTGTTGTGTTGTCAAATTCAATAATCTGCACTTCCTTTCTTGCCCTCCTCAAATCACAGGTGACGTTGCTCTCTCCTATACAAGTGAACCACACCGCCATGCACCCTGGCAATCAGGACAACCAGGGCATGACTCCTCTGTGCCTTTCCAGCCTCAATCTTGATGTTCAGGTAAAGGAGCTTTTGGTGCATGCACTCAGGCATCCTCTATAATACCCTTGATGATCATGAGGCTGCAAAGGAGCCCTTCCAAATTCTGTCTCCACATGTGGCCATGTTGTCCCTGTGATATGACCAGCGTTTCTGCACAGTGATGTGTGTGCATAATAGATTCGCTTCAGATTTCTGAGACGCTCAACTTCATCCTGATCGTCAGAGAGCATGGCTTCCAATCTGCAGGCCTGTCCCCTAGATCCTCTGGAGAGCTCTGTATTTCTTTTCCAATGCATAGGTTCGACCTGTTGTAAATTGCGCAGTTGCGTTCTAATGAAAGTGCTGTGTGGAATGCTGCATCTCACTGCCACATTGCAATCATGGTCTCTTGTGCCTCTGTCACCAGAACGCTTGCACAGTTGCATTCTAACAAAATGCTGCATGGAATGCCACGTTGCAGTCATGGCCTCTTGTGCCTCTGTCACCAGAACGCTTGCAATACAACGCTTGCAACGAAGATGCAATGAAGAACGCCTCTTGCAATGAAGAATGCTTCTTGCAATGCAACGCTTGCAATGCAATCATGTGTGTTCACTGTACAGCCATGCTTCTTTTCTGCCTCACTCAGGTGGGGTGCACACTTGAAGATCAAGGGTTCACAAAAGGCCCTTCAGGAATTGAGACCGATGGCCAGTGGTGCCCATGCAATGTCAAGTGGAACCCTGACTATTTGAAGGCTCCATTGGTTGTTGACCAACCATACTACGTTACAGCAGGTGTGTGATGGAGGCTAACAATGTGAGGAATTAGTATGTAGGAGGATTCGATATGTAGGAGTATTTAACATGCAGGTCTGCATGTTGCCAGGGTCACACGTGTTGCATTGCAAGTGTTCTGGTGACAGAGCCAGGGTCACGAGTGTTGCCAGGGTCATGACCTCAAGTAAAATTTTTCATCTTATGTTTTGGTTGTCCCCACCTTAATGGCCCACCCCAACCAGTCTCACTTAGCTTTTCATGCCTCCAGCAAGCAACCTTTCATTCCCTGGCCATACCAACATGGTTTTATGTCTCATGCATAGAACTGTAATGTCAGATTTTGCGAAGGGGCACTGGGGGGCGTGCTGGAAAGGGGACCCATTGGGACGGGTGTGGACGTGGAAGGAAGGATCTCCGTCAGCTTGCCCGGGCTGTAAGCTGCCGCCCCCCATTTGGCACAAGTTTGCGTATTCTTCAATTGAAATGCTCTCAATCGGTGGGCTTGTCGTAAATTGGCAATTAAATTGGCAATTGCTTTGACACCTTTCGCTAAGCGTTCTCTTTGGTCTGGGGCAATCCTGGGCCTGGTTTGCACTCCATGCGTGGGGTACATGGAGAAGATTTATGAAACCCTTTGGTCGCACCCATACACTGCACCTCATTTAGCCCTCCTTGCATCTACCTGTAGAGCAAAACACAAGCTGTCACTTTTCAGGTCTGGAGATGGCTCAGGGGGTGCTGAGAGATGGTCAAAAAAGTTATGTGAGAAAATTTGGCCAGACTTTGGGGGGTCTGTTCGTGGGGAAGCCCTTTTTCATTTTAAAAAGCCTTTTTAGAGCTGAGTACCCTGTGCAAAAATGTGGGTCAAAGATGGTGTAAAGCGACCAACGGAGCTAGAAATTTCCTATGTGTACGGAACATGCCATTTTGTTTGTTGCAAGGCATCAGTGCTGTGTACTCTGCTCACGCAAGGCACGCAATAATGGAAATCTACATGTGCCAAAGGCGGCCCTCATGCAACAACTGCAGAGCATGGGTCTGTTGCCACAATTAGCCTGCTGCACCCTCTCCAGTATGTGCACCACTGCTTTTTGGGGGTGCATTCATGTGCAGCCAAACATCTCCTTACTTTGTATGCCCCTGCAAAAATGGGCGCCTCCACTGCAGGTCTGTTTGGCCCTCTCGTTTCCTACCAGCTCTCCCACCCTGCTGGCAGCGATCCTCTTGGGCCCTCCCCCTTCTGTGCTCCCATCACCCCATCCTCTCAATCGGAGCTGGCCCAGATCCGGCATGAAGCTGCAAAGCTGAGCCTGATGGTGGACTTGATTTACACAAACATCATTCCCATGCTGCAGAAAGTGCAGAGGGTGACAGTGCAAACAGAGGAGAAGTTTCATGAGACCAACACTGAGATTGAGGCCAAAGTGAGTCAAAAATATCCAGATATACAGAATGGTGCTGACTGCACATGATGTGCAGCCCAGGTTTGGTGAAATTTTGAAGGTTTAGTCATGCTTGACATTTACACAGTGACGGTGCAGCCCATATGTGTGACCTTGTGAGATTCTTCCATGCGTAAGGTTTATGACGTAACAAGTTTTTACCGTGCATGACATGGCTGGTGTGTTTCCAAGTGCTTTTGAAGTGTTGCTCAAGGACTTGTGAAGGTTTTTGTATCACATGATCACTTTTGACAAGTACCCACTTAGCTCAGTGCATACTACAACATGAGGGACACAATGCCTTTGTCCTTTATAATCCCCTTATGTGATACTCATTTTTGATTTCTGTATTTTTCAATAAGCTGTGCAACTGACATGCTCCGCAGTGGAGGGCTCTGATGGAGATGTTTGTTGAGCAGTACCTGGGATTTCTCATCCCAAAACTGAAAGATGTTGCGGGCGCAAGGGTAGAAGTTGATCTAGGCGCTTTGGATGAAGGCTCCACAGAGATTCTGACACGGTACGTTGTGGTATTTGCGTTGCCCTGTTGACTGTCCTTTGTAGGGTTTTGGTTGCTCATGCAATTTTACCTCTGCTTCTTTCAACTGCAAGTTCTTCAAATGCTGATGTGCCCCAGATTCAATGCCAACGACGCAAACTTTTTTAAATTTTGTTACATTTAAAAATGTTCTTCAGCAAGCAGTTGCCTGCACCACATCCTTGAGAGGGGTCTGAAAAGAGCCTAAGCACATGCCTCATGCACACGTATGCACATGACACGCGCATGCCTGCAGGCAAACACAAGATGCGCGCACATACATGAATATGCATGCACGTGAGTGCACGCACACACACGCGCGCACACACACACACACACACACACACACACACACTCACACACACACACTCACACACACATACATACACTGGTGCATGCTGAGTCAACATTTTGGCACCTATCCGACTTCCTTTCCCCAGGCTCAGCGCTGAGCTGGACAGTAGTGGCTTTGATGAAACAGTGTACCTGACATCCACACTGTCTCTGGAACGCTTGGGCGCATCACCGGTTCCAGAGTCTGAAGTAGGATCAGCTGTAAAAAAGTGTGTGAACCAGGAACGTGGAGGTGCAGATGCAAGGTTCAATTTTTTGGCACTGCCTCAAGACTTGAGCAACCCTCAGAACGTCTCAGGTACGCTTGGGCAACAAGCTTTACAGGCAAATCCAATGTATGGTGATTAGCAAGTGGCTGTTTTTCTTCAATGATGTGTCAGCCGGATAATTGACAAGAAAAAAAAAGACCAAGTTTACTGTTTGATGCTCTTTCACAGGACAACGCACAGAGCACTTCAATTTTGTATGGCGTTCGTGTGATTTGTTGGGCCTCAGATCTTGGTGTGCCAAATAGGAACTGTGAAAGGCCAATGTTCTGTACCATATGCATGCTTTTTTTCTGTTTGCCTTCTCTGCAGGGAAAAGTGCAGCCGTGCAAAGACAATCTCAGGCCCCAAGTGCTGAAGAACAGCCGCTGCAGGACCTAGCCTGGAGCGGCTACCCATCGGTATGTATTTCCTTCTGTGTGTGTGATCTCAGAAGTCTGTGTGAAAGCACTGGCATCCAACTCCACTGCTCTATGGGAAATTCTGTATGGCCTTGTGCTTTGGGTCATGATGGAGGCGCTGTCTGCAGCCTGCTCCATGTCCACTTCGAAAAATGTTGCCAGTGCTTCCTAAAGTACTATTACTTGCATTTTGGCATTTCTGCGCTATTGCTCAAGATCAGTGCTCACTCCCTGTTCGCCTCCATACCCACAGGCCAGCAACCTGGCTGCTGCCACTGCAGCCATGGACGACAGTGCTAATGTCTGGAAGCGTATGCGTGCCACCACAGGCGTGCAGCGCCTGGTGGGCGTGCGCCAGCAGCAGCAGGTACTCACAGGTGCTGCGCTGTACCAGCAGCGCCGCGCAGCCATCAGCTTGCTGCCAAGAGGGGATCGGTATGATAAGCTTTGCAGGGAGGGGGGCCTTGCTGTGCGTCTGTCCGCAGAGTGTGGCACAGCACGCGCAGAGGCCATCCTATCGACCCTCACAGCAGCAGCAGCAGCAGCAGCAGAAGGAACAACGGCGGTAGTAGGTGGTCCAGGCAGCCGCAGTGCAAGCACAGAGGCCAGCCAGGGTACTGGCGACATTGCGCTTACCATGCCTGGTATCGGGGTCGACCCAGCTTTTGTGGACACCTCGATCTTGTACAACCCACAGGTGATCTCTCTTGTGAACACTCCCATTCACAAGCATGAGTGCTGGCAGTTATGGCCTGCTTTTCCAGCGCCGCTCTTTGATGTTTCTTGATTTTCAAAGGTTCAATCTTGCTCAATGACGCTCACCTCTGCAGGTGGCTGGGAGACCTCACGCATGGTGAGGGGAGACAAAAGCAGAGTGATCTCCAGTCTGGAAGTTGCTCATCTCGTCCATGGGCTGTCTTGGAGCAGGAAGTTGTTTTTCAAGCAGGCTGTCTTGGAGCAGGAAGTTGTTTTTCAAGCAGGCTGTCTTGGAGCAGAAAGTTGTTTTTCAAGCAGGCTGTCTTGGAGCAGAAAGTTGTTTTTCAAGCAGGCTGTCTTGGAGCAGAAAGTTGTTTTTCAAGCAGGCTGTCTTGGAGCAGGAAGTTGTTTTTCAAGCAGGCTGTCTTGGAGCAGGAAGTTGTTTTTCAAGCAGGCTGTCTTGGAGCAGAAAGTTGTTTTTCAAGCAGGCTGTCTTGGAGCAGAAAGATGTTTTTCAAGCAGGCTGTCTTGGAGCAGAAAGTTGTTTTTCAAGCAGGCTGTCTTGGAGCAGAAAGTTGTTTTTCAAGCAGACTGTCTTGGAGCAGAAAGATGTTTTTCAAGCAGCACCTGATGATGTGACAGGCTTTTCTGCTGCATTTGATCCACAGCTGCCCTGACTCTGCTTGATCCTGCTGCTGTTGATCCACAGCTGCCCTGGCTCTTCTCTCCTTTAAAAGCACTCAGCAACAGTAACCTGTGCTTTGTGTGCTGCAGGCATTCTGTTAGAAGCAATAACAGGTCCATGCATGCCTGCTTGTGTGTCAGGTACAACACGAGCCTGGGAGCAAATGAGCTGAACAGGGAGGGCGTGCCCTTTGGCTTCTTTCCTCACAATATCCTTCCAGGTGGGGCCACTCCTTGTGTTTGGAGTAAGTTATCGCAGTACAAGGCAGGTTCTTCTACAAATGTCTGCAGGTGGCCCAGGCAGTAAAGGGCTCAGAGCTGCTTGAAGAAAAAGATGCCATTTGACTTACTTGTGTTGTAGCCTTTGCAGAGGTTTGACTAGTGTGTGTAGAGAGCTTTAGACAGTTCATGCTCTCAAGTCAAAACAGGAGTATTATTGCTTGTGCTCCGTACACCATCCAGCTTGTCGTCGTGGTATGATCATCAAAGTAAATGTGACCATTGCAGGCAATGAAGTGCGGGAATCAAAGTAATTGTGAACAATGCAGGCAATGAAGTGCAGAAACCAAAGTAATTGTGAACAATGCAGGCAATTAAGTGCAGAAACCAAAGTAATTGTGAACAATGCAGGCAATGAAGTGCGGAAATTGGCTGCTGGCAAGAGCTAGAGGCATGGCCAGGGATTTGTTGTGGCCCATGTCCGCTTCATTCCTCAGAGCCAAGTGTCATCCCCTTGCCTCTGCAGGCCTGCCTCTTGTGTATCCGGTGGTCCTGGACATAAACCTCAGGGAAATCCACGTGATCAGAAACTTCCAGTACATGAAGGAGGGTGCGTACCTCGACCCATACGCCACGAGGTTCCTTGCGGTACGTGACTGTGCACAGCAGTCTCTGACTGGACACAAGGGTCAAACGTACATACAAAGCACTTAAATCCTGATAAGCAAGATGCAGAAACTGTGCAAATGTCACAAACCATCCAGGTACGCTGCGTGCAGGCTTTGCAGACTTCCATGGCATGCGACTTGTAACAGATGGTGGCATTCACGCCAACTCGTTTGCTGCCATACTTGCTGACGCTCCTTCTTCGACATCTTCTGCAGCCATGCTTCATCAACTTTCCCACAAATCTCAACCCCCTTCCTGATCCTTGTTTGCTCATGGCCACAGATGAAGCTCGCCACGTACAATGTGGAGATGCAGTTGTACGGCTTTGTGCGGGTGTATGCTCACTGGGACGATGCAGGGGTCATAAGGGCACACTTTAAGGTCGAGGTGAGCTCCACCACTTCACCTGAGCATCTTGCTACTTTTATGTCTCCTGTACCATATGAACTGCTGGCTAACTAGTGCGTGCGCTCCCCTGCGTGAGTTCTCTCTGATGACATTCTTCCCTCTGGTTCCCTGTTCGTATTCGCATGCGCATTTATTTAGATAGAGGCATGCACATGCATGCCCACATTCAATGCATGCAATGAGTTCTTGCCGATGCATTTCCCTCATCCTTACGCCCACAGGCACTGGAGTACAGAGACTACAGTGAGGCAGGGTTGCAAGCGGAGGGAATGGTGAGGAGCACTTCCGGGAATGACAGAGCGTGTACAGATGTGTTAGGTGGCGGTGCTCAATGCACCCAAGCAAAAGTAGATGAGCTGATCGATGAGCATGGGCATCCTGCGTCCATTCTGATCTTCATCATCATTCTTCATTCATTGTTTTGACCGCCCTCTTGCCAGGTGAACCGCCTGGTGACTGACATCATGCTCCTGCTCCTGGTGGTGCTGTACTGTGCCCTGACTGTCGATGACGCCATCAAGTCCATCCAGGTAAGACCCTGCGCGTGCCCTTGGACAGCGCTGCACTCCTGTCTGCTGCCCAGCACAAAATCAACCGCGCAAGCCCTGCCCTGTAAACCACAGCACCTTTTGCAGCCTTGCCTTCATGTTGTGTCTGTTCACCCTGAGAGCTGTCAGTACGGTACGCACCACATGGATCACTCCAGCATGCGTCCTGTAGGGTGGCAGCGTCTTACACATCCCTTTATCGACAAGCACCAGCAACAGCCTTTTGTGTTCCAATATGGAGTGCCCTCTCAATCCGGACACGTTTCTGAGCTGGTCTCAAAATAAGAGGTCACACACGCGCGCGCACTCGTACACACATGAGCCTCCCCCCCCCCCCCTGCAAACGCACATTGTGTGCAGGCCCAGCGGCGGAAAAGGGAGACACTTGCAGCACTGCAACGCCAGCATACCTCAGGCATGCGCTCTTTCAAGCGCTCCAACATCTCACCCCTGTTTTCATCCACGCCCCGGGGCTCAAATGCGGGCCAGCCCTGGGATCAAACAGGCAGCGTTCCTGCAGCACTACAGGATGGTCAGCACCCATTTTTTTCTGGTAACCATGCCACTCCAGCAACAACGTGTGTACCTCAGACCCACCCTACCCCTTACAGCCTCAACCCTCGCCTTCCCGACCACCTCTCCAGCGTGTTTCGAGGTTTTTCGCGCTTTGGCCCCGGCAAGGCTACCTCACTCGGTCCGCCCACCATTGCTAAGGCAGCGCCCAATGCTGCCTTGCTCCTGGATTCATCGGATCAGCACCCGGGTTGGAGCCGGCGCAGCAGCAGTGGAGAGTACTACCGATTGACGCGCCCCACAGACCACAGCTCACCCGCATGGCCAATACTTCCCTCCACCCTGCTCCCGCCCACGTACACACCAGACTCCAATACCCCCACGTACTCAGAGAACCCAAACCAAGCTGCACATGGTAGGAGACATATCACAGTAGCAGGAGAGCCACTGTACAGTCAGCACTCATTGGATCACCAGCAACAGCAGCAGTACCAGAAAAGGCACCAGCAGCAGCAGCAGCAGGACCTCTGGAGCCGTGATTCATTTTCATCCCCGCTCCCTTCAGCACCCCTTCCTTTTATGCATGACTCCACCCCCCCCAGCAGTGCCGCCAATAGCATCAAAGGCAACAAGCCTGCCTGCTCACTGGGCCCCTCCAGCAGGTCCTCCTCCCCGGCTCCATTGAAGGCGGTGTCCGACCCGCTGTGTGGGGAAAAAGCCCTTAATCAGAAGTTTGAAGGGAACAGGGCCCCAGCGCAAACGGCAACCAGCTGTCAGGAAGGGCTCTCTCACTCTTATGGCCACAAGCGCGAGATGCGATGGTCAGGTGCTGAGAATGACTTATTTGATGTCGGGGATGGGGCAGGTGCGGAAGGAGGAGAGAGCGGAGGGGAGAGCCCTGAGGACAACAGCAGCAACTCCTCAGGTACTGCATTGAGGTGGAGTTCCAAGAAAAGTTCCAGTGAGCAGCTGAAAAGGGGAAGCGTTGGAAGGGGGCTAAATGGCGGGCAGCACGCACGGAAAAACAGTTTTTTGCTTGTGCCGGTATCTAAGCCTGTACAGTTGTGTTGCAAGCCCTACAATCACATGCTCATGAAATCTGGTTTTGCAAGCACTCGCTCCAACAAAGATAAAATCCTCAAGTGCAAGCTTCCTGTCATTTCAATTGCTACGCATGCAGAATTTGAAACATACGTAGACGACCACCTAGTTGCTTTTGATGCTAATGTGGAGGGCCATCCAGGTGCGCAGATCTTCCATTCCAGAAGTGCATGGATCACTATCAACAGTGCTGATGTACTCTATAATAGGTCTAGTTACTGACAGCTACTCCTTCTGTGCAGCCTGTCCCCTTTGCATGAAGTCAGGTGTGCAAGCTAAGCAGCAACTGCATTAAACATGGCCTAAGACAATGCTTCATTACTTTTCTGACCTGGAATAAGGAGGCGAGCAGGTCCTTGTCCTTAGCGCAGATGGACTTTCAAAATCGTAGTAGTAGATGAGGAAGTGCCGTCTTCATGAGTCTTGGCCGTGGGCACTATGCACAACCACCGCATTCAGTTTTCCCTTGTGTACTACATCGACATACGAGAAGTGCGTCCTTGCCGCAAAATATCATGCAGGTAAAGCGCTCCATTATGACCACAAGCATGTTGTTGGGGGCAAGCGTGTTGCTGTCCAGCAAGACATGTACAGGGGCATCTGGAATTTTGGGTGGATGCTGTATGAGGCACTCCTGTGTGCAGCCATGCTGGCTGCCGTGGGCGTTTGGTTCTACTATGCCCTTGGCTTGGTTCCCTTTCACGCACCCTCTGAGCGCAGGTGGGTGATAGCGCATGACGTCTTTTGAGCATCTCCTCTTGCCCTGAAACAACAGTGGGATGCACGAGCTTAGGTATCTTTTGCATGACTGCTGCCATCCTATGGGCCATGCCACGTCTCCCTGCAAGCGACCTGGATACAACATTGCAACCAAATCTTCTTTACACCTCAAGTCAGCCCTCAAGTCCTTCCTGTCTTTGCATCTGTTAAGGCCATTGATCGTCCCCCCCCCCCCCCCCTCTCTCTCTCTCTCTCTCTCTCCCTCTCTCTCTCTCTCTCTCTCTCTCTCTCTCTCTCTCTCACTCTCTCTCTCTCTCTCTCTCTCACTCTCTCTCTCTCTCTCTCTCTCTCTCTCTCTCTCTCTCCCTCTCTCTCACAAGTGCCACTGCCCTTGTGTCTGTCAGGGCCATTGTGTATGACAGCCTGGAGGCACCTGCGCGTCCTCTGATGCTGCGTCGCACGGCAGCACATGATGCTGGTGATGGCGCCTCTGCTGGCGCTGCGAATGCATCCAGTGTTAGCAATAGTGCTGGTACGGAACCACTGCCGGGTACTGCTGGGCGCTGGGAATTCGGTGCAGAGGACAAGGTAGGGTGGATGGTTGTGCAAAGGGCACTGAGGAAGTACTGTGACCCATGAGCACTGAGGGAAAGGGACATAGAGGGGGGTGCTACCTTGCGGCAGTTTTCCACCATCAAATTGCACTGTCGAAATGCACTGAGCGTTTGCTGCATCTTTTGCATCTCCTGCTCTGAGCCGCTGCCCCCGCTGCTTTTGTTGCAGAGTGGGTTGCAGGAGCTGGCATCCATGCATGAGAGCATGGAGGACATGAGCAACATGAAAGTCGTGTACAGCCTTGTCCAAGGAGGCGCCCTGGTGCTACTGCTGGTAAGTGGTTGGACTGAAGGCGTGCGTTGCACTGCATGGCCCTCCCTGCATGTGGTTGCGCGACTTCATTTGCTCTTCTCCATTTCGTTGTTTTGTGACCAAAACCAGGGCTTCATCGGCCATGTCTAGATGTAAAGCTCTCTTGAGTTTTTTGTGGTGACATGCGTTTGAAGGTTGTCTCGTCCCTGGGAAAGTGTGGTCCGCGCCGTCTGCAGGCTCTGTCCATCCAACACAGTTCAAAAGTTGCACACAGAGGAGTTGGGACCCTGTGTTGGTCATGTCTAAACTTTACAAACCCTAATGCACTGTGTTAGAACACATTTTGTTTCTTTACTTAAGAAGTGTGGCTTTTGGCTGGCGTAGACCTTCTTTCTTTCCTTTGAAAAAGTGTGGTCCGCGCCATCTGCAGGCTCGATTCATCCAGCAGGTATCCTTCCAGCCCAAGCTGAGCATCATCTCAGGGACTTTGCTGCGAGCTTTACCGGACATCGTGTACTTTGTTGTCATCGTGACGTCGGTGAGGAGCAAAAGGATTCCATGCTGCACCTGGCCTGCGTTCCGGTACCTGTTGCTTTCAAGGGGGACATTGGCGCACATTCTGCCACATTGCTGCTAACACTCCGGACTTAAAAATGACATTGTGCAAGAACCTAATCAGTTAAGGGCACAAGTGGATTGTTGTGCAAAGACAGTACCTATAAGGAAGCTAGCTGGCCTGCCTTGCTTGAATTATTCTTTCTGGATCATGTCCTGTGTCTAGTACGCTAGCCTTGTTTGTCTTTACAGACATCATTTTCATCAAGGAATGGCAGGTTTGAGTTGATGAACCCAAACCGTTGTTCTGGATTCAGATCACCCCACAGCTCCGCCCCTAGGACCAACATGCACTTCTTAAAATGTCTATTTTGTGACCCATCTGTGCCAATTGGTATTGGTATCCTGCACACTTGAGGACGCTTTAGGAGGTCAGATTTCCATAATCCGCATTAACTTGGCTGTTGTAGTGAAGAGGAGAAGTCAGGTATCCTTTTCCCGGGTAATCTGGTAGGATCAGGGGGCTGTGAGGGGGAGGGGGTAAAACATGCCTTGAGCAGTAACAATTGGGTTCACACATTCGCAACTTCCCTGTGTCAATGACATGGACAATTTGTATATTGATGCCATATGCTTGATATTTGCACCAGGGGGGCCATATACTGGGATTGTAAGCATGCCCATTGGGGCCATTGTCAGCCCTTGTCAGCCCCATTGGGAAAAATTGCTTGATAATTGCACCAGGGGGGCCATGTTCTGGGATAATAAGCATGCCCATTGGGGCCACTGTCAGCTCTTGTCAGCCCCATTGGGAAAAATTGCTTGATATTTGCACCAGGGGGGCCATGTTCTGGGATCATAAGCATGCCCACTGGGGCCATTGTCAGCCCTTGTCAGCCCCATTGGGACAATGTGTTGTGCAGCAAGCCATGCCGAACGGCTTGCCTAAAGATATCATGCCTTTTCCTTCCAACTCCTTTCCTACTATGACTTCTTGCCTTGCAGCACTGCCCTGCTATAAGCTGCACTGCATCTTGTGCTGCATTTTTCATGCTTTAGCTCATCTTTGCTTCTGCTCCTGCATGTGTGTTTTTCAGGTTGGGGTGATGCTGAGCGTGGTGCTGGTGGCAGTATTTGGGGGCCAGGGCTTTGCTGAAATCAGCACGATCTCAGGCGGACTGCTTGTAATTTTCAGGGGCGTTATTGCAGGTATGCTTTGTGCCTTTGCATGATGTCATTACATGGTATTATACATGCCAAAACAGCACCTGCTTGTCAGTTTGCATAAGGTTGACCAAGATTTGAGCTTCATGATGTCAACTTTTTTCAGAATGAGCATGGTCTTGAACTCAGCAGTTCTCGTAATGCCACCTGGCTCACAATAGTTTGCTTTCTTTATTTTTATACCATGAATGACACCAATGATGGAATGGAATGACATTAGGCATTTGAAAAGTAATTTCTGCAGCGCTGCATTCTTGTGATTGGGATTGTAAATGCAATTGGGATGCATGTGTACTTGAATATTTGCAGGGGAAGTCGCCGATGATGTCATGGAGTTTTTTCGGGCTGAAGCTCAAGGTGCCAACTTTGAAAGCAACGTGGCAGCATCAGCACTGGCTTGGATATTCCTCCTCATCCGTCCCCTTGTCTTCTTGTTTTTCTTGGTGAGTACTTGATCTGAACGATTATGGAAGCTGAACAATAATAAACGTGTCTTGGTGAGCGCTCGCACAAGAACCAAGATTGGGGGAAGGTAAGCTTACCAGGTACATATTGTGGTAGTATGTGCAGTATGCTGTGCGCAACCTGCATCCCATTACTTTGACCCACAATGAGTGAAGAGATGGTTGCTGTGAGATGATTTAAAGCTTCAGCCATGCAAAAATTTGCTGCCTGCCCATGGCATGTTGCTTTCTCAAAGCAGGTCCCCATGCAGGACATCTGCATTTTTTACTTCCCCGGGACACCAGACATGTCTTTGGGAACTGTGCCTTTGAGCCTTGGACGGAGCTGATACCCTTTCCTTATCCTAACACACTACAAAATTGTTTAAACCTTCTCAAGAGAAAGGCTATGCTTCAAAGCACAGCATAGGAGCATGTTCTCATGCAGCCCTGCCTGCTTGCTCCAAAGGCAGGGTTGTTTGTGTCACGCCCATGTTGATGCATTGCCATGGATCAAGTGTTGTATCTGAGATACGGAATGATATGACACCTGCACAGGTGATGGTGATGGCCTTGTTGCTGACCCCTTATGCCCGGCTGCGACAAGGTGCCAGGTGAGCGCATGACCAAGAGTCTGCAGGCTCAAGTGCCTTCGTCACCAAATCAAGCGTGTGTGTATGATGTCTTCAATAGCATGTATGAAGGGCTTTCGCATCAGGGACTCCCTTCATCAAGCGCTCTCTTCTTCAAAAAGAGTGCCCTTGCAGCAACCATTTCCATCTCAGTCTCGCCCATGCGCCAGCAAGAGTGCGTTCTTGTGTGACCATTGTTGCACACATCCTGAACCATCACATGCACCGCTCTCCCCGTTTTCCGTGCATGTTTGCAGAGGAGCGCCTGGCGTCCAGCATGACCTGGCTGTGCTGCTGCGATGGGCATGGCGCATCACCCAGGGCAAGCTGTCAGGACATGCCGTGCTTGGTCTGCTCCAGGAGGTGCTCAGAAGCAGGAGTGGGCACTCCAGTGGTGGGGCCTCGTTGCTGTGGTGAGTGAGGGAAGAACTGATGTGCTTGAAGCTACAGCAATTTGAAAGCGCCAGCTTAAGGAAGGTGCCTGGACTAAAGGCTCTTTTAAGTCCATTCTTGGCTTTGCACGCTCTGGTCTCACCTTCTGTGCACTCGTGAAATTCTACCCTGAATTGCTTCTGTTTTAGCAGCATAAGTAAAGGACGCCTGGTTGCAATAAGATGCAGAACGCTACGTCTTCTGTTTTGGCAACTCCACATGAGTGTATACAAATGTTCCACATGCATGCTGTTGAAACACCTGCAGGCGTACTGGCAGCAAGCCCTTCCAAGCTGCACCTCCAGGCGACAGCGCAAAGCTCCCCTCTTTGAAACTTCCATCGTTCAAGCCACAGCCTGGGGCACTCTTGAACGAGAAAGCTTCTGTCCACCCACTGCCGGACGCCCTGACCAGCATAGCATCCAAGGAAGAGCTTCCGGGTGACCGCGCCAAGCTCCCTCCTTTACAAGTCCCGTCCTTCAAGCCACAGCGTGGGAGGCTGTTAAAGAAGAACTCGTCTATCCACCCGCTACCAGAGACCCTGACCAGCAGAGCATCCAAGGACGAAACTCTATGCTCCCAGTCCCTCCCGTTCCCATCACACCCCCTGCCTGAAATGACACTCCCGAGCTTGGAGCCACAAGCTTCCCTGCCCCCCATTTGCGCCCGGACACCCTCTTATCCGACCAATCCCATGCAAGCAGAGGAACCTGCAGGGCACCGCCCGACCCTGCGTTCCATGAAGAGCATGTACAGGAAGGTGTGCTCCAGCAGGCAGAGCATATGTGTCAGTGCAGCCCCAATGCCCACAGGCTTTGGCTTACAAGGAAACTCTTGCTTGCTTGCATGTGTGCTGTGATCCAATAGGCATGTCCAAGCATGTTACCCTTCAAGGCTTAATGGCTGTGAGCTTGCTAGCTGAAGCCAACCAGACTGCCTGCTATCTCATGTACTGTACCCCTTTACACTTGCGCTTGCAACGCATTCAGTGCTCTTTTGACTTGCTTTAAAATGCTGCACTCCTGCCCCGCCTTGCGGTCGTCCTCAGAGTTAAGGCATGGGACCACTCCCATGTTCAAGCTACAGAAAACTTGGACCCAATCCATGCCCAGCCGCTCACCTTGAGCCTCCACGCTCCCACCCCCCCCACACTCAGGTGTCCTCTCGCAGTCAAGCCCATGGCCTGAGTGCACTCATGCTCACAGCCAAGTTCTCAAGGCGCTCCTCCCTTGGCGTGGACACCCATCCAAGTGTTGATCCAAAGGGGTCAGAGGCAAAGCAACCTCAGCAGCCTGCCTGCAGCGGCAACCAAGCGCAACATGCCCATCCATCCCCACCTAGCTCATGGGCGCGACTGATGAGGTCAACCACCCAGCAGGTGTGTGGCACGGTTGCTTGTGCTTTCAAGGTAGATATGGTACAAAATAGATAAGGGGCTGGAAGGGGCCTATTGTAAAAGCGTGCAGCTGCTGTTGTTTGACTTGCTGGGAGAGTGTAATAACCAGGTTCTGGGCAGCGCAGGCGCACGCATGTAAAAACAGAATGTGTGCACAGACCCTGGAAGATCCAACTTTTCAGGCAATTTGAGAAGCTGCAACTTTCAGAGGAAATGAAAAGGGACAGAGTGCTCAGAATGATGAGAATCTCGAAAGTCACTCGTCGGAGGGCCCAGGAAGATCCAGGCCAACAGATTTTGCTACAAAACAATGAGCGTCACTTGCCTGAGTACATCCGCGTCTGGGTGAATCCCTGTATACGGTGGTCTAAACTGCTCCATTCCCAACCATGCACAGCTCCTCAACAATCTTTCCTGCTGTGTACCTCTCGACATGCCCACAGATGGCCCAGTCCTTCCGGAGGGCCTCCTCGGTTGCACCATTGGATGACAGTCCAGCCTCACCTGCACACAAGAACCTGAGCCAGAACCTGAGCGGGCGTGAAGGCACCAGCTTTCATGCCCCTTTGCCGTGTGAAGGCCATGCCATCAGCAGTGAGGCAGCACGGCAGGAGGCCAGGACAACAGGCAGCCACAGGAGGATCACTTGGGGGGGGAGTGACGATGTTGAGGATGAGTTGGTGAGCCGCACGTGGGGTCGTGTGCAAGCAGTAGTACGGGCAAGGTGGAAGCAGGAGCGGGAGCAGGCCAGAGCAGCAGCACGAGCACACAGGGGTGCGCTCGCCCGCTCCTTGCTGGGTGGGCACGGCACTACAAGATCATTCAAGGCGGGTGGCCCGAAGAAGCGCAGCATCGACACTGGGGCTGCAAAGGGTGCATGTAGCGGGAGGCTGGCCACACTGCAGGTAAGGCCACTGCACGTATGACAATGGCTTGTGGTGCTATTTGCCAATGTGGTTACTTGAGAGGACTTGTACATAGATGTTGTTGCAGCTTCTTGGCTTGGAGTGTGGATCACTCACACACACACACACACACACACACACACACACACACACACACACACACACACACACACACACACACACACACACACACACACACACACACATTTTCTGCTTTTGCCAACAACCCATGCAGTACACTGATTATCCTACTCATGACAAAAGGCTTGTGGGGGCTTTCTATACACAGTACCATTAAGCCAGCTATCATAAGTGCATGCAAAGCGGGGTTCCAACAAGCCCAGTTTCCATTCTTGTGTGCACCTACCAAACTCCACGGAGCCACTTAGCCATTTGCCCAACTTGCACATGCGCACTGCAGCAGGACCCCGAGGAGCTACGCCGCACTGCTGCTGACACTGACACTGCCGCTGCGCACAGCGTTGCTGCAGCCAGGCTCACAGCAAGTAGACAGCCGACAGGAAATGGACGGCTGACAGAAGATGGACTCCTGAGAGGGGAGCAGCAGCAGCAGCAGCAACAGCAGCAAGAGCGGAACCCTCGGTGCGTGGCTGCCCCCGCGCGCCTGCCTGCAAGCAACAGCCAGCGCGAAAGGGAGGGAGGGCAACAAACAGCTGAGGGGGTGTCACGCTCCTCCAGCTGCAGTGCAGAGGACGAGCAGCTGTACCCCTCAGTGCTCACCACCCCATACTCACCTCTGCCACCTCCTCCTGTGCTGGCCAGCAGCTGCCAGCATGAAGCAAACGCAGACCCTGGCACCCCTGCTCACACACCACCACAGCAGGCCAGCAGGGACAGAGGCAGTGGTAGCAACAGCTCCAGGCTGGGCGTGATTCAGGAGGTGGTGGCAAGCACAGAGCAGTGCATCACCATGGTGGAGCAGCTGCAGGTGAGCTCCGATGTGTAGTAGGCTATGTGAGGCCGATCAAATCACTTGTGCATCTTTTCCTGTACACAAGTTCAGCAGTCTGGGAGTCTACATCTTGCGTACTAGCTTGCTGCCGCCATTCTGACTGTGCCTGCTTTTGTCATCACCGCTGCCACTGCCTGTGGCCACCTCTTTTATAAGTGCAGCCCTCCCTAAAGAATCATTTATGCCCATGCTGAGCCAACATGTGCGCACGTGCAGGCTGTATCTCAGGGCCTGCAAGCCTTGGCGGTGTGCGTGGCTGGCTTGTTGCGTGTGCATGCTGAGCGCAAGCAGCAGCAGCTGCAGCAGCAGCATGAGCTCGAACGGCGGAGCCCTGCCAGCTTGCCGGACAGCGCTCCTTCCTCTACAGACTGCAACTCCATTCTCCAGACTCACAATCCAATGCAGACGCTGTCAGATCCCCTCCCGCGCATTCACACAGCCACTTCCGGCTCTCCAACAGTGTCAGCCTCGGTTTCAAGCCTCATGCTGTTGGGCACTGCACAGCCTAGCATAGCTGCTGGGCCACCCAAACAGGTGGCTGCAGAGGGAATGAGCGCAGAGGCCATCTCATGCCCATTCTTGCCTGCAATCCACAGTGTCCAGAGAGATGGAAGTGGCACTGCCGGTGCTCCTGCTGTCATGGTCTACATCCGTGACGCTGAAGCAAAGGGAGAGTTCACACCTCTGCTTGCCGTGGCCAAAGGTGACTGCACTGACGCTCTGGCTGTGGACTCAGAGCACGAGTCAGAGCATGAGCCAGAGCACGAGCTTGCTGCTGCCCTTCCCTTGTCCACGCTCACACCTGCACGCACAGCCAGCGCCGATCCTTTGGAAGGTGAGCTGTCTGGCTTGCTGGCCATGCGTCCAGAGCAGCTGCCCAGCTTGCAGGTGCCGCAGCTGCACGATGTGGGAGTGGAGCATGCCGCAGGTCTGACATCTGCGAACACACTCCCAACAGCAGCAGCAGCAGCAGCAGGAGCAGGAGCAGCAGATTCTGCAGAGGCTAAGTTGCAGAGCATGCATGCTGCACAATTCAGTCTGCAAGTCCCGCAGCCGTGCAGTGTAGCAATGGAGCACTCTGCAGCACCGAGCTCCAGGTGCACATCCTCAACAGCAGCAGCAGATTCTGCAGAGGCTGATCTGGCTGAGCTGCAGGGCATGCGTGGTACGCAGCTCAGCTTGCAGGTGCCGCAGCTACGCAGTGTAGTGGTAGAGCATGCCACAGCTCCAGACTTTGAGTGCACATCTCCAACAGCAGGTTCTGCGGCGGCTGATCTGGCCAAGTTGCAGGGCATGAGTGATACGCAGCTCAGCTTGCAGGTGCCACAGCTGTGCAGCATGACAGCAGAGCACCCTGCAGCAGATCCTAGGCAACGAGCAGCGCCCGCTGGCATGATACGGTGGGCTGAGCAGCGGCCAAGGCTCTCAGGGGGTGGAGTTGGGTCGAACTCAGGGAAGAGTGGAGCCAATGAGGCAGGGAGGGTGCAGGGACAGAGCATAGTTGTTGGTTTGGGAGGGGCTGGTGGGGGAGGTGAGGTGGATGTTCAACAGCAGGTGACTTCCAGCAGGTGCCCCCAAGGGGCCGGCAGCATGCCCTTGCTGCCTGGTGGGGCAGGAGAGGAGAAGCAGGGTTCAGGCAGGCGTGGGCAGCACAGGACGTACAGCCAGCCCTCGGGCTCGATGGCTCATCCACCCCAAGGGACACGGCACTTGGGTGGCAGCAGCACTGTTGTTGTGGGGGAGCGGACGGAAAGTGTTGAGAGCACACGCGTCCAGCCTGGTGTACGCGGGAAGGCAGTGTGGCAGGAGGCATCTTCCAGCAGCCACTTCGGGGCTTCAGCAATGTGATCGTTTGCACACAACTTTTCCTGCGCTAGCTGCAAGGCCAGATGCAGAGCTTGAAGCGGCGGCAACGCATGTGTATGCCGCAGATGAACAGCACCCTATGAAATGGGCATGAACAAATTAGCCAGCAGTGGGGTTTTGAGAAAAGCTGGGGAACCGCACAGAAGTTACCATGGATTCATTTCATCGGGGAATAGAGCTGGCCCAATGATCCTATCTGTGTTACGCACTATTTTCAGGATGTTTGCCTCATTATAAAGCATGCCTATGGTGTTTTTGCCACATTATAAGTGCTCATTTCAGCTTGTTTTGCATGTTCTCTTATCCTGTGATATTCCTAAGTTTTGCGTTTCTCGGCAGTAAATACCTCGGCAGTAAATTTTAGCAGGGTGGAAGGTTTGTGCTTTTCATGGATTTGTCTTCAGTCCAATAGTTTCTGTCATCTTTCATTTATTCACGGAACTTGATAAATGTCTACTGTTTGCAAGTTTTTATCTCCACATTCCAGCCTAAGAGTGATCAAGTCTTTGATCTTGTTTGACTGAGCAATATCCATGAAGCCTGTGTTTCCTCGATTCAATATTTAATGTACGCATCATGTTCACTAGGCATGATTATTAATATTTTCTATATTTTTTGCAACAATGCAGTGACCTGCTCCGTTTATATATTCCGTGTCTCTTGCTCAATCTGGAGTCATGAGTTGGGATATTTCTTTTCATCATGTTTTCGTTTATTCATCTTAAGCTTTCTGTTCCAATCGGTCCCTGCTAATTTCTGTTGCTGCCTCGTACAAAGACATGAGAACATGAGCTAAGCATCAATTCTGGGCTCCAAAGTTCTATGCGCAATTTGATGCATCATATGGTGTCTTTTTTGTGAAGTGTGGGGAGTGCAGGCATGAATTGGATTAGCAGTGTCCAGTGTGTTTAAGTCAATCAACCCGTCCATCCATTGGATATCTTCTGCGGTCTTGGCAGCAGCCATCAAGGAAAGCCCCAGTTACTCTTGGCATTCACTAAACTGCTTAGGCAAGGAACAGAAAAAGAAAAACTACGTAGGCAGAGGAAACTCTCCTTACATCAATTAAAGAAAAGGAGACACATTGGCTCAAAAGAGCAGTGGATCCCCTCCACCACAAAGCTACAAAACAGAAAGTGCTATTGGGATCAAGAGGGTTTCTGGAAGCACCTGGCCCCAAGACCTGGCTGTAAGAAGTATTTTTGTTATTAGGAAGTTGAGGCAAGAACCATTGCATGGAAGCTGCTTATAATGTAACAAGTACACGGTGCAGGTAATGCAACACTCCCTGCATCAACAGAAAAGGGTAATAAATGTGTTGAGTAGGTAAACTGGCCCACCTTGCCAGGCGTGCTCTTTCTTGCATTCTCTTCTAAATCTATCAGGACCAATGATGGTAACTCGCTTCTTTTCTGTTCACCTCTCGGGGACTGAGGGCATCAGCTTCCCTCCAAAACTTCTGCTGTCTGTACCTCGAATCCCCTATAAAATCCTGCATGTGGATCTTAGAAGCACTCAGCATTCTCTGTTTAAACATACTACAAGGATAGTATCCTCGTTGCGCATGCCACTAAATGCCTTGAACACATGTGCAGACCAACAAGACTCTTCCCTATCAGTAAGATGTAAATCCGCTTTCAGCACTTGACGGAATGTCTCACTGTTAGAATCAAGCATACTGTTTAAAAACGTGACAGTAGCCTTGAACCAATAAAGATTTAGATTTAGATTTACACGGGGGGACCTTCAGCCAGACTGTTCGGCTGATCGGCCTGTGACTGGTCCTCGCCAGCCAACATAATGAGGTTACAATGAGGTTACAATGGGGGGTGACCTTCAGCCAGGTCGTTTGGCTGATCGGCTTGTGGCTGGTCTCTGCCAGCCGAAAATAAATCCATAAGCTCAGACACAAAAAAGAAAAGCTTTGCATTTCGCTGATGAAGGAACTGATAAACAAATTGAGAGCTCACTTGATGCAGTAAAAAAGGTTGCATCTCAACAATATCCTGGAAGTAAGGTTCAAAAAGCATTTTATACTTGCGGCGCAGAGAACAAACGTGTTCATCAGTACAGTTAAAAAGGACATGTGCTTCATCTTGAGTTTGGTTGCAAGGACACCTGTCACACACAGAGGTACCATCATCCTGCCAAACAGCCGATTCAACTTTCAAAGTATGAGCACGAAGCCGGAACCTGCTCACATTACGCATAACTTGCTTAGGCAAATCCAAAAAAAGATACCAAGGCAGGGGTGCATAGGTTTGGCGAGTGTTGCAAGCAAAAGGAGTAGCAAACCAAGCTTGGTAAGTAGCTAGTTTGTTGTTGTTTTCCCTTGGATCCACTGACTCGGCTTCTCTCCAAACTCCTTGCAATCTGTACCTCAAGTCTGCACTAAAATCATTCATGGAAATGGCACCTCCTGACCTCACAGCCTGCTCAAAAATTTCAGAACCACGCAAACCTTGGAAGGCTTGAATTAACTGCGCTGTCCAGCACTTGTCATCCTTAGGTTGTAACTTCAAATCGGCTTGCATAACACGGCGTAAAGTACTACTATTTGTACCAAGCATGCTGTTGTACAGCTTGACTGCAGCTCTAAACCAATAGTACTGCAGTGGTTGATGCCCACATTCTCTCAAAACAGCCCAGTTAGTGGTAGTTCGCTTCACACCCAAGGTACCTTTCAAGAAATTCAGATGCAAAGTTTGTAGAGCACTAGAGAACTCTTTGCCTGCCTGCATGAAACCTGTACCCCACACCTGACTCGCGTACATACCAGCTGGAATAACATACGTCTTTGCAAGCCACAAGGAAGCATGCGGCCTATCTGCAAGTGTGTGCTCACGTACAAAACGACGAATCCTATAAGCAGGTGTAAGCATAGCACGAGCTGCATTTTCTGCCGATTTAGCCATGTTCAAGGTCCTGTAAAACATCATGCCAAGATATTTTAAACGAGTCCTTATGAGCAAGAGTGTCACTGCCAATCGTAAAAACAGGGAGATTGATTCCTTTTGAGTTGAAGTGCACAACCTCTGACTTTAAGGTGTTGATAACGAGATGCTTCTTCCTAGCATACACATTCAGCCTGCTTAACATGGTTTGAAGAGCACCTGGCTCATTGGAAAGCAATGTGAGATCATCAGCATACAACATGTGGGTCACGCGAACATTCTCTGTGCCAGTTACTGCCCCTCTCACATCCTCAGCAATCAAGTCAACATCATTGATGTAAAGTGAGAAAAGGAGAGGAGAAAGAGGACACCCTTGCTTAACACCTCGCATAGGATGCACACGTGCAGTTTTTGCACCATCCTTCAAAACATACTCATCAGCAGCATACATGTCTTGGATAATCGACAGCAAAGAAGTGGGCATGCTGATGCGGCGGAGGTGTTGCCAGAGAGCCTCCCTAGGAATGGTGTCGTAGGCTTGTTTGAAATCTATGAATGCCGCATGCAATCTACTCGAGTTGTTTGGTCGCAAAGTGCGTGCAGCATGCTGCAGATGGCGAAGAATAAACAAAGGCTGAAGTGTATTACGGCCAGGATAGAAGCCAAACTGAGTATCTGGTATTTTGTTAGCCTCCTGGCACCAGTCAGTTAGTAAAGCACGTACAACATTGGCATACATCCTATACATAGTGCCACTGACTGCCAACATGCGATAGCTGTTCGGGTTAAGCAGGGGCCCTTTTTTATACAGTGGGCTTAATTTTGCATGCTTCCAACAAGCAGGGATGCGTGCCTTGTCATGGAGCAACTTGAAAAGCTTAGCCAAGAAGGGCTCCAAAACATTGACACTCTCTGTACCTCGCCCATTGAGTTTGGGCCGCAAGACAACAGCGCCTTTAATAAAAGGTGCAGCAATGACATCAAAACCAGAAGATGCACTCCCATTCATTTTCTTAATTTGATCCGCGACCAGACTGCGCATAGTATCCAAGCTCGGTGTAGATACAGAATCAGGCTCAGGGATCCAATCAGCACGGGCACCTTGCCGCAACAAAACTTCAGGAGGAGGGTGATTACGTCCTAATGGCGCTGCAATTTCCCTAGCTGAAAGACCTTGGCGCCCATGAAGGGGACGCTGTGGTTGATGATGTGTAGCAGGACGAAAATGCTCATTCAAATATACAACCCAGGCTGGTTCAGCCAAGGGTGTTGTTTGCGCCCGCTTGGGTTGCCTCAGCATGGCATGCAACTCAGGGTTTTTACTGTAAAGCCTACCCAGGAAGTCAGCCTTCTGATGTTTAGTGTAAGCACGTTTTGCTCGCCTAGCAGTAGCACGGAATTGTTTGTGAGCAAACTTGCAAGCATGCTCAGCCTGGCCGCTTTGCACAGCCTCCCTAAAAACCTTCCTTTTCTGTTTACACACAGCATCAAACCAAGGAGGGTAGCGAGAACCAATACGACTGGCACGTAGAGGTGCACAGACACTGATCTTCTTAGACATGCCAACTCTATAATCTGTCGCAGCATGCACAATCATAGAGCGCAGGAAAAAGCAAGCCTTCTCATGATTGCCTTCATCAACTGCCTGTTCAAATTGCTCCTGGATTTCTTTGTTGTTGGCAAGGACTTCAGCATATTCTTTAGCACGCTCAGGGTTCCATTTCATAACCATTTTACTCCCGCATCCTCCTCTACATACATGAGGAGGTTGCAAGTTCCAGTCAGTGCCTTCACTTCCCGCATCATTTACTCGAAAATTCATACTCAGGACACAGTGATCACTCATGTGCTTGACAGGAAGAATGTGAACACTCTCAGCAGCCTGATAAACTCTGCCGGACATCAGCACATGATCGGGCCTACTTGCAACTTTCTGGCCAATGGATCCAACAAAAGTAGGCTGACCATCATCTCCTTGTACCCCAGCCAACATAATGTCCATAAGCTCAGACACAAACGAAAAAAGCTTATTGTTGTGTTGCAAGGGGAAATATCTTTATTGAAGTCTTTGGGGAGTCCTCATGGAACCATGTCCTGCTCTAATACTTTTTCATGGCGGCAGTCATCCATAGCAACAATGGATGAACTGAGCCTGCCTTTGCTAATAGCCTTACAGCGCAACCTAAAAAATAAGATTTTCCTATGGCACAAGACATAAGTGTTTTGAGGTACCCGCTCAGAGCAGCAAGATTCCAATCGGCAGCAAAATGCATTACAGCCATCCCAATATTGGGGACCTCTCGATACATGGGAAAAGCTGTGCAAGTGCTGGAACAAAGCTGGTGACCATAAGTAAAGGAGAGGTAGGCATTCTAAATAGCGAAACCTTGCATGGCGGCAAAAGGAATAATGATCACGTATATCCAGGAAAGGAAAAAAGGTAGCCACTGGCTTTGTTGGTCACAGGACTTATCATGTTGGAGTATGATCACCACAATTATGCGCATGCTAGTTTCCTCCAAACAAGTTGGACAACAATCCTGCCCAACTGTTCACGACATTGTTAATACCCTGCTTCACCACGTTGCTGATGGTGTCAGACAGGAATTGTCCCACAGCCTCCCCTATCACCCCACTTTCTGCTGTTTGCTGCAGCACATTCTGCACCACTCCACCTCCCAAAAGTGATCCCTCCTCCCTGGCATCTGCGACTGCGTCCCTGATGGCTTTTCTTAGGACATCCTGAGCCTCTGATGCTCCTTCAGCCAATGCTTCTTGTGCTTCCTCAAACGCATTGCCACCACTGCCGCTGCCGCTGCTGCCACTTTCAGACACTGCAAGCAGGGCAGAATGTGCAACATTTGATTGAACTACAGGTCATCCAGTCATGGCCATACACACAGTTGTTATAAAATGGTGGTTGGACTGTCCAAGATTGTGCTGCAAGAAGGCTTACTTTCAAATGTAAACATCAAAAGAAATCAAAGCTTGGAACCAAGCATACGCTCTTGAACTGCGCTCCTTTAGACAATCATTTTGCAGACTTGTTCCAGCATGAAACATGGTGTACAAGCAGAAAGCTGCATGCTACTGCAAGTTTTTACAATGCAAGCTGATCCTGCAAGCATAGGCTGCTATTACATGGCCATCGGCTGCAAGAAAATTAGATTTCTTCCTCTGGCTGTTTTGTTTTTCCTCCCCGTCATATACACGCACACTGGAGAGCTGAGGTGAAAGTGTCTACAATGTTGGACAAATCCAAGGAATCAGTGAGCCCACTCAAAGCCCCAAAGCGTCCAGGCATCCAAGTAAGAGGCACACTTGTGTCGCAGCCACACTCTTCTGCGCACCACTGGTCCACCTGCAGGAATCAACGTACAAGCCTTTGCCCAGAAGGCTGATCCGTGTTGTGCAACCATTATTTGATTTTTTTTGGCGGTTTGATTGGAACAAAAGCAAAAGGACTCATGTTGGTTATCAGGTAGATTTTGTAATCAATCCAAGGTATTGCCTCCTGAAGTTAGACATTTCAAAGGCTTCATTACATCCTGCTACACTTTTCCTATGTTTGAGCATGTCTGATACGGTGTTCCTAGAATAAAAAAGTGTGCATGGTACATATAAATGGAACACTTAACAACAAACAGGAATCCCACGCAGAAACCGCTCTGCATGCTGCTGTCCACCCTGTACCCTTCCTCAAACCTCACCTCTCGATTGAAATAGTCCAGGGTGTACATTTGCCATGCTCCACACAGCCCAAGGCGGCTGGCTGCAAGAAAAAGCAAGATTCAATCTAAAAGTGGCTGGTGGAGGGTGCTCACATTGGGGCTTATATGTCCCTTGCTCCTTGGTTGATTTAGGGAGTGTTCCAATTCCTTCGTAGTTTCCTCTGTCCTTGCTTGTCCATGGCAATCTTGATGGACGTAGAGAATGCAATTTGACTTTGTGGCAATCCACGTGCCCACATGGTGCCTCATGGTCAGGAACATAGTGCGAGGCAAACTGAATAACTGCTTAGACAGTTGAACAATTTCCTGATAAGCAAGAGGAAATCTTGTTTCCAGAAGGTACCAGCAATGTGGAGCTGTATTGCACCCAAAAATCTAACACCCCTAAACCATAACCCCTAACGCACCTGTTTTGCACCCAAACACTGAACATGGGCTGGTGACATCAGGTTGGCAACCTGTGAGTCTCTTACAAGTCCACCCATTCCTGCACATACACAGAGACGCACCAGATTTGGTACTGATGGTACTGGTATAACATGCTCTGGATGTTTAAGTACCCAGAAAGCTCTGGACATTGTGACTGCAGCAAAACGTGCCTATGCTCAGTTTCCAGAAGCTGTGAGAAGTTTGAGAAGTTTGCATCACTTACAATTCTCGGATCCCACTAGAACTGCCCACAATTGTAGTGGTGCTGGCCGCTTTGGACTTGCCATGTTCATTACTCACAGCAACAACCTCGAACTTACTGCACAAAACAGGAAATGGTGAAAGTAAGGCGTCGCTGAGAACTGCAAATTGTTCTGAACTTGAGTCTTGCAACTTCATGCGAGTGCATGTAATGGTTGAGCACATGTTGTCCGTTCTCTAGTAAGAATATTCATGGTGATAACTGCTTTAAGCAAGAGCATGCCTCTTCTCTTGATGTTGCTGTCCCACTGAAATTGATATCCAAGTCTGAAAACAAAATTGCACATATGTCTCAGAGCACCAGACCGCCATCCACTTACTATTCCTCATTGTTATCCAGTCGTGAAATCACTTTGCACCCAAGCTCATCCACTGTGTTTGTGTCTGAGGTGCGGAAATCTGATCTTCCTCCGCCTTTGTTGACTTTCTCGTATGAGAGCCTGCGTAACAAACCCAGGACCTATGGTTGAGAACGGATTTGGACATTGCAAAGCAAAAGCGGAAGCAATATGGTCAAATTGCTACCAAGCATAGCATTGTTTTCTGGCACTCACTCATAGTGATCAACGCAGGCGTTGTTTTCCACTCCATCCCAACAAAGTTCCACCATGCTGTCATCTGGTGCAACCCTCAGATTCCTGATACTGTCGGGCTTTATGTCAGCACACCTGCAAGGGTTCAGCCAATTCATGCAGCAAGAAAACAACTTATCAGCAGCGGTAACTTCTTGCGTGGGTTACTTTGCAGCTTACACTGTAAGTCACAGCAAATAAGTTTCTTGTGAAAAGCACTGTGGCCTGGTTCGCATGGCGGTTGCTTGGTTCCATCTAAGAATGATGAAAGCAATGGCTGCTAGTGCAAGGGAAGGCCCGTACGCTGGAGTGTGAGAAACATCAAACAATCTTTCCCTGCGTGAGGCATCAACACGGCATGACCTGATACAGAGTGCAATGGAACTGCCAACTCACTCTGTGTTTGGTGTTGCTTCTCTTACTGCAGGTGGCCCAGAGCCCTTTTTGCTAGAATAGGCTTTTACGCGGACAGAGTAAACTTGTTCATTTTTCAGTCCCTGAAGGTGAAAGGAGCTCTTGTCACTCACAATAATATTCTGTTGGTGGCTTGGGGGGAGAGGATAAACTGGTGTCCGTCCAAAATGTGCACTTGCCTCATTATCATGCTTCATACTAAGATGTTGTACAAGATTGGAACAAGCTGTAAACTCTGACTCCTACCTCGGCTGTATGTTTGTTTCCTTGCGATGATGTAGAGGAGCTCTGCACGCATGAATGACACAAGTGTTGTAAATCCTAGGTTAGCCGGGAAAGAGCACCAACAAGGGCACTCCAGAAGCACTGTTGCTACTTTAGATCAGTTGCCTATGCTGCTCACACCTTGGCATGCTCTGTGGCAATGCTTGTCACATAACAAGCCCCGCATGCATTTCTGTTTTTCCTTCTAGACAGCTTAAATTCCATATGGACCATGCTTGTTGTCCTGCCCTGAGTCACTCACTCGAATCGGTTGATCCTCGCCTGGAAGAAAGATGTCTACGAGGAAGAGGTCAATGCACTCATTGCCCTTTGGAGGACCCCACGTGATGATCAGGGTTTTGCTCTGCATGTAAGTAGTGCATCAAGAAGAAGATTTGCACGTGAATTCTAACTTGATTAACAGTCTCGTATCCTGGATTCCATTCCCTTGCTTTGACAACCCTGTGCTTAATTCGCTTTTGCAGGAGCGGCATATGCAGAGATCTCGAACATAATCGACCCAAATTATCATGAATCCTCCAGCCAAAGGCTCATACTTGCCTTCTCAAGCACTTCAAGGTTAGTGGGGGCAGATGGAGTGTCCTCGATGCAACCTCCGTCGCCACTGGCACTCACTGGCTGCGGAGGAAGGGTCATTTTACAAGAAGGTCGCATGCACTAAGGTTTTCCCGTGACGGCTCTGTTCTGCCATGCGGCCTGTGATTCCTCCTCAAATCCATGTTGTACTTGTGGTGCAAGCACACCATGAGCCATACAAAAGGACAGATCCTTTGATCGAGAGTTCTGGTAAGTGAGTTCTTCACCTTAATTTTTCACTTTCATAAGCCCAAAGGGAGTGATCAGCCTTCAAAACTCTTTCCCTGGTGTTTTTTGAAAGTTTAGAAAGGAAGCACACGTGCACAAACCTGAGCATCAGCCATGTGGAGGAAAGCCTGTGGCAAAAGGACAGCATACAGAGCCATGGCTGCAAGCATGGGAGGATTCCTGCCATGCTTGGCTCCACGGACGGCCATCCAGTTTTAAAATTCTGTGAAGTCTCTTATGAAGCCGAGGCACACGTCTATTTCACAATGTACATTACCTATTTATATGTTTTTTTGATCCGTTAGGAGTGGAAATGGCTGCTTTCAGAGGGACGGACGAAAACCAAACCTCCTTCGTATCAGCATTTTTACAATACAGTGTCAAGAGAAAACATATAAAAAAAACCAGTGTAAGAGGCTAGCGTTTACATGGCAAGAGAAGAGCTTACTGGGCAAGAGGAGTATGTTTGCCAAATCGGAGCAAGAAATGCTATTCTAAACTGTAGTAATTTTATGAAACGAACATTGGATTTGAGTGGCAGAAGGCACAGCGCCGGACGGATATAGTCTTCTGAGCATCTCTTCCATGTTCGAATGCTGCGGGAGGAAGAGCTTAGTTCTCGAATTCTGTGGGAAGATATATCTGCATCATCTCCTGCAGCGGATTTGTCAGGCACTCAACCAAGCTTAGCTTCTGTATGCGTATTCCGGAATATTTGGATCCTGAATATTTGGGCTTCCTTTTGGTTGGCTATCTAGGGCGGCCTAGGATAGTGACTTTTAAGCAAGTTCTAAGCTGCCCTCATAGGCAGGTACAGCTATCACAACCCAATATATATTGGCTGGAACGGCCAGCCACAAGACCAACCACCAAGGGCTCCAGAGAATGCTAAACCGTAACACAAGGGTTACTCAGCAGCCACAGGCTTATTGTGAAAGTATTTACACGGCACATGGCTCGTCCCATTGATGCCCACTCTATTTGAAACACCTACCATCAACAACGTGCCCATGGCGTTTGTTTCAAGTCTATCCACAGAGCAGTGTACTCAAGCCTACTCATGCCAAGCTCATGTGCTGAAGTGGCTTGTAGTAATTTTAAAGCGCAAATAACTGTTGAAGGCAATAAACTGACACATTGATCTGCCCAGCCTTAAACATGAAACTAACAAAGAAGCATGGAAACACAATAATGAAGCAGAGCAGTAGCTGTAGCAGAAATCAGTTGAGACAGTAGAAAAAAACACATGCGCACTATCTTAATAACCTGTCCACCAAGGAAACAAGGACACACTCGCATAGTAAAGAGCCTCGATAAGAATGAGGTCGTGGCAGGAAGGGCAGATTACGCAAGAGGCTTGAGAGGTTCCTATTCTTGAGCTTACGGATCGCATGTACTGCCCTGCACAAAAAAAAGTTAGCATTGCGAAGACGAAACAATGAAATCATGCCCAGATACTGCCTCCTGCTCAGGTCATACAAAAGCATGTTCAAGCTGTGTGTAAGCGGAAGACGATCGTAAAAACCAAAAGAAAAGAAAAGAAAAGAAAAGAAAAGAAAAGAAAAGAAAAGAAAAGAAAAGAAAAGAAAAGAAAGGAAAAGACTATGCAAACCAGGTCCGGCTGCGTGCATTAAGGAAAGGCTCCCTAACTAGCAAGCTAGCTAGGGTCTCATCAAAGAGGCTCACAGGCCCAGCCTAAGCTAAGCTAGGAGCCAACGGGAAATTTCTGCAATATACAGGGCGCCTTCATCTTCAGCCACCACCAAACTTCTCGGGACACCATTTGAATTTGCTGAGCAAAATCATGATTAAGTAACCAGCCCATCAGCAGATACTGAACAGCCCATTTGCTCCGTAGGCTTCACCACTGCCCAGGTCCAGAGCCTTAAATTGACAAAGCAGACAAAGCAGGCTATGCGAAGCACACGTCAAAAGTCTCCCGTCAAAGAACAAGAGAGCAGTTGGCTGAAACCTAAGAAGTTTTGACTAGCAGCGGAACATGTTTGCAAAGCAATTCCCTATTTCCAAGACCCTCAAAAAAAGGATCCCAAGAAGTCTGTGCGCAAATGTGCAACGGGCAGAATGCATCAATTCAGCGACTCAGAAGTGTCAAGTGTTGGTTGGAGGGTTTGCTTGCCTTAATGTTACTCTAGTTAGAGACAAACATACATCCAGTTCTCTGCATAGCAGTAGAAGTGAGGTTCTTCAAGAACAAGTTGTAGGCAAGTGGGAAGAGTGATCTGTCCTTATTGCCGCTCTTGCAATAAGGTCACCATCTTTTCCTTTCTTGGGGCTTCTCGCAGACCTTCTTTTGGCTTAGTTTTGCTCTCGTCCCTGTGTTGTTGCCCGACCTCTCTTTTAGGAGACCTGTTCTGGTTTTCCTCGTGTGTTTTGCCTGCCTGCCCCTTGCTTTGGCTGTGTTTTCTGTGCGTCTCCCTTTCCCCAGCTGCTGTTTTTTTTTAGGAGTCTGAGGCCACGCAGGCCAGTTTCTGGTTTCTGCTGTTTCCGGTGTGCCCCAATGCGGTAGTTGCCCCTCACGAGCCAGAATAGAACAGGTTATAACATGTTGTCTTATTAGAAACAAAGATCACTGATCCCGCCTGGCAGGCGCGTGCATAATACGCTAAATACGGTGGACAATGGTAACACCATGTTAAAGATATCGAATAGTTTGCATCATCACTGATCAACCCTGTAGAGCATTCTGATCCTGCAAGACACAACCAAGCAAGGATCACAGCCTTTTCCTTCTCTCCTGGTGTTCAACTTCAGCGAGCAGCAATAAAAGGATAACACCGTGTTCCCCTTTTTTACCAACACTGCAAGGGAAAGAAGGATACGTTCAGATACATGGCCCTGGGGACACAACAGCCAACCGTGAGGCAATCCCACCAACTGAAATGTAAACCAGCGGCATGTGCACTTGATTGAAATTAAGTACTGTGAAGACACGAGGCCTGGACAACAGTTGGAGGCGGCACAGCGGCAGCATGCAGACCTCTGCAAACTCATTAATGCAAAAACTGTGACTCTCCACACCATCCTTTTGGGTGTTGGTGGGACCTGCTACACTGAGCACATCCTTAACCAGTTTAAACAGCTGGGTCTTGACCACCAACGCGCCAATAAACTTGCTTGCAAACTTCATGCCCATTCTGTCATGTATGCCAACAAGCTTGTTATCACTAGGCGTGCTAATGAAAACAATAAAACTTGTCACAGCCAGGTTCTGTAGCCGGGTGCTACCAGTAACCCTCCAGATCTCCGCTAGCCCTTCTTTTTTCTGCTTTGTGGTGGAGGGGCATTGCGGCTCTTTTGAACCAATGTGTCTACTTTTCCTTAATTGATGTAGGTAGAGGTCCCTCTGTCTACGTAGTTTTCCTTTTACATTTTCTTTTTCTTTCCTGGGGATACATAAGAAGGGCAAGAAGGAGAAGCAGAAGGACTAGTGCGTGGGGGTTGAATGACTGATGCAAGCCTATTGTGCAAGCTTGCCATGCTATGCTGCATGCACAAGGGCTGTGGCTCTGGTGTGTGTGGACTGTCTTCTGGCTGGCCTCTGTGCACAGGGCATCAGAACAGGATTGCTCTAGCAGAAGACCAAGTCTAGACTGTGGTGTGGAACTATGCTGATTCCTGTGGGCCTCATACTTTTTCCTGGTTGGTGAACGTTGGGCTGAAGCGTTGGCCTTTTTCCCGGGTGGTCTTGGTGAGTTTTTGGACAATTGTTGTATCCAGGTTGCTCTGCTGAATGCTTACAAGGTTAGCTGCAGGTGCTTTACCAGGTCCTTATCAACCTGTCTACATCATTATTAATGTTCTGCTGGGCTTTTTTCTTGCTCATGTCCCTGATGTTCTCCAGTGGATGCTAGGCGCAAACTTATTAAGTTTGCACAGTACTTGTGGAAACGTTCCTTGTTTACTTGTTGTCAACCTTGTGAAAGCTGGTGGAAAATGTTTCATCAGCAACCGATTAGCCAGAGATTCGGGCTCTAGTTTAACCAACAAAAAACAATGAAGCAATCTGATAGGAAGTTTGATTGTTTCCAGTCGTTTGGGCTAACCTGGGTCAACCAGTGAGAGGAGTTTAGAGGCTTTGAACAAAACCTTCCTAACTAATCCCATTATTTGCTGACTGCAAGTGCCTGCGGCAATAGTTTACATTAATCACCATGCGAAACAGTGGGTTGTCTCTAACCAACCTTTGCATACTCGGTCACACACAGGTGCGACAACTTGAATGCCACACTTGGAGATGTACAAGAGCCAGAAATTGAGAGGATCAAATATTTACACAAGCCTGAGTACCTACAGGAAATAGGAGACTATCCCCATTTTTCCAGGCGCATTGCGCAAAACGGATTAGGTGGCCACCAATTAGTCAACCGCTTTGATTCAAAGGAAAAAAAGTCTACACAATGAGAGGAGTCCATAAAATGAAAAAAGGCTTATCCCAAATAAAGCAAATAAAGCAAATCATCATATCATTTGGACACAAACAGAAACGTTCCCAGCGAGGGGGAAACATCAGCACCTGTCTAGAATTGAGGAGTCTCGCCCAAGGCACTGCTAAGCGCACGGTATACATGATTGATCCGGCTTGTGATTATCCGACTAATCTTACCCTAAATAAAACACTATTTGCAGCTGCAGAAATCGTCACTGCAACATGGGCTTGGGCTTTGTGCCAATACGCTTGGCAAGATCAACACTTGTCTGCACAAGCATGTCTGTACAACCAAGCCTTCACTCTGGCAGATACTACGCTTGCAAAACCCTTTTGATCACCTAACCACCTTTATTGCAAAATAATCTTGCACCCACGTACGAGGTGCCAACCAGCCTGCAGGCAAGCAAAGGCAGAGGATGATGGTCGAAAGATGGCTGGATGTTTTCACATTGCCCAATCTGGAGCATGAGCGGGCGTCCCTTTTACACCTACCTTGCTGTTTACCCTTTGATCGGGTTTCCATCATCATCTTTGAAAGCGCAGGACACACCATTCTGCAAGAATAGGGAAGATGGTTCAGATTCCCCCGTCATTCATGGCAATGTGACATGCTGAAGCGCATGCAATAAACCTGCAACATTGCTAGCAGCAATGCTAGAGCAGAAAAACCAGGCTCTGAAAGCCTACCTCAAATGACCAGTATCTACCGCTCTTATCAGGATGCTCCTTGTTAAAGTTGCCCTGGCACTTGGGGGCAGACTCGAAAGTTACTGGAGGCAGAGTGGTAACGAGTGCTTTGGTGCCTGGTACGATTTCGCCCTCTCCAGCCAGAGCCACTATCAGGGGGTTGCCAGAGACATCCTTGTAGACGCAGGCCTGACCCGCTTCAATGTTCCAGCAGTAACCCTGCAGGTGGTTGCAAATAAATCATCACACCTTCATGGTGCAGCAACTTTGTGCTGAGCAGGTTCAGCTAGCTACATAACCCTGCATGCTCAAACAAATGAATGGGTTGAGCACAAACTCCTTACACAAAAACCAGCACATCATACCTGACTGTCCAAGTAACAGGTCCCAGGAACTTGCTGGCAAGCAGGAGTCTTCTCAAAAACCTCTGCAAGGAGGGACAAGTTGCATGCAGGATACATGAAAGCTGCAGAAACAATGTTATCCTCTCTATGAGTTCAAGACAAATCGTTGCATGATCTTGATTTGGTAATGGGCATGCTGCAGGTCAATGCTTTGCAGCATGAAACCACATGAAGGTCAATTGACAGAAGGTTACCCTTGCTGCTGGCTGTCTCGCTATCAGCCTGCGTCTGCGAGGCAGATGGAGGTGGTGATGTGGACGCAGGAGGGGGTACAGTGCTACCCCCTTCTTCACCAGTGCACTTCTTGAACTCTACGCTGTCTTCTGCTAACCTGTAGGCAGGAGAAGAGAGACGGATAATCATCCATACCCAGCTTTCTGCTCTATTCGACCTCCAATGAACTTTAAAGAATAAAAAGACTTAGAGGCACTTACGCTTCACAATTGACGTTCACCAGCTCGCCCTCCTTAGCAGTGCCTGATGCATCTGTTTGAGCTACGGTGGGTGTGCCATCTGTTGATTTTGCATCTGCTCAAGCAACAGACAAAGATATAGTGAAAGATGAGGATTTGTGTGTCAAATTGGAAGGCAGCCTGAAATGGGTGCCTACACTGGAGCATATGAACATTTGGCATACCGGACTTGGCTGTGACGATTGCCTGTCCTCCATCTGATGTTGCTGAAGCCTCAGAAACAGCAACAGCCTGCATGAGCTTGCGCCCAAAATCTGTAACAAGAAGCAGGTACCAATGAGTGTAACGTCAGTCATCTGCACAAAGATGATCAAACCCGTTTCTATATGACTCATAGTCTGCAAAAATGCAATTACCTCTGATCATTGTTGACAGTCTATTTGCCCCCTCCTCAACTCCACCTGTCTGCCTCAGCTTGCGCCCCAGGCCTAAACATTGCAAGACAACAAGCAAAAGGATGTGGCTGAAGCTTTGACGTGCTGCTATGTGGCAGCCCCAAAAATCATCAAGCAACATCATGCGCGCAAACCTGTCAAAAACGTCAGATCACGCACCGGTTGCCTTTGCAGAGGCTTGCGCAAGAGCTGCAGCCAGGCTTCCATTACCTGAAGGAGTTGGAAATCAAGGAAGTTGTTTGCAACAGCATATGTTATGATGATGAATGCTTGCATGGACTACAGCAGTCTGACTGTAAAATCGAGCAGCGACAAGCGCACACGCAGTCAGAGCTCAGGCAGATGCAAACACCGTGAAGCAGCACACCTCATGGCTGAAACACAGGACCTACCTTCCGCCACCGCCTGGGAAAAGGCCTGCAGGCACAAAATAGTTGACCAAGGATCGAGGCAAGTGAGGGCGTAGAACAATTGACCAATCTTCTTGGCAAAAGCACAACCACCTGGAACAGCACACCAGACCAAAAGCGCAAAAGGGGCTACAACTTACTTGGGCAATGGCGTCCCCTCCGCACTCAGACTCTGCCCCTGCCAAGGATTGCGCAATGGCTGTGCCGTTGCCAGTTGCCTGGGCTTGGGAAACAGCAGTGGCAATTGCAGAACCAGAGCAGTTAGCAGGAGTGGGGCTGGGCAAGGGGCTGGGTGACGGGCTAGGGGAGGGGCTGGGCGAGGGGCTGGGTGACGGGGAGGGGCTTGGGGATGGGCTGGGTGATGGGGATGGGCTGGGTGAGGGGGAGGGATTAGGCTCTGCAAAGGAAGGAAATTGGATGTACTGGCGCACATGAGTGAACATGAATGACAACCTCGACGTTATGGCAGATTGGAAAGTCACTTGAATGGCTGATCAGGACGGCATTGCTATCAATCTGGACACGGGCATGCTAGCTTCAGCAGGTGAGCTTTTGACCAAGCACAAGGTGTGCTTGTACCCACCTGCTGCAACACTGCCATCAGGGCTGTCGGCAGGGGGAGGGGCGCAGCCAGATCCTGCAGTAGCCATGCAGTTGCATGGGAGGAATCTTGACTGGCAAAAACCCCATATTGCAGAGCATGCTGCACATGGTGCACGTCTTGGAATGCACATAGATCATGTAACAAAGGCAACTGCAATGGGTGTGACCTAGGTTAGTGCAATGTCGGGTGTATGCATGCATGGCCACAAATAGAGGGCGGGAGATGGATGAGGCTGCACCTTCCATGGGCACACTGAGAAAAGCGCATTACTCCATGTTCTTACATCAGCTTAGTAAACCAGCTTTGGCAAGAAGGATAATAAGCGGTGAAGCATGCCAGCCCAGTGCAAGGCATGCCACTACCTGTGCAGAGCTCAATCCTTACCGGTGGCAGATGCTTGGGCCTGGGCTAGGGCCAGGGCGTTAGCTGCAGCGCCATTGCCTGAGAGCAAAAACAGGACATGCAAATGAATGCAGCATGTGCTTTCATCATCGCGCAGATTCCAACAAGACTGCCCGTAAACAACTTAGATTCCTTGATAAGTCTCCTAAGCATTTCAAGCGGGGTGATATATTTTCACGGCTCTGAGATATCACCACTTGCGGCACCAGCGCTCCCGAGGTGCGCAAGCAACGATAATGACAACTCACCCTCTGCCACGGCTTGGGACAGAGCCTGCAAGCAAGGCAGGTTAGACATGGTAGTTGGATGAGGAGGGTGCTGTTATAATCAAGGGGCACCTTGATCAAGAACAATCATGAGCGCATCACAGCGGCCACTCACGCTTGCAATGGCATCGCTGTTGCAGCCAGACGCCTCGGCCTGGGCAATGGACTGAGCCAGGGCAGAGCTGTTGGCCGTGGCCTTGGCCTCAGATATGGCAGAGGCGATGGCAGAGGAGCCTGCCTGCCTCAGCTTGCGCCCCAGGCCTAAACATTGCAAGACAACAAGCAAAAGGATGTGGCTGAAGCTTTGACGTGCTGCTATGTGGCAGCCCCAAAAATCATCAAGCAACATCATGCGCGCAAACCTGTCAAAAACGTCAGATCACGCACCGGTTGCCTTTGCAGAGGCTTGCGCAAGAGCTGCAGCCAGGCTTCCATTACCTGAAGGAGTTGGAAATCAAGGAAGTTGTTTGCAACAGCATATGTTATGATGATGAATGCTTGCATGGACTACAGCAGTCTGACTGTAAAGTTGAGCAGCGACAAGGGCACACACAGTCAGAGCTCAGGCAGATGCATACACCGTGAAGCAGCACACCTCATGGCTGAAACACAGGACCTACCTTCCGCCACCGCCTGGGAAAAGGCCTGCAGGCACAAAATAGTTGACCAAGGATCGAGGCAAGTGAGGGCGTAGAACAATTGACCAATCTTCTTGGCAAAAGCACAACCACCTGGAACAGCACACCAGACCAAAAGCGCAAAAGGGGCTACAACATACTTGGGCAATGGCGTCCCCTCCGCACTCAGACTCTGCCCCTGCCAAGGATTGCGCAATGGCTGTGCCGTTGCCAGTTGCCTGGGCTTGGGAAACAGCAGTGGCAATTGCAGAACCAGAGCAGTTAGCAGGAGTGGGGCTGGGCAAGGGGCTGGGTGACGGGCTAGGGGAGGGGCTGGGCGAGGGGCTGGGTGACGGGGAGGGGCTTGGGGATGGGCTGGGTGATGGGGGTGGGCTGGGTGATGGGGATGGGCTGGGTGATGGTGAGGGGCTGGGTGAGGGGCTGGGTGAGGGGGAGGGATTAGGCTCTGCAAAGGAAGGAAATTGGGTGTACTGGCGCACATGAGTGAACATGAATGACAACCTCGACGTTATGGCAGATTGAAAAGTCACTTGAATGGCTGATCAGGATGGCATTGCTATCAATCTGGCCACAGGCATGCTAGCTTCAGCAGGTGAGCTTTTGACCAAGCGCAAGGTGTGCTTGTACCCACCTGCTGCAACACTGCCATCAGGGCTGTCGGCAGGGGGAGGGGCGCAGCCAGATCCTGCAGTAGCCATGCAGTTGCATGGGAGGAATCTTGACTGGCAGAAACCCCATATTGCAGAGCATGCTGCACATGGTGCACGTCTTGGAATGCACATAGATCATGTAACAAAGGCAACTGCAATGGGTGTGACCTAGGTTAGTCAATGTTGGGTGTATGCATGCATGGCCACAAATAGAGGGCGGGAGATGGATGAGGCTGCACCTTCCATGGGCACGCTGAGAAAAGCGCATTACTCCATGTTCTTACATCAGCTTAGTAAACCAGCTTTGGCAAGAAGGATCATAAGTGGTGAAGCATGCCAGCCCAGTGCAAGGCATGCCACTACCTTTGCAGAGCTCAATCCTTACCGGTGGCAGATGCTTGGGCCTGGGCTAGGGCCAGGGCGTTAGCTGCAGCGCCATTGCCTGAGAGCAAAAACAGGACATGCAAATGAATGCAGCATGTGCTTTCATCATCGCGCAGATTCCAACAAGACTGCCCGTAAACAACTTAGATTCCTTGATAAGTCTCCTAAGCATTTCAAGCGGGGTGATATATTTTCACGGCTCTGAGATATCACCACTTGCGGCACCAGCGCTCCCGAGGTGCGCAAGCAACGATAATGACAACTCACCCTCTGCCACGGCTTGGGACAGAGCCTGCAAGCAAGGCAGGTTAGACATGGTAGTTGGATGAGGAGGGTGCTGTTATAATCAAGGGGCACCTTGATCAAGAACAATCATGAGCGCATCACAGCGGCCACTCACGCTTGCAATGGCATCGCTGTTGCAGCCAGACGCCTCGGCCTGGGCAATGGACTGAGCCAGGGCAGAGCTGTTGGCCGTGGCCTTGGCCTCAGATATGGCAGAGGCGATGGCAGAGGAGCCTGCCTGCCTCAGCTTGCGCCCCAGGCCTAAACATTGCAAGACAACAAGCAAAAGGATGTGGCTGAAGCTTTGACGTGCTGCTATGTGGCAGCCCCAAAAATCATCAAGCAACATCATGCGCGCAAACCTGTCAAAAACGTCAGATCACGCACCGGTTGCCTTTGCAGAGGCTTGCGCAAGAGCTGCAGCCAGGCTTCCATTACCTGAAGGAGTTGGAAATCAAGGAAGTTGTTTGCAACAGCATATGTTATGATGATGAATGCTTGCATGGACTACAGCAGTCTGACTGTAAAGTTGAGCAGCGACAAGGGCACACACAGTCAGAGCTCAGGCAGATCCATACACCGTGAAGCAGCACACCTCATGGCTGAAACACAGGACCTACCTTCCGCCACCGCCTGGGAAAAGGCCTGCAGGCACAAAATAGTTGACCAAGGATCGAGGCAAGTGGGGGCGTAAAACAATTGACCAATCTTCTTGGCAAAAGCACAACCACCTGGAACAGCACACCAGATCAAAAGCGCAAAAGGGGCTACAACTTACTTGGGCAATGGCGTCCCCTCCGCACTCAGACTCTGCCCCTGCCAAGGATTGCGCAATGGCTGTGCCGTTGCCAGTTGCCTGGGCTTGGGAAACAGCAGTGGCAATTGCAGAACCAGAGCAGTTAGCAGGAGTGGGGCTGGGCAAGGGGCTGGGTGACGGGCTAGGGGAGGGGCTGGGCGAGGGGCTGGGTGACGGGGAGGGGCTTGGGGATGGGCTGGGTGATGGGGGTGGGCTGGGTGATGGGGATGGGCTGGGTGATGGTGAGGGGCTGGGTGAGGGGCTGGGTGAGGGGGAGGGATTAGGCTCTGCAAAGGAAGGAAATTGGGTGTACTGGCGCACATGAGTGAACATGAATGACAACCTCGACGTTATGGCAGATTGAAAAGTCACTTGAATGGCTGATCAGGATGGCATTGCTATCAATCTGGCCACAGGCATGCTAGCTTCAGCAGGTGAGCTTTTGACCAAGCGCAAGGTGTGCTTGTACCCACCTGCTGCAACACTGCCATCAGGGCTGTCGGCAGGGGGAGGGGCGCAGCCAGATCCTGCAGTAGCCATGCAGTTGCATGGGAGGAATCTTGACTGGCAGAAACCCCATATTGCAGAGCATGCTGCACATGGTGCACGTCTTGGAATGCACATAGATCATGTAACAAAGGCAACTGCAATGGGTGTGACCTAGGTTAGTCAATGTTGGGTGTATGCATGCATGGCCACAAATAGAGGGCGGGAGATGGATGAGGCTGCACCTTCCATGGGCACGCTGAGAAAAGCGCATTACTCCATGTTCTTACATCAGCTTAGTAAACCAGCTTTGGCAAGAAGGATCATAAGTGGTGAAGCATGCCAGCCCAGTGCAAGGCATGCCACTACCTTTGCAGAGCTCAATCCTTACCGGTGGCAGATGCTTGGGCCTGGGCTAGGGCCAGGGCGTTAGCTGCAGCGCCATTGCCTGAGAGCAAAAACAGGACATGCAAATGAATGCAGCATGTGCTTTCATCATCGCGCAGATTCCAACAAGACTGCCCGTAAACAACTTAGATTCCTTGATAAGTCTCCTAAGCATTTCAAGCGGGGTGATATATTTTCACGGCTCTGAGATATCACCACTTGCGGCACCAGCGCTCCCGAGGTGCGCAAGCAACGATAATGACAACTCACCCTCTGCCACAGCTTGGGACAGAGCCTGCAAGCAAGGCAGGTTAGACATGGTAGTTGGATGAGGAGGGTGCTGTTATAATCAAGGGGCACCTTGATCAAGAACAATCATGAGCGCATCACAGCGGCCACTCACGCTTGCAATGGCATTGCTGTTGCAGCCAGACGCCTCGGCCTGGGCAATGGACTGAGCCAGGGCAGAGCTGTTGGCCGTGGCCTTGGCCTCAGATATGGCAGAGGCAATGGCAGAGGAGCCTGCCTGCCTCAGCTTGCGTCCAAAGCCTACATAAGAAAGTTATAAACCACCAGTGTTCTTTTGGAGCAAAAATGGAAAAGACTCAAGCTGATCAGCTTATCTCATCACTTCGTACACAAGTTGCAGCATTTGCTTACCAAAAGCTGTGGAAGAAGCACTTGCGCGTGCAATCGCAGAAGCAAGGCTGCCATCTCCTGAAGGAAAGCAGGAACTTTCAGCAAGTTAGGGCATGCTCTGAGCTACAAACTGCAAGGCTGTTTGAAGAGCGATCCTCCCGACGTTTTAGAGTTTGGCATAGTTGTAATTGTTCCAGTGCGTGCACAACTGGTATTGAGTCAATAAATTGCAAGCACAACAAAAAGAAGGCCTTCAAACAAATCACATTGCAGCTACACAACGGCCTCGAGCCAGGAAACTAACCTTCAGCCAAGGCGTAAGACAGGGCCTGCAGGAATGCACATTAAAGATCAAGGTCAGGTACATGAAGCATTTCTTTTCTTTTTTTGTATACACTGGCAAAAAACAGAGGGACGCCCCGTGGGGCCTGCTGACAAAGAGGGATGGCAAAGGGAGAAGCTGATACAGCAAAAGCAACTATAGGAAAGCTGGAAAAGCAATGCCCTTTATAAGCACAGTGGGAACTGCAAGGCATGAAAAGCAACAGAGAAGAGTATAACAAATTTGGAGCTTTAGCAAGAGAAAAGGGATGTGGCATGATTGGACGTACCTGGGCAATGGCATCTCCTCCGCACTCAGCCTCAGCCTGAGCCAAGGAGTCAGCAATAGCTGTGCCGCCCCCAGTTGCCTGAGCTTGGGAGGCAGCAGTGGCAATTGCAGCCCCAGAGCAGGGTGCGGGGGAAGTGGGGCTGGGCAAGGGGCTGGGCGAGGGGCTAGGTGAGGGGCTAGGTGAGGGGCTGGGTGAGGGGCTGGGTGAAGGGCTGGGTGAGGGGCTGGGAGAGGGGCTGGGTGATGGAGATGGTGAAGGAGAGCTGGGGTCTGCAGACGTAATGACACACGAATGGTTTTTTTCCAACTTTGAAACGTGACAAAGGGCATCTTCATTCATACCAAATGCTGCAACGATTGGCTTTTTGGTCGTGATCAAAACGCTTCAGCAAGCATATTTATTGAAGCAATTTAAACCACCACCTACCAGCTGTGACGCCGCCATCAGGGCTGTCAGTAGGAGGGGCACAGCCAGATCCTGCGACACACAGGCCGCATGAAACCTCTTCTTTGGGTAAAGGTGATGACCAGAAAAAAGCAAAATTCATGCAATATCCAGCCTGGAAGTGAATTAACCAAGCATGAATTGCTCTGTTGTGGGTGAAATAGAAGCACAGCCGTGCCCATATGAAGCCATGCCCATGCACTCTTTCTACCAAGCGTAAGCTCCAGAGGGGGCGCTGGTTAGATGTGGACTGACTTGCTTTGTGGCATCCATCTTACCGTTGGCAGTTGCCTGGGACGTTGCAGAGGCCAAGGCGTTGGCAGCAGCGCCATTGCCTTTTTGAGCAGAGGCAAGTTAAAGAAAGAGTTAGCACACATCACATGCAAGCGCAAGTGTGTGTGTATGTGTGTGTACGTGTGCGTGCGCTCATGCGCACGAGTGCATCAACCTAAGAACATGCCTGAAAAATGTGCATGACAGGGTCTGGCTAAATCACAGGATCATTACAAGGAGCATCAATGCTGCCTGGTATCACCTTCAGCTACAGCTTGCGACAAAGCCTGCAGGCATGAGGTGGAAGGAGAATGACGGTGAGTTCATGATCCAGAGGAGCAAGGCTGCAGATAAATTGGCTGGGCCATCACCACTCACGCTTGCAAGGGCATCGCTGTTGCAGCCAGATGCCTCGGCCTGAGCAATTGACTGAGCAAGGGCACCACTACCAGCCGTGGCTTTGGCTTCGGAGAGAGCAGACGCAATGGAAGAGGTGCCCGCACCACTTGGCTTGCCTGCTTGAGAGATCATTGGAGGCGTCCATTTCAAAATAATCCTGAGGAACAGCTCATTATTGCAAATCCAATGCTTGCAGGACACCCTTCCTCACCAGTTCCCTGGGCAGAGGCTGACGCTTGCGCAAGTGCAGCGGCCAAGCTACCATTGCCTGAGGTTGGAGACAGTAGCGTGAGCAATGAATGGCAGGAAATACAAGAACAGGGAACATTCCCCTGAAGACGGTTCCTACACTTGATGGTCTCAGGCCATGAGGGCTGGGGATAGCATGCCTTTGCATGAGACATTTCTGGACAATAGACATGCAAATCAGGAAGAGCTACTGCAACGCGGTGACCTACCCTCTGCCACAGCTTGAGAGAAGGCCTGCGCGGACACAAAACAATTAGAATGCCGTGTATAAGTGAACAAGGAATGGAATGAACGCATGACAAAGCATTTGCCAAAATCAGGGGCTGTAACTCACTTGGGCAATGGCGTCCCCTCCGCACTCAGACTCTGCCGCTGCCAAGGATTGTGCAATGGCTGTGCCGTTACCAGTTGCCTGTGCTTGGGAGACAGCAGTGGCAATTGCAGAGCCAGAGCAAGGGGCAGGAACGGGGCTGGGCGAGGGGCTAGGGGAGGGGCTAGGGGAGGGGCTGGGTGACGGGAAAGGGCTTGGGGAGGGGCTGGGTGATGGGGAGGGGCTGGGAGAGGGGCTGGGTGAGGGGCTGGGTGAGGGGCTGGGTGAGGGGCTGGGTGAGGGGCTGGGCGAGGGGCTGGGCGAGGGGCTGGGAGAGGGGCTGGGTGAGGGGCTGGGTGAGGGGCTGGGTGAGGGGCTGGGTGAGGGGCTAGGCGAGGGAGTGGCAGTGTTGGGAGGGGGAACAGAAAGAGGGTCTGCCACTGGTTCGTCCTTCTTGCAGGGCAGGGTCTGGCTGTTGGCCTCCGCCAGCGCACTGGATTGCAGGAAGTGCAATGGGAAGGTAAGTATTTGCTTCAGCTTGTAATTGTTATAAGTAATTGACTCTGGGGTCTGTAGGCTCAGAAGCAAACCAGCTTTAATCCTTAAGAGCTTTAGTAGCTCTCGAATATACCTTGAAAAGGCTGCCCCATTGCCAGAGGCAAATGCCTGGCTTTGAGCCTCTGCAGTCAAAGAGGATGAATATGGTCAATTAGCATAAATTATGCATGGTATGAGGGCTATCAGGTCATTTCTAATCAGATCCTTTGAAGAGCCTTGTGAGGAGTTGGCATGCAAATCACTCCCTTGAAAAATCAAAATGGGACAATGAGTACTTACGTGCAACTACTTGGCCGACAGAACCCAAGCCCTTGCATTTTAAAGCTTGTGCAAGCCCAGCAGCAAAGGCCTGAATTGAGGGAGGTGTTAAGTGCGTTGGGGAAATCAATTCAAAAAGCGTGGGTACAGAGCTGCCGCGTGTTGATGTGGATGATCACCTGAGCTCTGGCACCTCCAGCAGCGCATGCATTTGCAACAGCAGCACCGGCAGCCGCCGCATTTCCTGAGCAAGGACGTAAAATCATTGAGGGTTTGAGTTCATTACCCAATCATGACTGGCTGTGTTGTTGGTTTATGAGAAAATCAGGATTGGCAGAACAGGATCAGACTGACTGCCATGGCAAACAGTGGCACTGTGAGCAGCTCACCCGATGATTGTGCAAGTGCCAGGCTCTCAGCAATTGCTGCTGCAACACTCTCAGGGTCCTGCAGAAGGGTTGTTTACAATTTGGACACAGCTCAGCTCAGGCATTGTTCTCCAGCATGTGGTGGTAAGAAACAACATGCAACAACGGTGTTGCTATGCCCTTCATGTTTTTTTCAACATTGCACGATCACATGGCTGCATCAAGCACCTTTGCATAGGCCTGCGCCACACTCTGGCTCAAAGCTGTGGCGTTTGAACCCCCCAAAGCATATGCTTGAGCAAGGGCTGAGCTGAAAGCTTGGGCTTCACTGCCCCCAGCAGAAGCGGCAGAAGCAATAGATTCTGCAACTGCTGTCGTATTACCCTGCAAGCAATGCAGCAAACGAGCTGGCTAAGATCCGTGGTAAACTCAAGAAAGCACATGCGACTGGAATCTTGCTGCTGCAACAGACGCCATGCACGTCGCCAAATCATGCACTTTTATGGCATATCCTAGTCCTAGGCTCCACTTTTTAACATACCCCAGCAGCGACAGCAAGCGCCTCACTCGCTGCCGTGGCAGAGCTGCCACCCGAAGCCTGGGCCTATGTGCATCGCACACGCACAGCATGGAAGCATGTGTGTGTGTGTGTCAATGTGTGTGTAACCCTCAAGTACTGCTTGCTTGAAAGCTGATGAGCTGCTCCTTTATGTGGAGTTTGAGCGCATGCAGACTCATTTTAAATGCTTAAAAGAGCTTGCCTCGGCAAGGGAGCTGGCAAACGCGCTGCCATCACCCGTGGATAAAGCCTTGGCCACGGACGTTGCCGTAGCAGATGAATCTGCACATTCAATCAGGTGCAAGGAAGGGGCATGTAAGTATGTATATGCATGTGTGTGTATGTGTTTGTATTTGTGAGTGTGTGCGTGTGATCACGCGCGTGCGCTGCACACATGAATAAGTAGAGACAGGCAACGACAGCTGGGACAAGATCAGAGGCCAGAGCGCGGCATAGCTCTGGATTTTCCACCAACAGCATGAACATCCCAGGACTTTGGAACTCCAGTTTACATATCCTGTGCAGGGTTATGCTCAGGGAGCGCGCAGGAGGAGATAAGGAGCTGCAGGAAGCTGGTCAAGGGAATCTATGTAGGGAACGCTCAAACCTGCCCATTCAGGGCACACAAAAGCCACCAGGGCAGATATGGCACACACAATTTCTCCTTTAAGTTGCTTCAGAAGGTAGCATGCAGCCACAGGGCGCGTGAGGCCTCAAGCAGTTGCATGCGAGCTCGCTCACTCAGCCACCAGAATGATCCTGATCGAGTCCGGGGGCGAAACGCTCAGGTAGCCACGCCCCACGGTTATGTTTTGCGAGAAAGCCATTATTAATCAGCACCAGTACGTGTTCACCTTGTGCAGTTGCAAGCGAAGACACCAGTAGCAAGCCGAGCACGAGCATGCCCGCAGACCTTGGCGCCATCATGATGAATGAAAGCAATAACAAAAAAATAATTTAAAAGAGACGGGCGCGCAGTTGGAGCGCTGTTTTGTAGCGTGTGCCGAGTGAGGAAAAAGAATGAGGCAGATTTCCGTACATCAGGCCATCGAAGAGTTCAATTGATTCAATACTTAACCAACTAAGGGCGCTGTGATTCCAAACAGGTCCTCGTGTTGCTTTGGGCACCTGGCACCAGCATGCACATTTATTAGCGAGCTGAGTTTCACCTCCCCTCTGCGTGCTGGCCACCAGCACAGTATACTATACTACGTAGTGATGCACTGCTGGGGTCACGCATGGCTTTGCATCCAGCTGACACCAGTTGATTGACTGCAAACTTTGTGCAACAATGTGTGGCATGCTGCGCAGCTAGCAAGCTATAGCCTACTCTTAATTTCTTCGATGAATTCATGCATGGCAAGTGTGTCACTAAAGAATGCATCTACTCTCAGCTTCAGGAAGCACAGATAGAGGCACAACTCGCTGCATAATAATAATTGCTGCGGATTATGGAATGAGTTGAATGCTCATTCAAATGTGCAGGAAGGAATGGCAACTGGATTGCAAGGAAATAGCAATATAATTTTCATAAGGCTCAGAAAACCATTGCACCTTGTGAATCGATTTCTTGCCTTAGAGAGGATGCTGTGTCCAGGCAGCCAAAATCTTGTCGTGTCAGACAAAAGCCTTAAGTGTACACTTGAAAGCTAATTAGCTGGCCTGTCAGACCAAGCCGGACAGAGTGCCCAAACATATGCACAAACATGTCCAAGATTTAGGTTGCCGGGTTTGCTGGATTTTGTGATGCCTTGACACCACACAAAATATAGTGGAGGATCTGCTCATGCATTGCAGACTAAGTCATTAACATTGTCCAACAAAATATGCATATCAGCAAAGGCCTGCCAAAGCACGTTTGCTTCCTGCATGCCCCTAAAACCTTCATGTGCATTTTGAGCGGAGCAGTGGTATCATATCTTACTGCATTTTGTACCTTTTATAGCTTCCACTACAAGTTCCGGCAAATGAAAAATATAACTCTAAACTAAAGCAGCTCAGCCAGCAATCTGTACTTTTGTGTTGATCCAGGCAGATCCAGGACATAAGAATGCAGCACAAGGTGGATTTGAGTGTGCAGCATTTGCTTGCTCCCAGCACGATGCACATGAGATCTTTGCGCCGTATTTGGTCTGTCCAATGTAACACAAGCACCAGATATTGAAGAACCAGTAAATGTCATGTACAGATGAAACAGGAGCAATGTGTCACATAGTCCGGAACTAATGCTGCTGCTATCATTTATATAAGTGCAGTGGCACAGAAGGTCTTCAGTTGCTTCATCAAGAAAGAAAATAATCTTGACTATCCTATGTGCTGCTTGATAGGAGGTAATCAGTATAGCATCAGGGCCGCTGGAGGTGAGTCGAAATTGTAAAGTTTTATCAGTCTGTTCATCAGCTTTTTTAATAAGATAAGTTCCTGAATTTCAGTACCGTGCTTTCTAGTTTCTCCCCCTCTTGTAAATAAAATAACAGCCCTGGCCTCATCCAAAGTCAACATAGATCTCTAGGGAAACTTCGAGGAAAGAGGTATGGGGGTATAGTTCTGTTTGAGGCATGGATCGAGTACACCTCAATCTTCCTCCCCTATTCCCTATCTAGTATACTTCCCAGACCTTAAGGATGCTTTGAAATCCCACGTGCATGCTAAACACAGGCTTGGAGTGCAGATTGCAAGACGGGCTATTACACTGATTACCAGAGCTTGCTACCTCATACAAATAAGGGCATTAGCAATGCCTTCTGGAACATGCCATGTGTCTCAACCCAAATGAAACGCACAACCTTCCAATAACACACAGGCACCCTCTACAACCCAAAACATGCGGTACGCTTCAAAAGATCCTCTAGCCTAGTATGCCCCCTCCCAGAATGTCATCATATGGATAGCGCCCTCCACGTTTCTTGAGGAAGGATCCTAGTAGGATCAATGTGGGCAGTTCGTCCTGGGATAGAGCGCACAAAGATAGCATCAGGGCGGTTATGGTGTTGGGCAGAGGAGCTAGTACCGTTGGGAAAGACCCAGTCAGGAATAGTACGGGAGGTATCCTCAGGGACTTCTATGAGGTAGTGTGTTAGAGCAGTGTGCGGGTGATGAGTTTCACCGTTAAGTTCATGTGAGGTCTTCAAAGAAAGCCAGTAGAAATTGTGGAGGGGATCCCTGGCATCTGGAAGTGTAATGTCCGTGGTGTCTGTGAGTGCTGCAGTGCGTGCGTAGGCATCAGCCCCCTCATTACCAATGATACCAGAGTGGGCTTTTACTTTATAAAAGTGTACAGGGTGCGGGGAGTGCTCTAAAACACTTGAGATGGCCTGGATGAGCTCCGCATGGAGGTGGGACCTCATGCGCATTGGGTTAAGGGTCTGTTTAGAGATCTGAGAAAGGCATGATGCACTATCAGAGGCTATGTCAGTGTGCCCTTGTTGGAGTGCTACAAGAATGCCTGCCAGTTCAGCTCTGTTGATAGTGTTTGTAGGTCCATATCCGTTGGGATTTATGTGCAACTGTAGGGATGGTTGAGTAATGCCACTGCTCGACTTGAAGACACCTGAGCCGACTAGTGGTGGAGAGTCATCTTTGTGTTGAATGACACTGCCATCTGTATATGTGATTTCTCTCCAGTTCTTAAGCCGACTAGTGGTGGAGAGTCATCTTTGTGTTGAATGACACTGCCATCTGTATATGTGATTTCTCTCCAGTTCTTGGTTTTAGGTGTGAGCCTTTCTTTGTAAGTGGTGGAGAAGGGATTGAAATTTCTTCCTCCAGTTGTTTGATGCTAGGTGTTGATGAGTATGCGGTGGTATGGCGGGATTTGAAGGTGGTGGGGGTAACCAGTGAGCTCCTGGTATATCTTGCTTAAGAAGCTAAAGCCAGTTTTTCTTAGCATTATCTAGTTCCTTTCTGGCACATAGGTTCCAGACAACAATGAGTTGCATGGGGTAAGAAGGTTGTGCATGGTTAGGTATGGTATTGAACCAGTGTTGGGGTGTCTGGAATTGGATGTTGCCAGCGGGGAATTTGGCTAGCACTTGCACAATACCTGGGTAGTGGTTCAGCCAGCTCATGTAGGTGTTGCAACTGAAGCCTCTCCAGTGAGGTAAGAGCATGAAGGTGGCAACCGGATTGATGGTTTGGAGGGAGGAGTGCACTGCGTGGCGTAGGAGTTGGAACATGATCTCGTCATCATGAGGAGGAGAAGCCACAGTAGCGTATAGAGAAGGCATCGGTGCATGCCCCAAAGACCTGTTCACGGCGGCTTGTGCTGAAGTACGTATTGTAGGTACAGTCAAATTCAAGAAGGTTGGAGAACCTTTCCGTGGAGACCATGCACCATTTACCCAGGGCTGATCGAATGGAGGTGTAATCAGTGCGTTGGAGTTGTTGTTCTTCTTGCTTTTAGCAGAGAGATGCTTTTGTTGGGCCTTCTGGTGTGATAGGAGGCCCATAATTTCTGTTGCTGTATCCTGGACGGGTGGTTGGATGGTGTCGTGCTTCCCTGCCCTTTTGGCTGCTTCATAAGCTTCAAGCAGGGTCTGGAGTCTTTCAATGGTGAACATTCCAACGCATGTGCCATTTGTGTTAAAGATATAAGCAGATTCTCAGGCAAACACTTCAGGCATTTGTATAGGTACTGCAGCCTGATCAGATGGGTCACGTTGCAGGGTTTCTTTCATAAGGTCAACAGTTCTTATAATAATCTCACATTTCCAAGTTGGCATGATATCTGTCTGGGGGTTGGTAGGTTGGAAGTCAAAAGTGGCATCCTTGCGAATGGCGCATCCAGTAGTTGAGAGCCATGGAGAGTTGGTAAGACTTTGGGGATCGCCTTCAAAGCCTTGTTTTACAAGGTTGTCAAGGTCTGTTACATTATTTGGGGGTCTGCTGTTTGTTGTGGGATTTCTTGCTCATAGGCTTGCACATGGGCTTGTAGGTCTGGGTGTAGCTGTAGCATCTCAGCAGCCTCCCATCGAGGATGCCATTGCACATGGATCATTTCATGTTCTTCAAAGAAATTGTGTTTTCTAATTTCTGGTAATGAGACAGGGGGGCACATGCAGGGCAGTCCCGATGTTCATCGTGTCCGTTCAGTGCCCGATCCTGTAGCGAGCATAATCTGATATCTATGAGGCAGCCCCAGTGGTATGTGCGGTAGCAGGTATCACAGGTGGGTATGTCATCGTAGCATTGATGTTCATGAGTGTGTTCTTTGCTTACTGGACTCCAACAGAGTTGGCAGTACAGAGCCTCTGCCAGCCTTCTGGGTATGTGTTTTGAGGAAGCCACTTTAAGCCCATCATTTTGGAAGATGGATAGGGCCCACTTTTCAATGTTGACAGGATGCCGTTGAACTTTGTATTGAGTTTGCTGCTTCTCCTGGGAAGACCTCTTGGATTTCCGGAGATTGTGTCAGCCCAGGATTTTTTTGATGACATGGTCGTAGCGGAAGATTGTGTTACTAGATTGCTTTGTGTTTAATTCGACAGCCTTATTCTGCTTATAATTCCAGAGCCACTGGGCAACGTCAGTGTCTAGTGTGTTTGGAGGGAGGGGGCATGGGGTTATAATAGGTTTTGTGTGGTAATCTAATTATGTTGTTGGATCTCGGCCCCCTCTGGGCCTCCTTCCCCCAGTTTGTGGGGTTTTAGTGGGTTCCAGGGGCAGGGTCTGTGTGAGGGGTGTCGAAAGGGGTTGGGTGGGGTCTATGCCATGTGCTTGTGTTTGTGGTGCTTCCCCGTAGGAATTGTTTCCTTTGCAAATGTGTCTGTCTTGGCACGTGTGCGCCTCTGTATGTGGTTGACTGTTTGGGGACGGGCTGTCCTGGCTGCGGGGGAGTGCATTTTCTGTTTCCATATCCTGCGCATCAAAGAGGGGTTGCTGCAAGTCCTAGAGTTGGGATGTAAGAGTGTGCTAGGGGCATGATCCCCATTGACTCCCAGTGGGTTACAGTTGGGAGGGTATACGTAGGTTGAGCATGGTCTGTGTGGAGCTTTGACCAGTTCCAGCCTGTTGGTGTGTGTTCTGTTTTTATCAACTCTGCATATGTCGTGTTGTTTATGCAGCGTTATTCAGGGGGTTCATTGGGCGAGCTGTCTTGGCTTTGAATGGTCAGGCTGATGAAATCGGATGTTAGATTGTGAGTATTTAGAGTATGGGAAAGTTTATTAAGGGCTATAATGTGTCTGGTCCTGATTCTGCGTCCGAACAGGGAAGCTAGTTTGTTTCCGTCAATATTATGGGTGAGGTTTTCATTTAGCAGAGAGGAGAGCCTGGATATGCCTAGTTCCATGAGGGGATAAGTGCAGTGGCAGGCTAGGGTCCTAAGGGTGGGTTGCATTGGCACTGAGAGAACATTTAATACGGGAGTGATGCTGGAAAGAAGGTAGGGTGCACCTTGATAGGAGATGTTAAGAGCGCTGTTGTTGATGCAGAAGTATTGCCTAACAAGGAGCATGTAGGGTAATTGCTTGAGAAGGAAGTTAGGATGGTGGTGTGATGGGTAGATGCTCCTGAGGATATAGTACCTGAGTTGATGGATTTGGGATTCCAGTAATGACTTGGTGACCCTTCTGACAGAGTCCTGAAGTGTGCCCAAGTTACGCTATTATGCAATTGCCCGCACACTGGGCGCCAAATTCTGCTTGCTGCCTTGGTACAGCCACCCCAAAATGGCAAAATGTAATGCTTGCCTGCACTTGGCACTACATGAAAATTTGCACATTCTCTATTTTTGAAGTATCGTGTCATGTCATTATACCATAAACTCTTTCCTCCTAATTTTCCTAAGTAAGCAAGACACACCTCCAGCCGTCCTGATGCTACTCTGGTCACCCCCTATCTGCCTAACCAACTTCTTCTTCTTCTTCTTCTTCTTCTTCTTCTTCTTTTTCCTCCAGCTCAATCCATATGCAATGCAGCAGTAATGGGACCTGGCCGAGAATTGGCACAATTACCCATGTAGAATTCACCACCTGAGTGCACACTAGCAGCATGTGCAAGAAAAGAAAAAGAAGAACTACGTAGTAGGCAGTGAAAACTCCCGAAGCATCAAACAGGGAGCATGTGCACTTGATTGAAATTAAGAGTTGCAAAGACACAAGACCTGGGCATCAGTTGGAGGCAGCACAGCAGCATGCAGACCTCTGCAAGTTCATGAGCGGGGGGGGCTGTAACCTTACACACCATTCTACTCGGTGTTTGTGGGGCTTGTTACACAGATCACAATATTATGAATTGAGAAGATAGGGCTTGATCACCAGGTTGCCAAACCCACTTCTTCTCTTTCTACCTCCTGCTCACACCATCATGCGTTACGCAGCAGACACAACCCCACACTGAGGGCCACAACAGCCAACCGCGTGAGGCAACCCCACCAACTGAATGTAAACCAGCGGCATGTGCACTTGATTGAAATCAAGTACTGTGAAGACACGAGGCCTGGACAACAGTTAGAGGCGGCACAGCGGCAGCATGCAGACCTCTGCAAACTCAGTAACGCAAAAGTTGTGACTCTCCAGACCATCCTTTTGGGTGTTGGTGGGACCTGCTACACTGAGCACACCCTTAACCAGTTTAAACAACTGGGACTTGACCACCAACGCGCCGATAAACTTGCTCGCAAACTTCATGCCCATTCTGTCATGTATGCCAGCAAGCTTGTTACCACTAGGCGTGCTATTGAAAACAAGAATACTTTTTGCAGCCTGGTTATGGAGCTGGGTGCTTCCAGTTACCCTCCAAATCCCCACTAGCCCTCTTTGCTGTTTAGCTTTGTGGTGGTGGGGACTTACGGCTCTTTTGAGCCAAGTTGCCTCCTTTTTCTCATTGATCTAGGGAGATTTTTCTCTGCCTACATAGTTTTTCGTCTCTTTTCTTTAATGCAACTTTCATTTCCTCACCAGGAACTCTCTCATGCACAAATAATGGCACCGTCAAATCCAGGGTCGATCAGCTCAATAGGCCTGGTTTCAGGGGAAAAAAGAAAAAGAAAAAAGAAAAATCTACGTAGGCAGAGAAAACTCTCCCTACATCATGTCAGGCTGAGATAGTGACGCAGCCATATCAGTGTCTTAACATCCCATAACCAGTGAATCTGCTAAGTGCTGTACGCCACAGCATCAATATTTTCTCTTCTCTCAACGCAGCCACAGCTGCTGCTCAATCACAGGTATAAATATTAACTGTCCAACTAACTCAACTAACTTGCAGCACACTCTCGTTGCAGCAGACTCTTGTCATAACAATCAATTAAGGAAAAGGAGACACATTGGCTCAAAGAGCCGTGAGTCTCCCTCACCAGAAGATGAGAGGGGAATTAGTGTGGTTCGGGTGGGTTTCTAGCAGCATGCTGCTCCAGGGCACCAGTGTTATGATGAGTGTTTTTATTTTCAATGGCACATCTGGTAGAGGTAAGTTTGTGCGCAAATTGTACAGAATGGGCATGGAGTTTACTTGCAAGTGTTTCAGATCTTTGTGAGTCAATCCCTAATTTTTTGAATTGATCAAGGGTATGGGCAGTGTAAATAGTCCCACCCACACCCAGGAGGATTGTGTGGAGAGTGACTTCAGCGCCCTGAAGTTATTTGCACAATTCACTGTGTTGTTGCTGTGAGGCTTCTAGCTGGGCACCAGGCCTCGTATCTTCACGGTATTTGATTTCTATCAAGTGGATATGGCGGGCTGGAGTTGAGCTACTTCCCATATTACGCAGCACCTGGTGTGAGGGTGGAGTGAGTGGCCTGTGTTTGGGTTAGTTGGGTGAGGAGCGACCAAGATTGCATCAGGGCGGCTGGAGTTGCGTCTAGTTTGATTAGAAATCATGGGTCTGGTTTCAGGACCACTCTGCCGTGTTGTGCACCTTCCTTATATTTGGGCTCGATGGTCAGGTCAGAGCAGCAGCGTCCAAGCAAGGACCTGCTCCAACCTTGGTACTCCAAATTACCGCTGCAGCGCTAGCACAACAGTAAACAGGAGCCATAAAAGCCTGAAGGCTTTTTTCAGTTTGCAGTGGCAGTATTGCAGCTGGCACAAGTAGCTAATGTATGTAAATGAAGCTTTGTATGCAAGTGAAGCTTTGAACTCAACAAAGAATCCAAATGTCCGGTCCACACACGCAGCATTGCTTTGCAAAAACGTAGAAATACTCCAAAAATCCAATAATTGCGTCGTAGCACCTCAGGCTCGTTTACGAAAGGCTGCTTGCTCTCTCGAAATCAATCATCCCTCTTAATATTAAATGGGTGGAAATTGAATTGTTACATTGTCTCAAGCGTGCATTCAAGTGATAAGAATTAATCGAGTCGAGATGATCACGCTTCCAGGTTACTTGGCCCTGAACGCTCATGAACAAAAGAAATTTGCAATATAAGCTAGGAATATGGGCGTTCTTTCCTCCGCCTGTGGTTTAGCCCTCCTCTTGTGCGCTTACGGCGCCGCCGACTCAGACGGTGGGCTGTGCACTGGTACTGAACAGCTACAGCCACAATTACTTCATTTAAGCAGCATGGGTTCTCCTTATTCCTTTCTGTGCATGATTTTGTTTGATGATCTGCGTTTGAAAATGCTCCCACATGTGGTCACTTGTTCAGGCCTTCCACGACGGGCCCTGACACAGGCTGTTGCACAAGCAAAAGCCACTGCACAGGCAGAGGGGGGTGGGGTGTCGATCGTCCAAGCAGATGCAGGTGTGCATTTTGCACAGTGCATCTCAGGGATTCCCCTTGCTTTGAGCTCATAAACAAACAAGTGCCTGCATCCCAGAAACTACAGCTTCCATGCAAGATTTGTGTGCAAAAAGGCCATTCTGTTTACTGCTATGCCCAGAGGCCAAGTCAAGAGGCCAGCCCTCCATAGCTGTTGTCGATGCCTCCGGAAAAGCCACGGAAGGCACAATTGTTGTCACAGGCAAGCGAATGATGAGAGCTGTTTGAGCTATTTTGGCAAGCCTTCATGTTTGAAAATCTGCACACTTTGCCATGCCAACTGCTTGCGAAGCTGCTGCAACAGCCACCCCATTTTTATCTGCAGACTGCAGCATCTTTGCGGAAAACACAACTGAGTACAAAGTAAGTTGAAGGCCAAATGTTTGGCAAACATCAGCAAGGAGCTGCATTGTAGTAAATTATTCAGCTCAAGATGACTAAATGACAGACCATATTTGTGATACCTTCCAATAACTTTCTATTTCAACTTATGTTTGGTGCCATGCGCAGGGGCGGCTGCTAACATGCATAACGAATTGCTTCAATGCTTCACTGCTCTCTAAAAAGAGCCCTCATGCTTGAGATCACAGTAATCCTTGAAAGAGGCTCATAATTAAGCTGTGTAATGGAAGGGAGGATCCTCAGGACGCGCTGTGTGCAGCTCTTTTCTACACTCATAATGTGTGGGGGCCTTTTCCAGCTGGCAGCAGGTCCGGATTGCAATAAGCTGTAAGCACAGTGCTGCCTTGATCCATGCAGGAGTGCATTGGTGAGCCAATCCCTCTTGCAGAAGATGCAGGAGAGGAAGAGCCCCCTGCCGACCCTTCGGAAGCCAAGGCTGGAGCAGAAGCCAAGGCAACAGCCAAGGTGGATGTATGCAAAAGATATATGTGTCAGCAAACTATTAGGCCGCAACCAAGCTAGCAAGCTTGCACATGAACTCCATGCACATTCTGTGAAGTACGCCCACAAACTTGAAGTCACTAGGCGCACTATTGAAAACAAGAATACTCCTCACAGCCAGCTTTTTCCCTCTCCTTTTGTCCTCAATACTTCTTTGGTTCCCTTAAGATTCGCTTCTCGCAGACCCTCTTTCTGGCTTAGTTTTGCTCTCGTCCCTGTGTTGTTGCCCCAGACCTCTCGTTTAGGATGCCTGTTCTGTTTTTCCTCGTGTGTTTTGCCTGCCTGCCCCTTGCTTTGGCTGTGTTTTCTGTGCGTCTCCCTTTCCCCAGCTGCTGTTTTGTTTGGGAGCCTGAGGCCACGCAGGCCAGTTTTTGGTTTCTGCTGTGTCCGGTCTGCCCCAATGTAAGGTACTTGCCCCTCACGAACCGGAATAGAACAGATCAAAAACAATGATCAGGTGCGTGCATAATACGCTAAATACGGTGGACAATGGTAACACCATGTTGAAGATATCGAATAGTTTGCATCATCACTGATCAACCCTGTAGAGCATTCTGATCCTGCAAGACACAACCAAGTAAGGATCACAGCCTTTTCCTTCTCTCCTGGTGTTCAACTTCAGCGAGCAGCAACAAAAGGGTAACACCGTGTTCCCCTTTTTTACCAACACTGCAAGGGACAGAAGGATACGTTCTGATACATGGCCCTGGGGACACAACAGCCAATCGCGAGGCAATCCCACCAACTGAAATGTAAACCAGCGGCATGTGCACTTGATTTAAATTAAGTACTGTGAAGACACGAGACCTGGACAACAGTTGGAGGCGGCACAGCGGCAGCATGCAGACCTCTGCAAACTCATTATTGCAAAAATTGTGACTCTCCACACCATCCTTTTGGGTGTTGGTGGGACCTGCTACACTGAGCACATCCTTAACCAGTTTAAACAGCTGGGTCTTGACCAACACGCCAATAAACTTGCTTGCAAACTTCATGCCCATTCTGTCGTGTATGCCAACAAGCTTGTTATCACTAGGCGTGCTATTGAAAACAATGAAACTCGTCACAGCCAGGTTATGGAGCCGGGTGCTTCCAATAACCCTCCTGATCCCCATTAGCATTTTTACTTCACAGCCTTGTGGTGGAGGGGACTCACGGCTCTTCTGGGCCAATGCGTCTACTTTTCCTTAGTTGATGTAGGGAGAGGTCCCTCTGCCTACGTATTTTTTCCTTTTCTTTGTTTTTTCTTTTCAGCATGCAGCCTTGGGTGGCATGATTTGAATGGTGATCCCCTTGCTTTGAGCAAGAGGCTGGTGATCCCCTTGCTTTGAGCAAGAGGCGCTTTGCGTTGCCATTGCAGGTGGCTAGGATTGAATTTGCTATGATCGACCTTTCTGGAGGTGTGCAGGCACAGTGAGCAATCCAATGTGCGGGGATATGTGAAGATGAAGTGCCAGAAGCTGAAAAAGTCTGCTTAATTGTGAATGTAACAGGTGGGGCTATCATTTGAAGGAGCACCACAGTGTGAAGACGAGCTGACGGAGGACGCTGTCCAAGACGAATCTGGTCGCTATTGGAGTGTCCTTGAGGTGAGCTTGCTCTAAGGATCACTAGAGCAATGTACTGAAGGTAAGCTCCAGTAAAGAAATGCTTTCAAGTCCAGGGGCAGCTCCCCCTGTGTTAATGACAGTAACGAAGGTTAGAAAGTTATGTTGGTTCCTACATTACGCATTGCTTGGAATAGAGCCAGAAATGCTTGGGTGCAGAGCATACACCTTGTTAATTTGAAATGAAAATTGCTTCCTATTTTGGATGGCATGCCTACCCTGGCGAGCTTGTGAGAGTAATAAAAGTTGGTTGGCACAGATCCCTTGGCCCTTGATGAATCGGGTCCAAGCTGAAAAAGTGGTAAAAGATGTATCCCACCCACACCCAAGAGAATAGTGTCCAGAACGACCTGGGACAAAAAGACTACGCCAGCCAAAAAGCCACATTCTGGAAGCCTATTATTGAGGGCTTGCGCTGCAAAGCCTGGAGCTTTCTCCCTCTCCTTTTGTCCTCAATACTTCTTTGGTTCCCTTAAGTGACTCAGGAAACCTTCTTGCCACGCTTATTTGGCAGGGTTGCCTTGCTGGTGCTGTGCTTTTCCTTCCCCTTCTCCTCTCCTCCAAATTTGCAATTTTGATTTACCTTGGTCCCAAATAGGATTTCTGTCATTGCAAGTTATTGCAACCACATCATTACATGAAGCGCTTCAGCAGTCCTGGGATAAATGATGTGCAAACTTTAAGCCCCATAAAAGCATATATGTTTATGGATTGCCGCTTCCTTCTTAAAAATATGACCAAGCACTGAGCACTTAAGCATACTCTAAAAGCAATTGAGGCATGCCTGACTTCTCCACAAGCGCTCCTGCCAGTTGTGAATGCAATGTATTATAGGTCTTTCCGCCTGCCGCAAAGGCATCTTTGCTGTATCAACGGAAGCCACTCAACCATTGAGCTCCTTTCTGAACCATTAAAATTTGCTGTATACCAGTTTAAATTATCACTCTTAACTACAAACTTGTGTCTGCAGAGTGGAGAGAGCTGTGCCTACAAAGATGATGAAGGCAATCCTCTGCTTCTGTGAGGAGTAAGCTAACTGCAGCAGTACCTTGATGGCTCAATCAATCATTGTGGGCCAGTGTGTACCTTCTGCGGTTCTTTGATTGGAATATGTAAATCAACAAAATAATAGATTGTGAGTACTTGTAAAGATATTTAGATTTTGTTTGGTCATCTGAAAGCCGAAGAGAGCCAATACAGAGGACAACTTTGCAGACTTTGAAAGAATAAGAAAAAATACTTCCCACACCAACAAGGACGAGGAGACACACGGGTTACAGACTTCATGAGCCCCCTTCATCAGGAGAAAGAAGATGTAAAAACTACGTAGGCAGAGGAAACTCTCCCTACATTAATTAAGGAAACTTTGAAAGGGGACACATTGGCTCAGAAGAGCCGTGAGTCCCCTTCACCACAAAAGCTACAATACACATATTACACAAAGTGCTAATGGGGATCTGGAGGATAACTAAAAGCACCCGGCTCCAGAACGTAGCTGTGAGAAGTATGGTTGTTTTCATTCGCACACCTGGTGGTAACAAGCTGTTGGCATACATAACAGAATGGGCATGAAGTTTGCGAGCAAGTATAATACCACATTGGTGGTCAATTCCCAGGTGTTTAAACTGGTCAGAGGTGTGCTCGGTATATCGGGTCCCACCACGTCCAGGAGAATGGCATGAAGAGTATCTATAAGAGTCTAAGATGTTGCACTACTGAGTTTGAAGAGGTCTACATGCTGCCGCTGTGCCACCTCCAACTGTCGTCCAGGCCTCGTGTCTTCACAGTACTTGATTCCAATTAAATGATATGTGCTCTGCAGGAAAAATGCTCAGAGCTACTCAGGCACTTCTCTGACCCTGACTGGAGACACCTCACTTCTCCATTCAAATCAATATGTTGGTTGGATATTTCATACTCCTTCCCCACTGGAGAGGCTTCAGCAGCAATGTCTACATGAATTGGCTCAACAACTACCCAGGATACGTTGAAAGTGCTTGCCAACTTCCTTCCCAGGCACATTTAATATGAACCCCCTCAATACTGGTTCAACACCGTACCCAAACCAACCCATCCTAACTGCCCCACACAGCTCATTGTTGTCTGGAACCAGCAAGCAAGGGAGGCACCACAAACTGCCAATGAACGCTGACTGGGACATTTTCAGCACGACATCCCCTGAAGCCCAATGGCTACCTTTTGCTTGTCCCCCTTTTTCGTCCTTCCCCCTCTAAGAACCAAAGCTCCAACAAAACGCCTGACATCAAACAGATGAAAAAAGGGTTCCTATCCTTCCCCCTCGAGGTCCCCTTGGAATGCTCACACAGGCACACATAGGCCACAACAGGTCTCCATCACACTCACGTTACGAAGCATATCATGAACATCATGATGTCTGTCATGGCCTCTTGGACCATTTTTCCGAGTTGTGCTGTTCTAATATTCTGCGCATCACGTGGCAGAGTGTTTTTCGAGTATCTGACAATGTAACCTGGTGGAATTTGTGTTTAATTTCACATGCTCATTTCATGCAGAGTGACTGTGCACGTATTTTTTTCAGCACTTAACACTTCTGAGCTCAACTCAAGACATTGTTTCCACACTCAGTTGACATTTATACACGAGTTTGGCTATAGGCACTTTTTTGCTTCAGCTAAGCTGCCCTTGTAGGCAGGTACATATGTAATCCTATCCTATCCTATCCTAGGTGCTTGCTGGATACTGATGGCTTCTATACGTAAACCCTGTAATCCTTTATTTGATTTCCTCTTGCAACACAACTACAAGCTCTGCTTTCCCAAATCCGAGCTTATTAATTTGCTTGGCTCTGCCGACACCTCTGGCTACCACTACCAGAGATGGCAGAAGCTCAACGATGCCACACCATCCACCAACAACACAAACAATGAAGCTCACAACCCAATCTCTCAACTTGCAAACAAGGAAATCAGCAACTCCTTCTGGAAAAATCCAAATATTACCCTTAAACAACAAATAAATCTCATGAAATATCGAACGGATACACTGTACACACAGGGCCATGCCTCTCAATTTAACTTTTCCAGTTCTGACAGGTGCCCACTCTGTGCAGATACAGATAACATTTATCATGTTCTACTTAGGTGTACCAACCCAACAATGAGTGGGATGCACACCAACAGACACCATGCGGCCCTTAGTCTCTGTGTAGAAGCCCTCAGCAAAGGCCGTTACGGCTCATCCCTCATTAGCATGGATGGCTGCAATCATGACAGACTTATGGATCAAGGCATACAAGTCCCTGAAAACACCTCTCGAGCCATTCCAGACTGGGTTTTCCCAAATGGCGCTGCCTTACCTGTACGGCATACAAGCCGCCCTGATGCTCTATTTGTGCGACACATCCCAGGCAGACAAGCCCACCTTGATCCTACCAAGATCCCACCACAAGATAGAGACATTCACCTTGTTGAACTTAAATTCTGCTCCGACACTAATCCTGTCAGCACCTTGGAGCGTGCACAAACTCAACATTCCACATCATTAACAGACTTAAAACACGCAGCTTAAGAAACCCAAACAGGAATAATAAAGTGACTTTGCACATCATCTTAATTGGTGTTGGTGGCACGATTTATAACAAATATACAATTACACATCTCATAAATCTGGGATTGACCAAACAAAAAGCTGAATCACTAGCTTCCCAACTCAGTGACCATGCCATCCAAAGATTATCCACCATCATTAACACTAGACATGCACTTTGTTTTCAGGGAGCATCTGGGAGGGGAGGGTTTGCTGGGCGCGCGGCAACGGCTGAGGATGGAAGGAGGAGAGTCTGGACGCTCAGGGGCATGGTGGCCAATCCCCCGGATCCCCATTAGTTTTGCTTCTTGCTCTCTCCTAGGCTAGTTTTGGCTAGTTTAGGTGGAGGGCCTCTTGGTGAGGCCTCTAACTTTTGTTAGGGGTTCTTCCCTTAATGCACGCGGCCTCGAGACTGCGTAGACTTTTCTTTTTCTTTTCTTTTTCTTTTTCTTTTTTTGCTTCTCTACCATGAGAAACACTTGAGGCATATTCAAAGAGATGTCCTCAAAATGATTTCAACTCTCATCAGCAACTCTCACACCAACATTCGTTTTTACAGAGTGAAGCCTCATGCTAGCATCGCTGGAAATGGATGTGCCGATGCTATTGCAAAATACCAGGCCAATCAAGCCAACAACTGCGTGGCAGACACTGGGATCCCCGGTGCAGGACCTGGCGGGAATCCATTTACACATATCTTTTGGTTAGCCAATGAAGAAAAAATAGAGCATGCTGCGGGCACATCTACAGGTCCCCCACCTGCCCCCAAGCTCACCTACCTCCCCAATCTTCAAGATGCTCTCAAATTCTACATGCATACTAAATACAAACTTGGTTATGCAAATGCCAAAACAGGTTACTGCTCTTACTATCAGAGCCTGTTGCCACTTGTAAAAATAACATAAAAAATAAAAAAATTTAGCAATGCTTTTAGAAATGTGTCATGTATACCACACCCATGAAGCACACTATCTTACAGTATCGCACAGGCACCCTTTATAACCATGCAGCCCTTTTTAAAAGATCAACTGACCCATGCTGCCCTCTCCCAGGCTGTCATCATTTAGACAGCGCACTCCACATGCTTTCAGGCTGTCAAATCAAGTTATCTCCAACATGAAAACCAAACGCCATAATATCGCAGGTAGAATGATTACAGAAGCACTTAGCAAAAGCCCTTTGGGAGCAGGCCTTATCTACACACACATAGGAAGCAATACACGGCTTGCGCAGCATAACCTTCAAACCCCTGCACATGCCTCAAACAGAACTACCACCTTCTTATCTCTTCCCTCGAAGCCTTTCTATGAGAGCAAGATCAGCCTCCAGCCGGCCAGATGCTATCTTGATAACCCCGCACAATGCCCGACCCACCTCTAATATTGTTTCTTCCTCTTGCTCACATCATGCTCTACGCAGCAGGCACAGCACCACACAGAGGGCTGGCACAGCTAACCGCGTGAGACAACCTCATCAATTGCATGCAAACCAGCGCCATGTGCACTTAATTAAAATCAAGTATTGTGAGGACACAAGGCCCCATCAGTTGGACGCGGCTAAGCAGCAGCATGCAGACCTCTGAAAACATATTAGCGCTAAAGCTGTTACGATTCACCCTATTCTCCCAGGCGTTAGTGGAATATCTACTGGAGTGTAGTACACTGAACATACCCTGAAGCAATTTAAACAACTAGGACTGGATCACCAACGTGCCACTAAGATTGCTCAACTTCATACTCATTCAGTTCAGTATGCCCACAAGCTTGTTTCCATAAGACGCGCAATTGAAAACAAGAGTACCTTCCATAGCCAGGTTCTAGAGCCTAGTGCTCCTAGTAACCCTCCAGATCCACATTAGCCTTTTCTGCCTTTGAACTCGTGGTGGAGGAGACTCACTGCTCTTCTGAGCCAATGTGTCTCCTTTCCCTTATTTGATGCAGGGAGAGTTTCTCTATCTACATAGTTTTTCTTTTTTTTTCCTCTTTGCTGTTGGCGGGAGTGGACCGACCACAGGCCAATCAGCCAAATAGCCTGGCTGAAGGTCCCTCTTTGCAATGTAATCCAAGCTTTAAAACATGCCCAACAAGAATCCTGTCAGCTAAGCCTCGAAGAGGGGGGGGGGGGGCGGCAGCTGGGTAAACTTCACACTGAATGCTCTCCAAGAGGTTCCGAAAAAAGAAAACCAGCAACGGTGCCAATGGCAGCTTCATGCCAAACAATGTAGTGCATGAAAAAGGTAACGCAGCGAGACAAAAAAATGGCCAGAAGTCTTCATACATCATACTCATGCAAAATCATTTACACTAGATCTCACAACTTAGAACGGCTGCCAATGTGGAAGCAGATAATATATACGCAAGTTAAAAATACAGCCTGTAAGTGCATGAGAGTGCTGAAGAAATTGCTTCTGCTAGAACAACCGGAGAAAGACTTTTGCCATTCTTTCTCTAGGCTAAGATTTGAGGGCTTTGAGAGCCTGGCCTACAGCATACATACTCTATTTCTGGTTAAACTGTGGTAAGCTGTCTCCATGGCATCAATAGAGCTACATGCTGTCGCAGGCCTCTCCAAAATACAGGAAAAACGTGTCTTCAGAATTCCTATAATTCCTTCAGACAAGAATCTTTTTGAAAAGTTGAGCATGGAAAAGGACGTCCACAAAGCCAACGCCAAACAGCCCTAAGTCTGATGCAAGCCCGAGGCTTGCAGAGCGCTTATGTTGACATAATTGCAGGCATAACAAATGTACATTTCCTGACATCGCGGTATGTGTACAAGGAACCCCAGCATACAGCACCAGTGACACGCACATGTTAAGCAGCACAAAGCATTTAAGAAATGGTACAGGTTGCGGACCTCAAGAGCAATAAATGACCTCTCACAAAGGGCACAGCAATGGTTATATTACAGGAGTTCACCCATTTTCCAACTCAGCCAAACACCAACGCTTGCATGGGCAGTCTGACCACACGCAGGTTTTGTGGACGCACAATCTTCACGTTGGCCAGCTCTTTCATCCATCTCTTATTGCTGCATATGATCAGTTGTGACACAAGCATGGCCTGTAGATGAAGGAAGCGTACCCCTAATTCCATTCCCCCCAAAGTGTTTTTGCCGCAAATGCCAAAATACAAAGGATTGAACAACGCAGGCAGGCATGGTCCTTCCAAAATAAACCAGTACAAACCAGCACTGGCAGTTAGAGCCCGTCTTCTGTGCTGTCCGCAATGATGGAGTCGGTGAACTGCAGGCAGCAAGCAGGACAAGGTTGCTCAGTGCCAAAATTGAGTCAACTGCAGACTTCAAGCAGGGAACTGGTTGAAAATTTAGAGTCAATTCAACATTCAATGAATTTAATACACTACATGCAGAAGTCAAACAGGAAGAGGTCATTCAGATTAAAGCTCAACAATGCTGCCGAATAAAAGCACAGAACTCATGGCTGAACGGACAAGGCAAGGAGGTGAAAAATACCATTTTCCAAAATTGTGCCCAAAAGCATAAAGACGCAGGATCTTCAGAACAGAACCAATCTGCTTTGCAATGGCTTAAAGCAGGAGCATGCAAATCTTGGTGCTGCCCTCGTGGCTGTGCAAGCAACGTCCTCCCAACTCGTTTACCGTGAGCCATGCTATGAAGGGTTTGGCACGGGATTTGGGTGGGCACAGCAACCTGGAGGGTCACCCTGCTTCAGATTGGCCAGCATTGGATGCTGGTGGGGTTGCTATCTATCTAGCAATCTATCGCGCTCTACCCTGGAACAGAGTAGCACACACACTCATCCACCCTGGATCACTCATCCACCCTGGATCAGAGGAGCACACACACTCATCCACCCTGGATCACTCATCCACCCTGGATCAGAGGAGCACACACATCGTCCACCTTGGATCACTCATCCACCCTGGATCAGAGGAGCGCACACACTCATCCACCCTGGATCACTCATCCACCCTGGATCAGAGGAGCACACACACTCATCCACCCTGGATCACTCATCCACCCTGGATCAGAGGAGCACACACATCGTCCACCTTGGATCACTCATCCACCCTGGATCAGAGGAGCACACACACTCATCCACCCTGGACCACTCATCCACCCTGGATCAGAGGAGCACACACACTCATCCACCCTGGATCACTCATCCACCCAGGATCAGAGGAGCACACACATCGTCCACCTTGGATCACTCATCCACCCTGGATCAGAGGAGCGCACACACTCATCCACCCTGGATCACTCATCTACCCTGGATCAGAGGAGTACACACACTCATCCACCCTGGATCAGAGGAGCACACACACTTATCCACCCTGGATCAGAGGAGCACACACACTCATCCACCCTGGATCACTCATCTACCCTGGATCAGAGGAGTACATACACTCATCCACCCTGGATCACTCATCTACCCTGGATCAGAGGATTACACATACTCATCCACCAAATCACAGCACTCTGCACCACAAACGGTACCACCACTGGTTCATACAAGGGATGCAATGCAGGGGTGGTATCACGCAGAAGCCTGTGCCAAGGATGATGCCACAGGCAAAAAACTGAGCGCATGATCAAGGTAAGCAACAAACAGCAAGCACAAGCCCAGGGCGTGTCCTTTGCAGCCGAGATGATGAAACTGGGTTTTCAGGCTGCATGTGCAGCAGGCATGCAGCAGAGCACGCACCCAATAGCCGTCATAGCAACCTCCCAAACGCTGGGAGAGGGTGAATTCAAACACGCCTTCATCGCGTTGCCCTCCATGCTCCGGCCCCCTCACTAAAACCCGCTGCTTCCACACACGCTCTGACACCTGCTTCCGCGTGCAGGCAGGGCATGTGAGGTGATCAGACACCTGCTTCGGCGTGCAGACAGGGCATGCAGGGTGATGAGACACCTGCTTCCACTGCCACAAGCCACGTGCAGGCAGCACACCCATGGCACACAAGGTGTTCACCAAGGGCGTGCAAGGCATTCACCCCTGGCACTACAAGGTGTATCCCCATGGCAATGAAAGTGCACCAGAGGTGCAGAGACAGGGCCACCACTAGGTACCACTGGGCGGGACGTTACTTTACTTTGTGGGGTATTGTGCAGGAGGCCCCAGGGATAGGATGCAAGTTGAGTGGGGGAGCTGTTGATGTCTCAAGCATTGAGGATAAATAATTAAACGAGTTAAGAGAGCACAAACGATGGAGCAGCCCAGCCCTTTGGTCTACAAAAGAATGCGGGCAACAGGGGTTGGGAGTCCCAAGGGGTGGCACCCCCAAAACAGGCTGAACATGGCATTTACGACAAAACAGCTGGGGTTGCAACCCTCAACACTATATCATCCATGCTCACAGAATGGGCTGCTCACCTGCTTGAAGTTATCACCATGGCACTGAGTTGTCCTGGCTAGTTTCCTCTGCAGCAACAGCCTGGGTGCCACTAATGAATCATTGCAGGCATGCCCCAGACCAGAACACCAGCACACATCTGAACCTGCAATGAGCTGTGCATGCACCACAGCCATCGGATCCACAGCGCATTTTGCTCACCTCCAGTGCGGAGAGCACTTGAGACGTTTCGTGGCCCAGCAGCATCGCAAACGGCGGTGTGTGCATGATCCGTCGGAAGCGCTCAAACTGGCCGAGGTCTAAACTCCGCCTGCAAACATGTTTTCAGGTTTCCAGACACGGAGGCCGTCAGTCAAAAGGTACGACTGCTAGCCTGCTCGCCTACCTACAAACAGCAGAGCAATCAGCCATGCTTGACAACAGAGTGGGGCCCAGCTCCAGGGTAGCGGGCACTCTTCAACCCGACTGCTGCGGCTGGCCAGTCAAGATCTGTATGCTAATACTATGAAAGATACGAATGCTAATGCCATGCAAGACAGCAGCAGGAGGGATGTGCAAGATACGAATGCTAATGCCATGCAAGACAGCAGCAGGAGGGACGAGCAAGATACAAGCGCTAATGCCATGCAAGACAGCAGCAGGAGGGACGTGCAAGAAGGGGAGGCAGTCACACCCAAACCTCGACGTGTTGATAAAAAATCTTGCACGGTCAAGCATGACCTATGTCAGGGACTTGCAGCCAGGGGAGGCAGTCATGCCCAGCAACCCGGCAACCCACCCAAAGTAGTTGCTCCTAGAGAAGGGGTCAAAGGAGGCAAAGCGGTACAGAACCTCTATTCCCTGGTCTCTGTAAGGGACGTGATTAATGGCCAGGGCCTGTGAAGGTGCAAAAGAAAGGAGACGCCTTGTTTTAAAAGACACACAGGCACACGCACACATACACATACACACACACACGCACGCGCACACACACACACACGTTGCTCCAGGTGGACAACAGCACACACACACGCACGTGCACACACACACACACACACACACACACACACGTTGATCCAGGTGGACAACAGCACACACGCATGCACACATTGTTTAAGATAGGCAACAGCACATGCTAGACCAGTTTTTACACATCCATGCCGCGCATGCTCCGGATGCCATGCCCGATCCACACCACACACACACATGCACCTGTTTTCCATCCCAGTCTGGGTGCAACTCTACTTGTGTTCTGCAATCTCAGACGTTGAGCAACTAGACCCTGCAGAAAGCAACCAGAGGAGCAGAGCACTTGCCTCAAGCTGCACGGCAACCACCTCCTCTTTGCTCAGGTCCAGAGTAGGGCGCACATACTTCCTTGACCTTTGGCTCAGGGACACGGCATCTGGGACCACAAAAAGCACAGGGCACAGTCTCACCAATAAAGGTGATAGGGAGTTCGAGCAAGTAATGGAAAGAGAGAGGTGCAATGTGCCACAGAGCAGCACTTCAGCAATCACAGAGTCTTTGATCTCCGACAGCACACAGCTATTCATGCACTGAGCTCTTGTGTGTGTGTGTGTGTGTGTGTGTGTGTGTGTGTGTGTGTGTGTGTGTGTGTGTGTGTGTGTGTGTGTGTGTGTGTGTACATACGCAATGAGCATTTAAGCTTGCTCAAATGTCCAATTATAACGAAATGTGAGCATTACCTCCATTGCCAAGAAATATCAGCTTCTCAAGTGAGTCTTCGTCCTTCTTCTGAGAATTATCTCGGTTGTTTTGTTCTGAGTCTGAACTGCTTGCCTTTCCATTGGCGCTCCTCACGAGTAACAAAGGCCTTGTGTGCCCAGGAATCCTCCTTGCCTGGGAGGGTACCTGACCTGTGCACTGCCGTGAAGAAGGCTTGCACACAGTGTGGACTGCCTCCCTGTGGGTTCGGGGCACGCAGAGCATACTAAACAGTTGGCCTGAAAAATGTGTCCCAAGTCTATCCTAATTTTATTTGGCTATCTTGAACCCGACTGCTCTTCTTTTCTCTCCTCGAGTTGAGCAGATCAAAATTAAAAACACAGGCCAAAAGTTAAACACAAATAATATGTCGGCTTCCTGATGCAGGAATGCTCCTCTTTCTCTGCTGGTTCGTCCTCTGTTTCGGCAGAGGCAAGGCACAACTCTCTGGACCTGTGGCCAGCAATGACCACATCAGCATAGATGGCAACAAGTACCTGCAGAACTCAGCAGACCTTGATGACAGAGGAATGTGCGTGCAAGTGCTTTCCTGCATGCTTTCCTACCGTGTTGGGCACGCTTGACCTAAGGAAGGTAAACCTCCCCTCATCCTTCCCTGCTTGCAGTCTACATGAGGAGGAGCAGCAAGGCACATGCCCTTTGAACATTGAGTTGAAATGGCTGACAGAAGTGTCGTCCAGTGTGTATGCCACCCCCTTAATCACGGATCTGTACAGTGATGGGCGAAAGGACATCATTGTGCCATCTTTTGTGCACAATGTGGAGGTGAGAGATTGTGTTGCCAAGGACTCTTTCATGCCGCCTGCGCTGTATATATATATATATATATATATATATATATATATATATTGTGTGTGTGTGTGTGTGTGTGTGTGTGTGTGTGTGTGTGTGTGTGTGTGTGTGTGTGTGTGTGTGTGTGTGTGTGTGCAAGCTCGCTTGCGTTTGAGGATGCGTGCTAACTCTGCTATTTATGCAAAGATGTCTCACACGCACAGTGACAAGCCATTCATCCATTCTGATTGCCTCTTGTGGAAGCTGGACTGCATCTGCCAGACACTGCAAAACCAAAACACCTCCTGCATGTGCTCTAGGTGCTAGAAGGCCCAGATGGCGCACAGTCCGTGGGGTGGCCTGCCTACCACCGCAGCCATGCTCACGCCTCCCCGCTGCTGCATGACATTGACTATGACGGGGTGCGGGATGTGGTGCTGGCCACCTACGACGGGGAGATCCTGTTCTTCAAAGACACGGTGAGGTTCTATGCAGGCATGTCAGCCATGTTTGTGTGCAAGCCAGTGCATTGCATGTGTCCAATCACCTTGCAACAGTCCCATTGAAGCTCGTGAGGCTGCACCTGCCTAGGCGTGGCAGCGCGCTGGGAATGTGGGCTGTCCCATACCATGCTGATCACCTTGCAGCAGCAGAGCCCTGGAAGCATTATTGTGTTTGGGATGCTGGCTGATTTTGGAAGTGTTGAGTGCCTTGCGGCAGCAGAGCCCTGGAAGCATTATTGTGTTTGGGATGCTGGCTGAGTTTGGAAGTGTTGAGTGCCTTGCGGCAGCAGAGCCCTGGAAGCATTATTGTGTTTGGGATGCTGGCTGAGTTTGGAAGTGTTGAGTGCCTTGCGGCAGCAGAGCCCTGGAAGCATTATTGTGTTTGGGATGCTGGCTGAGTTTGGAAGTGTTGAGTGCCTTGCGGCAGCAGAGCCCTGGAAGCATTATTGTGTTTGGGATGCTGGCTGAGTTTGGAAGTGTTGAGTGCCTTGCGGCAGCAGAGCCCTGGAAGCATTATTGTGTTTGGGATGCTGGCTGATTTTGGAAGTGTTGAGTGCCTTGCGGCAGCAGAGCCCTGGAAGCATTATTGTGTTTGGGATGCTGGCTGAGTTTGGAAGTGTTGAGCGCCTTGCGGCAGCAGAGCCCTGGAAGCATTTGTGTGCTTCACACAAGCTGTGCGCAGCAACAACAGGGCAAAAGCTTCAGCTGGCAGGGGAGAGCGGTCCTCATGCGTTTCCCTGCTCATGCACATGTGCATGCTGCACGCTCTTTGCCGCGCTTTGATCGCTCCCCAATACAGAAACCTGCTCTGTACAGGGCGAGGTCCTCCCTTTCATCCTACATGAATTGCTCCCTATGCATGAACATGCGCATGCTCTGTACAGAGCGAGGACTCCCCTTTCATCCTACATAAACTGTTCCCTTTGCATGCACGCGCGCATGCTCTGTGCAGGGCGAAACCTTGCCTGGTACCTTACATAACTGTTCCCTATGCACATGCACGCGCACATGCTCTGTGCAGGGCGAAACCTTGCCTGGTACCCTTGAAAAGTCTCTCCCCATCTCCCCATGCACGTGCTCTGTACTGGGCATGGCCTTGCCCAACACTCTACATCAGTTGTTCCCTATGCACATGCACGTGCTTTGTACTGGGCAGGACCTTGCCTGATATCTTGCATGAATTGTTCATCATGCATGTGCGCGCACCTGCTCTGTGCAGGGTGAGGCCTTGCTTGGCACCTTACATAACTGTTCCCTATGCACATGCACGCGCACATGCTCTGTGCAGGGTGAGGCCTTGCCGGACACCCTGACCATCCCCCGCCTCCAAGTGCGCCGCCTGTGGTTCCAGGTAATGCAGACACTGCTGTAAGGGCCACACCACCAACCTTCTCCTTAATGGACTGCAGAGTTCTGAGCATGCATGGCATTAGTAGAGCCAATTTTCGTGTTTGGAGTCCCCAACCTGCTCTGCCTTGTTACGAGGAAACCGCTCTCAGCACGCACACAACCACGCCCTGTTTCTCAAGGCACACACACACACACACGTGCACACACACATACACACACGTGCACACACGTGCACATACATACACACAGTCATCATGCCCTGCCTCTCAAGGCACTCACACACACATACACACACACACACGGTCAGGGACACGCCCTGCTGCTCAAGGCACACACACACACATACACACACACGGTCAGGGACACGCCCTGCTGCTCAAGATACACACACACATACACACACACACGGTCAGGGACACGCCCTGCTGCTCAAAATACTCACGCACACGATCATCATGGCTGGCTTTCTCTCTGCCCCCTGTGGAATTCGACTGGAACCCATATGTGAACTGTGGCCCCACAGGGCCTGGACCCTGACCCCATCGACCACGCTCACCCGGACGTGGGCGATGATGCCCCTGAGAAGACCGACCTGCGGCCCAGTCACACCACTGTGGGCAAGGCGGGGCTGCGGGGCACGCAGGTGGGCAGGGGGAAACTCGTCCAGTGTGTGTGTGTGTGTTGTGTGGGTGTGGGTGTGAGTATATGTGTGATGTGTAAGGATGCTTTTAGGTATGCACTGCCATGAGACACTGTCCGGACAACGCTTTTGTTTGTACAAGCACGCCCTGCTTGCCCAACAGGGCATTTCAGCAGCTGTCATGGACGACAACAGCCAGAGGGGAAGTGCTGCAAGGTTGGAGATGGGCATGAGCGTGCTGCAGACTGCAGCCCAGCCCAGGATGCACACAGCGTTCCTCTCGCTTGCTTACTTAACTCCATTGTTCTTAAATTCTTGCTGTATATCATTCTCTATGCTTACTCTTTTCGCTTGCTTGCACATGCGTGCTTGCTTGCTTGCTTGTGTCTTGCCCTCCAGAATGCGGGCCGCAACAGGATGGAGGTGGAGGCCGCCGCAGCAGCAGGTGCGTACATGTTCTGAGAAGCGCTGGTTCAAGAGCGCCTACGCAGGATTTCCTTAACCTTGGAAAATGTTGTAGTTTGCTTGTAGCCAAAGGAGGTACACCTGGCAGCATCTTCACCTTGCCTGCTTGCGCACTGCATTCCAGAGCAAAGCCTTGTCACATTGCTCTTTTCACACGCAAAGCCTTGTCACATTGCTCTGTGCACACGCAAAGCCTTGTCACATTGCTCTGTGCAAACGTAAAGCCTTGTCACATTGCTCTGTGCTCACGCTAAGCCTTGTCACATTGCTCTGTGCAAACGCAAAGCCTTGTCACATTGCTCTGTGCACACGCAAAGCCTTGTCACATTGCTCTGTGCAAACGTAAAGCCTTGTCACATTGCTCTGTGCTCACGCTAAGCCTTGTCACATTGCTCTGTGCAAACGCAAAGCCTTGTCACATTGCTCTGTGCACACGCAAAGCCTTGTCACATTGCTCTGTGCACACGCAAAGCTTTGTCACGTTGCTCTGTGCACACGCAAAGCCTTGTCACATTGCTCTGTGCACACGCAAAGCCTTGTCACATTGCTCTGTGCTCACGCTAAGCCTTGTCACATTGCTCTGTGCAAACGCAAAGCCTTGTCACATTGCTCTGTGCAAACGCAAAGCCTTGTCACATTGCTCTGTGCAAACGCAAAGCCTTGTCACATTGCTCTGTGCAAACGCAAAGCCTTGTCGCATGCTCTGTGCACTAATAAAGCCTTGCCGCATGCTCTGTGCAAATGTAAAGCCTTGCCGCATGCTCTGAGCACTAGTAAAGCCTTGTCGCATGCTCTGTGCAAACACAAAGCCTTGTCCCATGCTTTGCGCACACTTTGTGGAAGTTGGAGTGCGTGCCTGCATGACAGCACCCAGTACAGAGAGTGCCTGGTTTTGGTGCGCCTGGCTGCGGATTTAGCAGTCTGGCAGCTTATACTGATGGCTTCCCCTGATGAACCTTGCGATTGAAGGCTCCCTACCTCTGAGTCATTTATGTTGACTTGTGGCCTTTCCCTCTCAAACGTTGCGAGCCTTGGCTGCTTACCTCAAAGTCAGACGTGCGGATTGACTGCTTTTGCCTGACTAATTCTGTGTTCGTTATGAAGCTTGGCTATGGACCTCAGAGTCGTCCACCATGACTGGTTGCTTTTCCTTCTCCCTGGACTCGTGCGCCTTACACCTACGTGGAACTAGCCGTTCCCAAGAGCACACTGGATGCACTTTGCCATCCCAATGTTGCCTTGGCTGTAGATTTCACTGTTCCACGTAGACTGACGGCAAAAACAATGTTTCTTCCTTTCCTTCTCCCTGACTTTGTGCGCCTTACACCTACATGGAAAAAGCCATGCCCAAGAGCATACTGGGTGCGCTTTGCCGCCCTGATGCCTTGGCTGCGGACCTGAAAGTCGCCCGCCATGACTGATGGCTTTTCTTCTCCCTGGCTTTCTGCACTTTGGTTGCAGGCCAGCGGCTGCTAGAGCAGGGAGCAGCCCAGGATGCTGCGGCTAAGCAGCAGCAGCAGCAGCAGCAGCAGCAGCAGCAGCAGGATGCAACAGGTGGAAGCACCACCCAAGCGGAGGGAGGTGATGCCAGTGGGGCCGGCACAGGTGGTGGTGGGGGTGGTAGTGTTGATGGTGGTGGCTCTGGCGGGGCGGCGGAGGTGTTGTCAGAGGAGACCCAGGCCAAGTTGCGCGTGTTTCGCGAGCAGATGGTGACGTTCAGGTGTGTGAGCGTGTGTGTATGTGTGTGTGTGTGCATTCGGGTGGATGTGAGGACGTGATTGAAATCATAGAAGATGATGCTGCACAGTTGGCAGATGCACGGAGCTTTCTGACTTGAGAAGCTTTATGCTCAGGCCCTCCCAGTGGATGCAAGCATGTAAGTAGGCAGGGATGCTTGCTACCTTGCCTTTCTGGAAACGCAAGGGCAGAAAGGCAAACTTTGTTCGTGTGTGCATGATCTACTGTTCTCCTGCTCCCCCCCCCCGATGGCTTTCACACAAAATGAAGAGGCTGGCAATGGGAAGCCGCACACTTATGCCTTCCTCCTGACGCCTCGTCTGCCCTGCCTACTTTGCCGGCGTGCTTTGCGCTTCCTTGCAGTCAAAAGTTTGGCGAGCACAACGTGAAGGAGCTGCTGTCACGGACCAAGGCAGCCAAGCCCAAGTTCTACGCGGCACTCATGGAGCAGCTGCAGGCAGAGGGCATCGTGGAGGACCAGGTAGGGTGGGTGATGCACGCGCATGAGAGGTGGGGTGGATGAACCGCATGTGGGCATGCAGCTGCAGGCGGAGGGCATCGTGGAGGACCAGGTAGGGTGGGTGATGCATGCGCATGAGACGTGGGGTGGATGAAACGCACGTGGGCATGCAGCTGCAGGCAAAGGGCATTGTGGAGGACCAGGTAGGATGAGTGATGCATGCATAAGAAGTGGGGTGGATGAAACGCACGTGGGCATGGTGCAGGTAGAGGAATAACTGTGGATGAGCAGGTGGAGTGGGTAATACGCATGTAGGAGCACCAAGTACCCCCCCCCCTTTGCAGAGCGTTGGGCTCACACAAAGCGAATGCAAGTTTACTACAGGGCATGAAGCACGCACAAAAGGCAAACACAGCTCAAGCACAGGGATGCAGCCCCTCCTCCTGAGGAGCAACGCGAGCATGCGTGCACGCTGAAACTGCAACTACCACAGGCATTCAGCAGCGTGCTGTGAGTGTGTAAGGTTGGCAGGGTTGGCTTTTTCGAGGGTAGCCAGTCTGAAAGGAAGCGTCCTATAGGAAGCTCCTACCTCAAAGCAAGCCATCCCTTCAAGCTGGGTCCTCACGCTGATGCCATCTCATGCTGAAGGGCTGTGACCATCGCCTTGCGCTTGCGTTTCGCAAGAAAAAAAAAAAGAAAAAAACTGTGCAGGCAGTGACGTGAAACGCTCCCTTTGAAAAAAGCTTACCGGCAGCAAAACTTATCAGCAAAAAGTGTGCCGGCACTGAAACAATTTTTTGCATCACTCCAACAGGACCAGCAATCAGTGCCTTGCGCTTGCGCGTCCCAGCATGTGTCACTCCAAATGGTCTTTCCGGACGTCTTAACCCCTGTTACGACCTACCTTCCTGATCGCAGGATGGCAACATCCACCTTCACCTCCCACCCAGCCATGGGGATGTACAGCAGCAGGCTGCTTCCAACGAGCTGCCACCTCCTGCTGGGCGCCGCCGGCGTCTGATGGCTGTAGATGATTCAAATGATGGCCCTGCAGAGGATGCAGCAGGGCAGGGGGGGCGGGGCGGCGCTGATAGCCAGGGGGTTGGAGAGGGGTCTAGCGGGGGATTAGCAGCGGGGACAGAGTCCAATCCAGAGGGGTCTATTTCCAAAGAGGCGGATTCATCGTTCGACGTGTTCAGGGATGACGACGTGAGCGTGGATGTGTGTTTATGTGGCTTTTGTTTGAGATGCAAGGGGCTGCTCGACTGGCATTGTTGATCAATTACCGGCTGGCTTAGCTCCATCACATCACAGGCAATGCTGCACATTACCTTTTCTTTGTTCAAAGCCCAGTGTTCACAGGGTCAGCGCGGGCTCCCCTCCTATCACAAACCCCTTGCACTCAACTGCAACACGCAAACAATGGCAGTGGGAGGTGCTGCTTCCCCGTTTTGCTTTTGGTGTTCAGGAGCAAGCATTGTATCTATCAGGGTCCGATTTGAAGGGGGCTCACAGCATACAGGACCACACAGCAGGGTGATATTTGAAGGGGCCTCCCAGCATGCAGGCAACCATGGCACCCAGCACTTCTGATCCCTCCTTTCTTGCTTGCAGGGCGATAGCCTGGGGTATGATGACTATGGTGAAAAGTGGGACAGGTGCGTTGTGATGGGCTGTACTTGTGTACAGTGCCTGCAAGGAGCGTGCATACAACATGCATCCATGTACGCGGATGTACTGTGTTGCTTGTGTGTTGTGTGTGTGTGCTTGTCTGTTGTGTGTGCTTGTGTGTCGTGCCTTTGTGCTAGCTGGAGCGTGTCAGGCCTCATCATTGAGCTGCACATGCTCGGCCCTGTTCATCATAACATCATTCATCTCTCACTCATACTATCATTTGGTTTGAGGCGTGAATAAGGTTTAGCATGTCAGAACGCACACACACACGCACACACATGCACACACACACACACACACACACACACACACACACACACACACACACTCACGACGTGCACGTGCGCGTGCGTGTGCGCAGCAGCAGCAGCAGCAGCAGCGCACATCAAGAAGGTGTTTGAAGGGGAGCGGGAAGTCCTCACCTTCCGCTTCCTTTCGAACAAGGCTTGATGGTCTCCCTGGCCTACTGTGACACTCAAAAGCACGCCTGATCTGGAGATCAACTCCGACTCGGCCTAGCACCTTCAAAGCACAAGCTCTGGCATCTCAAAATGCTCCTCGCTCTTTCTGCTCACTCACTGCTCAGAGGCAGGAGGCTGAGCCCTGGCTCTACTGCTGCGTCACCTGCACACACTGCTTTCAATGTGTGCATGCAGCTTGCGCCGCTGCCTGAGCACCGCTGACCAAGTTTGCTGCTCACTGCTGTGTGTGTGCCCCTCACTGCTGCGTTTGCCTTACTCAATGTTGTGTGTGTGCCCCTCACTGCTGTGCTCCTCACTTCTTTGCTTGCGCACCTTCAGGTATGATGACCTGGATGATGATGACTACCACTATGACGGCTCTGGAGAGGGGGGAGATTCGGGGAGCCTGGAGTCTCAGCGCTCAGAGTACATCAATCGCATCATGGAAGGTGAGTGTTGCAGATGAGGTGGATGGCGAGGCTGAGAAACACCATGTGTGACAAGCCATTCCCAACTTTAGGGGCCGTGCAGTGATGTGTCATGCATGCTTGCGTCATCAAAAAGTGGGCGCTGCAGATAAGGCGGCTGGCAAGGCTGAGAAGCCTCTGGACAAACCACGTAGGGTAGGATGCCATGTGTGACCTGCCTTTCCCCATGTCAGGGGCCTTGCAGTGACATCTCTTTTTCCTTCAAAAGAATGAGGCAGGATGTCGTGAGACTACCTGTTTGTTGCGCTTCCTTAGCTCGTGCACTCTGCGTGGTTGACTGTGTCAAGTTACAGGGCAGCGCAAGAGCTGCATGCTGTGCCAGACACTTCTTGGATTGGCTTGCCCGCAAAAAGCTGGTTCAATAAGTGCACTCTGCGTGGTTGACTGTGTCAAGCTATAGGGCAGCGTAAGGGCTGTATGCTGTGCCAGACACTTCTTGGATTGGCTTGCCAAAAAGCTGATTCAACAAGTGCACTCTGTGTGGTAGACTTTCTCAATCTAGGGCAATGCAAAAGCTGGGTGACAGCAGCAGCTGGTGGAGAGGTGGACCATTGAGTGTGACGAAAGCTGAACGAACACATGGGGGCAAGAAAGCTGGACAACATACAAGGTGGTGAGCATCAAGAGGTGGAGGGAAACGGGGAGGCACGCCTGAACTTAAGAGGCAGTAAGGCATGAGCTAGACTACCTTGAAATTAAAAAGCACAGGTCCTTGAGCAGGCTTACCTGAACATGGGAAGGCGGAGAGGATATGAGGAGGCAGAGGGAGCAGGCTGACCTGAACATAACGAGGCAGACGTACGTGAGCAAACATGCCTGCAGGATACGTCAGCAATGAGCATTGCTCAGGCTTCTGAATGAAAGTTGTTTGCCAACTTCTCACTGTTGGCGCACTCAAACTCCATCAAATTGCAGGCAAAATTGAATTGCAGCAGGAACCACTAGCGTTGCAGGTGGTCAGCTTTTGTGGTTCTGGCAAACCCTCTTTTGTGCCTGGGCTGACCATCCAAACATACGTTTTGTCTACACTGCCTTTTGTGGAATCTGGAGTAGCAGCAGCGACACACGCTGTACTTCTTAGATAAGACTTTGCGTGCACTTTCCCAGGTTTCATGTCATGCACTTAAGGTGTCTCGCAATTCATTCAACGTCTCCATTCTTGCTGATGATGATGTCAGAGCTACAGTTGATACAGAGAGGAAGCTCACCATACCCATGCCTGGCTGTGATGGCTAAAACTAGCGGAAGAAAGGCTTTAAATGTTCTTTGCACCAACTTCAGCTCCAACGCTTTGTAATGTAGTGTTCTTGTCTTTGTGCCTGTGTGACCAACAGGCTTGGATACAACGGACATTGGAGGACACAACCATGAACACCTGTGAGTACGTCCAACAGGGAGGCTTGGAGGTGGTGCGTAGAAGCACATCAAACGTGCATGTGTGCTCAAGCATGAGCTGGAGTCACGGTCTTGCAGGAGAGGGAAAGGAAAAGGACACAGGCAGCACACCACCTCAGGCATTGCTCTCTCAGGGATGTTGGTCCGGATGTCGACCAAGGATCGGAACTTGCTTGGGTTTGATGTCCTGAGGTGCGCACGTCTTCAACCTGCTGGGATCAGGCCCCATGGAAGTTGCTTGGGGGGGGGGGGGGGAGTCGCTCGGGTGTATCCAAGGAGTTTGCCTGACAGAGGCGTGTGCATGGAGTGAGCCTCACACGTCAGCGCGAGCACTCAGTGTGCAACTTGTTTGGGATGATGAGCAAGAGCTTGGCAGCTTAAAACCGTGCAGGAGGAAAACAGTGCTTCAGTTCATACAGGGGGAAAACGGTGCACCCATGCCCCTGGCTCAGGCAGATTGTGAATGATGGACTGTTGGATTGTTGACGTTGGACTCCTGGCATGGGCATTGAGGCTGTGGATTTGACACAGACCAGGGACGGTGTCCACCGGATTGCTAAAAGCAAAGCATTGGCATCAAAGGCAACATGTGTCTGCAACCCCAGCCTTTTCATCAGCCACCAACTGCACTTGCTGGGCACTTCATGCGTGTGTGTATATGACTCAGGGATGACCTGGATTATGATGACCTGGAGGCCATGCGTGATGCGCACGTGTCGCGCTACTGGCAGGATGAGGAATTCCACCAGGTGGGAAGCAGGGTTTGTGTGTGTATGTAAGTATGTATGTATGTATATAACTTGGTGTGTGCGTGTGTTTGCCTGCTACATGCTTTCATGGTTGAAAGAAGGGCCTTCTGTGTAACACATTACGTGCTGCTCCTGTGTGGCACGCTGCTGCTGTGTGGCACGTTATGTGCTGCCGTTGTGTGGCATGCAGCTTCCGTGTGGCACGCGGCTGCTGTGTGGCACGTTGCTTCCGTGTGGCACGCTCCGTGCTGCTGCATGTACATGCCAGCACTCATGCTCGCACATTGCGCTTTGTGCTCATGCCCTTTGGAAGAAGAACCTCGTTTGCAGCTGTTTGGAGCAGCAGCTCGGCCCAAGGCACTGCTGGAGGCGCTGCCATGTTTTGTGGGGCTGCAAAGCACAGCTGCGCATGTGTTTTTCCCCCCTCCTCTGGAATTCGTGACCGTGTGGCTTCAGAAATGCTGTGTTGTGTGTGCTCAAGGAGGGGAGGCTCAGCATGTTTTGAAGCTCATCTTGTCATTTGAGGCTCATCTTGTCATATGGGGCTCATCTTGTCATTTGAGGCTCATCTTGTCATATGGGGCTCAGCATGTCATATGGGGCTCATCTTGTCATATGGGGCTCATCATGTCATATGGGTTTTATCTTGTCATATGGGGCTCAGCATGTCATGGGACGCATCATGTCATGTGGGGCTCATCTTGTCATATGGGGCTCGGCATGTCATTTAAGGTTCATCTTGTCACATGTGGCTCATCATGTCATATGGGGCTCATCATGTCATATGGGGTTTATCTTGTCATATGGGGCTCAGCATTTCATTCGAGGTTCATTTGTCATATGGGGCTCATCATGTCATGTGGGGCTCATCTTGTCATATGGGGCTTAGCATGTTATTTGAGGTTCATCTTGTCATATGGGGCTCAGCATCTCATTTGAGGTTCGTCTTGTCATATGGGGCTCAGCATGTCATATGGGGCTCATCATGTCATATGGGGCTCGCCTTGTCATATGGGGCTCAGCATGTCATTTGAGGCTCATCTTGTCATACATGGCTCAGCATGTCGGTAGAGCAAATGCATGAAAGAAGCATTTGAGTCATGCAGCCCAGGATGTGCTAATGGACACGCTTTACCTCAATAGTACCCTAAAGCATGCCCGCCTCTTCACACCATTATCACACCATTATGTCATCATTCAATCTACCTGCAAACAGTGGCCAAGGCAGTCCCTGCGCTGGTTCACGGAACGCAACAAACCAGTGCAACCCCTCAAGCATCTCCGTGTGACTGCTTTCCTTCCTTTTTCCTGGTGCCTGTTTTTCTTTTCTTTTTGCTGGTGCTTGCTTTTCGCTCAGTCCATCATTCTTACACACAAGAGCACCCCATACAGTGCTGGCCTTGCACTCTTGCACTGCTGCAACCTGCCCCTGTGCCCACACCTCTGTGCCCTGTGCTCACACCTTCACCCTTTCTGAGCCTGACTTTTTTGTATTTTCTTCACACCTACAGAGCATCCACCCTTATGAGTCTGAGTTTGTGTATGTGGATCCCCACGTGCTGTGTACCCCCAACATCGCCGACATTGATGGGGATGGCCATGAGGAAATTGTGGTGGCAGTGTCCTACTTTTTCGACCGAGAGTGAGTGTGTTTGAACTCGCGTGCACACACACACATTCTTACAACACACACACACACACACACACACATACACGCACGAGGAATGATGGCAGGGTGTGGCAAGCAGTTTTGAAGCATGGGCTTGGCTTCTTCCATCTCATTTGTCAAAGCTCATGAGAATCTTTGATGCGGTGTGTACCGAGCAGCGCTGAAGCACTCACACAGCCTCTTCTATCTGTCACAAACAGGGATGGGTCATACGTGAATACGCGTATTTTTACGTATCAAAAAAATTGATGAAAAAACGCGTATCATACAAATGGCTTTTTGCTAAACGTCAGAAAATACGTAGGTAAATCGCCTCGACATGCCCTGTAAGACCTTCGACAGACCTTCGAGAGACCTCTAGAGAGAGCTGCTGCGCACTTTGCCACCCAGGACCCTTCTATTTTGTCACGTGGAAATTTTTGTAGGCCTTGGGGGTGTGTGGGGTAGTTGGGGGGTAGTGGGACCCTCCCTCCCACACAAGACCCTCCCGGCCCAGAATGGCCCTCCCAATTCACATATATACGTGACGTACGCGTATTTTACACGTATATACGCATACTGTTAAGCCCAAACTCGCGTATGACCCAACCCTGGTCACAAAAGTCTTTGATGCTGTGCGTGGCAAGCGGTGTCAAAGCACTGGTGGGGCTTCTTTTTTGTCTAATTGATGCAGCGTGCGATGCCCTATTGCCCTTGCGCCTCCTCAATAGGCAACCTGTTTCTGTCTTCTCCTGTATGTGTTGTTTCTTTTCATACACACCAGTAATGTACCTGCAACTGACGCCTGTGATTTCTTGCAACTCTCAAGTGTCTTGTCCTCTGCTTCAGCTTGTACTCTTTTCATCAAACACCTTCTTACCAAAGACGTGTTCACTATAGGTGTGTTTTGGTCCACGAACACTGCGTCGCTCCTTGATTAGGTTTTAAAGAACGCAGCAACCCCTCCAGATTCTCCCATCCTTTCTGCATCCTTGCCTGCAGGCGGTGTGCTCACAGGTGAAGCTGCCCGAAGCACTTCTCCAGACATCCTGCTATGCCACACTGCCACCATTTTGAGCTGAGTGTCATGCAAATTACACAACCTTGATGCAGGTACTATGACAACCCCCTGCACATGCAGGACCTCAACAAGCTGGACATCAGCAAATACGTCGGCAGTAAGTGTTTAAGCCGTGTCGTTGACTTTTAAACGCAATGAATAAAGTACTGCTGCTCCCTAGCTTGCTCAACACCTGTTTCCGTCTGTACTTAGAAGATCAATGTCTGCCAGATCTCTCACTCTAAAAAGGAGCTGCCCTTGTCCACCTTGCTGGCTATGATGACACATGCATTGCGCAAGGGCTCTGAGGGTGTCTAGCTAATCTCACCCATTCCCATGATTGCAAATCCGAAGGACAATCTGAGCCACAGGGAGGGGCACAAGTTTTCCATTTTGCTTTGCTCCAGAATGACAGAGCTGCTTGGCTCATGCACACACACACACACACACACACACACACACACACACACACACACACACACACACATACACACAAGCGTGGCTATGAGGAAAAACGCGTATTGCGCAAGGGCTCTGAGGGTGTTCAGCTAATCTCACCCATTTCCATGATTGCAAATCCGAAGGACAATCTGAGCCACAGGGAGGGGCACAAGCTTTCCATTTCGCTTTGCTCCAGAATGACAGAACTGCTTGGCTCATGCACACACACACGCACACACACACACACACACACACACACACACACACACACACACACACACACACACACACATACACAAGCGTGGCTATGAGGAAAAACGCGTATTGCGCAAGGGCTCTGAGGGTGTTTAGCTAATCTCACCCATTCCCATGATTGCAACTCCGAAGGACAATCTGAGCCACAGGGAGGGGCACAAGCTTTCCATTTCGCTTTGCTCCAGAATGACAGAACTGCTTGGCTCATGCACACACACATATACACACACATACACAAGCGTGGCTATGAGGAAGAACGCGTATTGCGCAAGGGCTCTGAGGGTGTTTAGCTAATCTCACCCATTTCCGTGATTGCAAATCCGAAGGACAATCTGAGCCACAGGAAGAGGCTTTCCACTTCCAAGCTTTCCATTTCCTGTCTCTCCAGAATGACAGAAATGCTCACCTTGGCTCATGCACACACGCACGCGCACATGCACACACACAAACACAGACACACACATGCACACACACACACACACACACACACACACACACAAGCGCGGCTATGAGGAAGAACGCGTATTGCGCAAGGGCTCTGAGGGTGTACTGCTAATCACACCCACTCCCATGATCGTAAATCCGAAGGACAATCTGAGCCGCAGCCAGAGGCACGTGCTTTCCGTGCGGCATCCTGCACAAGAATGCTGCAGGAGCTTCTTCACAGCCATTCTGCCCAAGCATCCGAGGGTAGAGCATGCTCCCCTGCGTGGGTTCAAACACTCACACACGTGCACCTTATTAAACGGGCACGTTCCCTTTACAGTAATTGAGCATCATGCCATCGCGCGCATCCTTCCAAGCCATCAGGTGTTAGAAACCATAGGTAATAGGAACCATAGTTGATAGGAACCATAGGTATTAGAAACCATATGTGCATTTTGCACTTCTCAGGCTTCAAAGAATGGGCAGGCTCTCTCCTGAGCCCAGTTCCTTCCCCACGCACTGTCTTGTCAGCACCACCAAACATGATGCACCCCCCTTTTGGCAGTAGATGGGATGGGGGCTTTTGACACGTCAGATATAAGGCCAAGTTCCATCCTTGACCTTGTACACTACCACATTTATTGGTTTACAAAGGATACCTGCACAGGTGGAGGACTCGCGCACCCGTCACCTCAATAGTCTGCAATAAGTTGGCTGATTGATGTCTGTGCAGGTGGAATTGTGGCCTTTGACCTGCGCACCCGTCACATCAATAGTCTGCAATAAGTTGACTGATTGATGTCTGTGCAGGTGGAATTGTGGCCTTTGACCTGCGCACCCGTCACATCAATAGTCTGCAATAAGTTGACTGATTGATGTCTGTGCAGGTGGAATTGTGGCCTTTGACCTGCGCACCCGCCGCCTCAATAGTCTGCAATAAGTTGACTGATTGATGTCTGTGCAGGTGGAATTGTGGCCTTTGACCTGCGCAGCCGCCGCCTCAATAGTCTGCAATAAGTTGATTGATTGATGTCTGTGCAGGTGGAATTGTGGCCTTTGACCTGCGCAGCCGCCGCCTCAATAGTCTGCAATAAGTTGATTGATTGATGTCTGTGCAGGTGGAATTGTGGCCTTTGACCTGCGCACCCGCCGCCTCAATAGTCTGCAATAAGTTGATTGGTTGATGTCTGTGCAGGTGGAATTGTGGCCTTTGACCTGCGCACCCGCCGCCTCAAATGGACGCAGCACCTGGACCTGTCCACAGACACCACCACCTACAGGGCATACGCGTATGCATCCCCCACCCTTGCGGACATCAACCAGTGAGTTGGGAGCAGGGTGCAGGCTGAAGTTTACTTCAATGGGGACGCAGGACTAACCCGCGATGTGCAAGCACTCTTTGCTGCATGTGAAGGGTCGATTGTGTACACGCGCATTATCAGCACCCTGGAAATGGGAGTGCACTGAGGATTCTGAGCTGAGAGCGAATCAGCGCAGCATCTCTTCAAAAGCGTGCCTGTCCTTGGAACAAGCAAGAAATCAAGTTCAGGAGGTAAGCCTGGGCGCCGCTTTGCGCTTTGGGAATGACTGGCTTCCTTTCTGCTCTCCTCATACCAAGCTTTCCTGCTCTCCTTCATTCCAAGCACCTGCGCCTGCCTTGCATGCCTTCCTCTTCTGTTGAACCTCTCCTTTGCTTCTTTTGCGCCCGAGCAATCCCTTGGCTGGACACGCCTGTCCGCTCAACAAAAGCCAGCATGATCATGTTGACTCAATGAATGTTGACATGATTTTGGCTGAGCACGCCTGCCCGCACGACAAGGCAAAAACACAACAAAAGGGACACAATAGAAGCCGACACAACAAGGTTGACACAATTAAAGGCTTGTCATCCTTGCCTGGGCATACCTGTCTGCGCAACAGAAGCCGACATTGAAGTTGACACATTAAAAGTCTTGACACATTTAAAGTCTTTACAACTCTGCCTGGGCACACCTGTCTGCACAAAAAATGTCAACACAACAAAGGTCACAATAAACGTCAACATCGACCTCGCCCGGGCAAACCTGTCTGCACAAAAAGGTTCACAACACAAGCGTGCATCCACATGCAGGGATGGCAAGATGGAGGTAGTTGTGGGCACTTCCATGGGCTTCCTGTATGTCCTAAACCATCTGGGCAAGCCGCTGGATGGCTGGCCGCTGCAGGTGGGTGTAGGCAGAGGAGCTGTATGTTTTTGTGCGCATGATTGAAAATTGAAGGGGGCGTAGGGTGCAGCAGGAGGCCACAGGGGGCTGGTCGGACGCTGCAGGTGGGTGTGAGCAGAAGTGGAGAGAGAGAGAAAGACTACGTAACTCAAACCTGGTGTCAGCATTGGGTGAGCAGAAGAGGGCAATTGTTTGAACCCTGCATCCAGGGCAATGGCTCGTCTCAACTTTGCCACTTCGCACCTTCACAGCTTTTAAGCTGGCGTGCCACCTGCAGCCCGGCTGGCACAGCCAAGGAGGGAGAGGGTTAGCCAATCGATAGACAGATACACATATATGTGTATGTATATATCTGCGCCACATATTTTGCATTTTTCTAAAAAAAAGTGGAAGGTGTTTACAATGTAGATGTCAGGGATTGTAAATATAGTGGGTGCACTTCACATGTGCCCCATGGCCTCCAAAGCATTCAGGCGCTGAGCAACTCACGGCTCTCTTGTGTGAATATTGGATGTGCAAGCAGGCAGCTTGTTTTGAAGGAAGTGAGGTGGAAACCCAGTAGCAAACTGGCCATTGTGCTCATTTTTTTGACAACTGTGTGCATGCGCTCACAGCACCAAAGTTAAACAGGCTTTAAGTGCTGCTGTGATGTGCGAGTGGCAGAGATCCGGGCCCAAGCGCTGGCGATTGGTTTCAAAAACATGTGCAGACGGCAGAGATCCAGGCCCAAGTGCTGGTGATGAACCTCAACAACATCTGCGACAACATGTGCGCTGTCCTGTGCAGATGGCAGAAATCCAGGCCCAAGCGCTGGTGATGGACCTCAACAACGACGGGGAGGTGGAGATCCTGGCAGGTGAGGTCCAGGGCCATGGGCATCTGAAGAAGGGCAAAGACACAGGGGCTTGAGGTTTAATTACAGCAGCGAAAGGGGCATCAGCAGGATAAAGACACAGGAGCTTGAGGGCTGCTTGCAGCAGCAAAGATGGCATCTGAAGGGCAAAGACACGGGGCCTTGAGGATTACTTGCAGCAGTGAAAGTCCCTCAGCCAAAATGGGCTTGAGGGTTACAGCGGTGAAATGTTCTCACAGTGAAAATGGGCTGACTGCCACCCAGGGACCCATGAGCACGTGCATGGGGTTGGCAGTGTTTTGCATTCTCAGCTTATTTTGCCTGCATGCACATGTGCTTCTTGCCTTTTCAGCAAACGTCTGTTGCCTGTGCTGAACAGAGCTTGTCGCCTGCACAGGGAAGTGCTTTTTTTGCCGCGCAACAAGCGCTCATCGGCTGTGCTCACGCGTGCTGTTTTTGCATGCACCTACAAGTGTTTGCTGCCTTATGCCTCTCAACGTGAGCTTGTCGCCTTGAGCTTTGTTGCCTTGAGCTTTGCACTGAGTAATGTTGGTTGCCTGCGCTCTCATGGCTGTGCCCTCAGCGGACACGCATGGCAACGTGGCGTGCTTTAGTAAGAGTGGGGAGGAGCTGTGGATGCGCCACGTGCGGTCCCTGGTCGCGCAAAACCCCACCGCGGGGGACATCAACAGCGACGGGGAGATCGAGGTGTGTGTGTGTATATGTGTGTGAAACAGCTTGGAGGCACACATTTGTGCGCTTGGAGGGACTGATTGGACACATGCATGAGGCAAGCACCCAAGCCACTTGTCAGCTGGCTGTCACACACGTGCACGCAATGCGCATGCAGGTTCTCTTTGGAACCTCCAGTGGGCATGTTTACGCGCTGTCCGGCACTTCAGGGCTGGACATCAAGAACTTCCCCTTCAGGACGCACGGCAGGTGTGGGGTGGCTGAGGGTCAGGTGTGCCCTCTCTCTCTCTCTCTCTGTCATTTCTTTCTTTCTGGCATGTGCTGTCTAAGATTTGGGGTTCCTTGTGACTCCATGTCATTCATGAGCGTGGAAGCAAATGCTTGCAGGGAGGACAGTGCATGGCAGGTGTGGGGGGTGGGGAGTCAGATGTGTGTGGAAGCAAATGTGCTTGCAGGGAGGACAGCGCATGGCAGGTGTAGGGGGTGGGGGGTCAGATGTGTTGCATCATGCATGCGTGTGGAAGCAGATGTGCTTGCAGGGAGGACAGCGCATGGCAGGTGGGGGGGGGGTGGGGGGTCAGATGTGTTGCATCATGCATGCGTGTGGAAGCAGATGCTTGCTGAGAGGCCAGCAGGCTTCTTTTACTGTGTGGTGTGTGAAAAAGAGTCCTTACACACGGACAAGAATTGATATAGAAACCAGAATCGACCTGTGAGGTGCCCTTCTTTTTGAATCCTTTTGCAGTCCCTAGTTGGGTCAGATATGTGGCTCAGGCAAGCCATGCCTACTCCATGAATTTAATCACGCCCCTTCACACTTGCCTTGGCCCGTGTGCATGCATGTTTACGTGTTTCACACATGTTCGGTTAAAGCTTTGTGCGCGCTCCTGCCCTTGCTGCAAGGGAAAGCTTTTGCCCCCTTGCCCTTGCTGCAAGACAATCCCCCCTCTCCCGTTGCCCTCGCCCCCATGCTCCTGCTGCAGGGTGCAGGCGCCCGTGCTCATCACCCGCTTGATAGATGGCCCACAGCAGCATGCTGTGGTGATGTCCTTTGACGGGTGAGTGCCATGCCTCACAAGCTGAGCGTGAAGTCATTTGTAGTGACCTTTGACGGGTGAGCGCAATGCCCTAAAAGCTGGGTGTGAGCTTCTTGTATAGAGCATGTGACAAGGTGATGCATGCAATTTCGTTGCAAGCTGACAATGGCAGCACCGGACTTGTTTGAAGGGAGTCCTCATATGCTGCCCCTTTCTTGTTGGCAGCAGAGAGACCTGCAGCAACCAACTTGATATGCAGTCCCTTTTCTTGTTGGCAGCCGAGAGACCTGCAGCAACTGCTGGTTTCTATAGACGTTGCGTGTACAGAAAGCAGGATGCATACTCGCCTATTTGTGAGGATGCGTTCTGCACACATGCAGGTACCTCTACCTCATCGACGGCATGTCTGGCTGCGCAGACACTATTGACATTGGGGAGGCGTCATACAGGTGCGAGACTGGCTGACATGTCGGGGATGTAACCACCTCTGCCTGTGCCCCACTTGTGTGTGCAGTGTGTGTGTGTGAATACACTTGTGTACGCAGTGAGCGTTTCTAGTACTCAAACCTACATGTATATTAAGTAAATCATGCAAAACACAGCCCAAACTTGCTCAAGCACGCTGCTTAATGGCACGCCTCTTCTCCACCTCTAATATGCTGCACTGCTATTTGTGCTAAAGCACATTGCCTTGTGTGGATTTGCAGGGTGTTGTCTGTGTTGTTGCAGGGGTTGCGGGTTTTATTTGCAGGGGTTGCAAGAGCACGTTTGCAAGAACACGTTGCCTTGCATGGATGTGCAGGGCGCAAAGAGCTGCAGGCCCTTGCATATCAAGTGGTGAATAGGAAATAGAAGCAAGTGAATTCCAAACTCCTGCCCTCCTCTGGCTGCAGCGTTTTGCTCCTTGGATCTTATGCTGCCATGCCTTTGATCGTGTATTGCCTTCCTCTTGCTGCTTTGTTCCCCTTGCTTGCCCCTTTGATGTAGAGCCTGGACCTGCTCATTCACTCCACTCTCATCCTCGCTCGTTCCCTGACTCCCCCAGTTATACAGCCCACCATCAACCTCATTGTGCAGCTCTACAGTCTCTACCTCCACTTTATTATCATTGTGCCGTGCTGGGACCACCTGTCTATTACCATCACCCTCTCTGTGCACCTACAGCATATGTGTTCACGCTCCAAACTTTCTCACGTGCTCCTCCCCATTCCCTCTTCGGCTGCAGCATGGTGCTCGCCGACGACCTGGATGGCAATGGCCGCATGGATCTGCTGGTGTCCACCATGAACGGCAACGTGTATGCGTTTGAGACGCCCTCGGAGTATCACCCGCTCAAGGCGTGGCCGCAGCAGGTGTGTAGCTGTGTGCATGTGCAGCGAGGGGAGGGGAAGAGCAATTGTTGGTCTTTGTGAAGTCTGCAGCTGCGTTTGGACACACACACATACGCACTCACGATTAGGAAAACCTCTGTCCCTCCCTCCCTCCACACAGGTTCTGGGACCCAATGGCATGCTTGCACGCCATGATCTGGTGGGCGTGTATGCCACTGCCTCCTCTCGGATGCCCAGGGATGTGGCTGGAGACAAGCTGGAGGTGAGAATTTGGGATCATGCGGCACTGGCAAGGGACGGGGCTGGAGATGAGCTGGAGATGAGAGTTGGGGGTCATTTGGTACTGTCAAGGGATGGGGCTGGAGACGAGCTGGAGATGAGAGTTCGGGGTCATTTGGTACTGTCAAGGGATGGGGCTGGAGACAAGCTGGAGATGAGAATACAGGGTCATTTGGTACTGTCAAGGGATGGGGCTGGAGACGAGCTGGAGATGAGAATACAGGGTCATTTGGTACTGTCAAGGGATGGGGCTGGAGACGAGCTGGAGATGAGAATACAGGGTCATTTGGTACTGTCAAGGGATGGGGCTGGAGACAAGCTGGAGATGAGAATACAGGGTCATTTGGTACTGTCAAGGGATGGGGCTGGAGACGAGCTGGAGGCGAATCTCGCCTCCCAACAAGTTTGGGATTTTGTTGTAGCTCTGCGATTGCCTCTGTTCTGTTGCTGTTTTCTCTGCCCTCCCTGTGTAACCCACGCAGCATCATACCATAGCATCATACCATCACACCATGTGCTGTCACGGCAGCGCTTATTATCAAACTGGACTAGTGGGTGTTGCCCCCCATTCTCAATGCCCTGCTCACATGCGTTCTGTCTCTTTTCCACTCCTGGTGGAGGAGGCAAATGTAAGAAACATAAGAAGTCGTTTGACACCCTCCTCCTCACAATATGGATATAACCTATGCCGATACGGAAACCTATCACCCATACCTGAACTGCAAAGCCTGGAGCGGGACAACATGCACTGCATTCATTGTCTGTGGTAAAAGAGTAAAGAGTGCAAAGCTTGACACATGGCAACATGCGCTGCTCTATCTAAGCATCGCTCAAGTCTAAACTGCGCATCCATGCTTCAACCATGCTCTTCTCACAGGTCCAAATCACGCTTATTGACAAGCGCGCGGTGTTTGCAAGCAACGGCACTTGGGTAGGCATCAAGGGGGGCCCCTACAACATCTCCATCATCCTCAAGGTTGGTCGGTCCACCTCACCTGCATACCATTTGTGTCCCTCTGCCATCCTGTTTTTTTCCTCTCTTTCTCAGCCTGCCCTGCAAAAAGCCACCTGATGCAGTTTCCGTGTGTGGGCCTGTCCATTTGGAGGAAAGTGGAGTGTACATGTGCATTTTTCCTTTTGCCGACCCTTGGCAAAATAATGCATGGAAAGTGTTGGGAGATCAGGCCTGAGTGTCTAGGTTTCTTACCTCACCACCACATTGCAATGAATGGAATGCTGCTGCTTGATGGACAATTCATTGATTGCTGCATGAATGGATTCGCCTTTCAATCACCTCACAGGAGCTTCCCGCTGTAGAGCGTCCCAGCTACGTCACCAGCTGCTCCTCCTACCTCACATCCCTTGACAAATGGCATTCCTTGTTTTCCATGCTTTTCCTGGCCGCATGCAGCGTTTGTCTCCTCTCCTGCTAGACGCTTATGTGGAAGTGTTTATGCATTTTTTACATGCAGGGCATGGGCATTCATGAGATGAACGCTGGAGATCAGCTGGTCATAGGCGTGGCTGACGAATGCTCAAATTCGCTTTGCATGCAGGGTGTGGGCATTCATGAGATGAATGCTGGAGATCAGCCAGTTATCGGCGTGGCCGACACTATCCAGAAGCCAGGGACGTACACGCTGCAGGTGGGGAAGTCCATGAGTGGTGGTAGACAGCAGCATGGGAAGAAGGTTAGGATGTGCTTTTGAAATCTGGATGGTGAGGGTGTGATGCAGGCAGGGGAGGTGCGCCAAAAGCGTATGTGCATTAGCAAGTGAGTGAGCATGCACCAAAGCAGGTGTTTGCGCACATTAAGCTCTTGTCTCCTGCTCTTTCATGCATGCATGCGTGTGCATCAATTTAAGTGTAAATGTGTGTGTCGTGTGCATGATGGTGCAGGTGCCCTGCCCCAGGAGCCGCTCTACAGCCACGCTGCGTGTGGAGATGACGGATTCGCATGGGCTGATGCTGTTTGATGAGTTCTCCCTATCCTTCCACCTGCACTTCCACAAGCTGCTCAAGTAGGTGCACTGATTGGTGCTTGTGTGCTTGCATGCATGTCCACGAGCTGCTCCGAGCTGCTCAAGTAGGTGCATGCATTGACATGCATTGACATGCACGCCCACTAACTGCTCAAGTGGGTGAAGGTGTTGGCACTCGTTGGCTTGCACGTCCATGAGCTGCTCAAGTCCACCACTTGGTGTGGAGATCCACCACATGTGCGGACTTTGTTATGTTGTCATGATGAACCACAACCAACACCATGGCCGGAATATCCTTCAATGGTCACGAGGAGTTGATGGAGCACGATGATGTGGTGGCTCATGGGTGCACCCATAGCATGCCATGATACCCAATTGACATTCGTTGACTTGTACCTCCACCCACTACGTTGATCTGGTGACCCATGGGTGCACCCATGAGCACACATCGGCACCCATCGATCCTTGTTGTCTTGCACTCCCATGAGCTGCTCAAGCAGGAACACGCGTCTCCCCACATTACCACCCATCGACACTCGTTGACTTGCACTTCCATGAGCTGCTCAAGTAAGAACATTGCATGGCCCCACATTGCCACCCATTGCCACTTGCTGGCTTGCACAATTACAAAAGAAGCTGCTCCTGTGAGTGCACTCATCTACAGTCATTGAGTCCAAAGCCCCGGCGTTTGTGTGCCTGTACAGCAGGGGACGCAGACCCTTTGCTGCAAAATGGGTGTGGCTTGCGGTGGCAAACTGTTACCTTTTTCTTGTTGCCCTTCTCCAGAGATCTGGAGCCAGGAGCCAAGGGATGCTGCTTTGTTAAACAAACTGAAATTCAGTCCTTCTAGGATGCCTTACCCTTTTTTTTGTGGCACACATGTGGGAAGGGAGAAGAATAAACAATGCATGCATGCTGATTGTTGTTGTGTTATGTTGTCGGGCCAGGAAGGCTCCAAAGCCACGCCAAGAAGCACTCCTGCCAAACCTGAGCTGACCAGGGAGGTTTCACGGGAGTCTGATGGGTTGTTTCAACCCAAGCTTTGCATCATGGCAGGATTGATGACGATGCATACGGTGCTTCATGACGACGGTGCTTCATGACAGGATTGCTGACGATGCATACAAACTGTAATACCTCTTAGTTCCCACTGCTCCACACTGGCATTGGAACCACCGCTTCCGTTTGTACGGTGCTGATGCAGGACCAAAGCTTACTGACCTGCATCACTCAGGTTGTGCTGAGTTGTATCAGGATTTCCTTTTGGCTGTGTTGACCAACCTAAATGTGCGCTGTTTTTGGAGGTGGCTGGTGGCAGGCCCACCTGCTTGCCTTGATGGCTGTTTTGGTCAAAACGTGCTATGTGTGTCAGGTGTTTTGTTTTGGCTGTGTTGACTAATCAAGACGTGCGCTGTTTTTGCAGGTGGCTGGTGGCAGGCCCGCTGCTTGCCATGGTGGCTGTGTTGCTGCTGATGCGAGGTCCACACGAGGCCATAGGGGATGATGAGGATGACGACACAGGCAAGGGGGGGCTGCGTGGGGCTTCACTGCCGCTGGCAGCGCCAGGCACATCATATGCGCATTAGCTGCTACTCTGCACTTTTATTGCGCAGTAGCTGTTTGTGCTCGATGTGGGGAGAGTTCCCTCTGCCTACGTGGTCCTTATTTCTTTTCTTCTTACGCCTGCGGGGGCAGAGCTGCTTGCTGGCTGTGGGTGCTGGGGCGGGCACGTGCCTTGATCTGATGCCCTTCTCGGCCACGCCTGATTAATGTGACAAGGTGTTGAGTGTCAAACGCTGATAGAAACTCGCTATGACTACATCCTTCATGGCGTCTTTTGGTCAATGATGAGCCTACGCTGTGTGCTCCAGACTAAAAAACCTGGAGGACTTCAGACTTTTGCCTGGGGGTTTCTTTGTTCATCTTTGTATCTACAACCTAGCTGACTCAGGTCAAGAGGGTTTGCAGAGCATCTCTTCGTACCTCTGTCTACAAGTGCAGCTTAGATGCAGCAAAAGGTGCCTGTAACCAAGAGAAGAAAAGAAAAACTACGTAGGCAGAGGAAACTCTCCCTACATCAATTAAGGAAAAGAAGATGCATTGGCTCGGAAGATGCTCGGAGCCGTGAGTCTCCTCCACCACAAAGCTACAAAGAAGAAAAAGCTAGTGGGGATCTGGAGGGTTACTGGAAGCACCCGGCTCCAGTGTAACCAAATTAGGTTACAGGTTACAGGAAAAAGAAGGCCTCCAGTCAAAACGGTTGACTGCTAGCCTGCTCATAAAAAAGCAACAATTCATGAAGAAAAGGGAAAAGCTTGTTATTGTTTTGATATAAGAAAAAAGAGATATGATCAGACTGTACATGGTGAATGCCAGGCACGTGTAACCAAATTACACCAAGTCTTGGTATGCAAACTGGGATAGGAAAAGCCTTGTTCCAAGTGGAGCGTTGGATCACTGCAAAAAGGCTCATGCACATGCCTGTGAAACAGGCATAACACTCAGCGTGTCAGAACGTAAATGTGCAGCGCTTCCACCTGGAAGGATAGGATAGGGCTACATAGCTGTACCTGCCTACAAGGGCAGCTTAGCTGAAGCAAAAGGTGCCTGTAACCAAACCAAACAAAAAATGTGTAAATGTTGACTGAAAGCCTTGTCTCCTTTTCCTTAATTGATGCAGGGAGAGTTTCCTCTGCCTACGTAGTTTTTCTTTTCTTTCTGAAAGCCTTGAGCTGATTTCAGAGTTCTTCCACCTGGAACCTGCACAACGTCAGAGAACACTCAAATTTGAGTGTCACAGCAAGTGCTGGAAATAGTTCATACAAAGCCATATCAGATACGTCCATGAAACGCTCTGCATTTTATTTCTGCGTATTCATTTTCATGTTGTGCACTGCGATGATTCAGTGGAGTAACCACACATGCAGTCTGATATTTGCAGACCAGCTTATAGCTCAGTTTGCCAAAAGTTTGTACATCCCCACTGACAGATCATAGATCTGCCCTGCACATAGCTCAGCAATGCTTGGCTCTTGATCGGATCTTGGACTCCCCCATACCTTGCAGAGGGGTGCATGGGCCCCATATTTCTGTTCACAGCAGCATGCCTTTTAATCAATCAGGTCCACCTTGTCAAGGCCATCACTGGTTTACACAAAGAAGCCATTAGTCTAAACACATGACCGCTAGGAAACTGCTAGGTCAAGACCATCAGCCAGGCCATCATGATCTGTCTTCTACTCACCATGTACAATCCTTTGGTATGTTTGCTTACATGAATCAAATGAACAACAAACTGCATCCTTTTCTTTCTGAAATTTTTTCTTTTCATGAGCAGGCTACCAGTGGGTCGGTTTGGCTGGAGGCATTCTTTGTTTCTGTAACCTAGGCCATCATGAGGTACAGATGAAGGCTTTCACCTGAAGCGAGCAATGTTACTTCCTCCGTGATGTTCCTTTTCAGCCAGTCCATGTCCGGCTGAGAAAATGACGCAGCCAGAACAGTGTCTGAACATCCCATAGCGCAGCCTCGGTTGCTCTGTCATTACCGTCACTGCGCATTTACTGTTCTTGAAGCAGGTTATACATGTTCCTGCTGAGCTGCTCTTGGTCTTGCAGAACGCTGGCGGTTCTGGCTTGGCTGCAGCACACAGAGAATGTCTGGGGCAGACACAGCGTCCGGACCAGCTTCACCAGGTCTGGGTTACATCAGGGACAAGCCTTGAAGGCACTCCTGGCACAAGGCCAGGGATGACAGAAACAGCACCAAACCTCAATGGAAGGTGGAACAGAAGGTTAAACAAGAGCGAGCATCAATTAAAAAGAACCCCACTTGAATTTAGGTCACACCTCACACAATAGGTTGTGCAACGATTCAGCAATAACCACGATTTAATGTGACAGCTCAATCACAGGTATAAATGCAAACGTCCCAACTACCTCAACTTACTTGCAACACAATCTCATTGCAACAAGACGGTTGTGCTAGGCCATAAGGACCAGGCCAAGACCGGTGGCCGGATTCCACTTTGGCACCTTCCTATTCCTTTATTGCGGAATGGGGGGACTTGCACCCCATCCTTATGGCTTCCTGCGCACTCCGTCCGTGCTCACACCGGATATCTCTCTTAACTGTTATTAAACTTGTACCATTACACTCATTGCAGCACACTATTGTCATGACACGTATTGTAACCTTGGAACCTTGGAAGCCTACCTTTGTCCTTGAAGAAAACTAGTTGCAATAGCTGCCTGGCTATCGATGTCACAACTTGTGCATCATCCATTGCAATCTCTGTTCGTTTGTGGAGGTAGACATGGCTGGCTTGGGTCTGCCAGTCATGGAGGATGTTTTTAATTTCTTACAGAAGCAAACTAATGAGATTATCGTGTTATCTCCAATCTCAGTTTTATTGGTCCCTACAGTTTTGTTGGTTTTGTGCAGCAAAGAAAAAAAAGAAAAGTCTACGCCAGCCAAGAGGCCGCGTGCACTAAGGAAAGGTTCCCTAGCTAGCAAGCTAGAAAGGGTCTCACCAAAGGGCCCTCAAGCCTAAACTAGACTAAGCTAGCCTAGGGGAAAGCCAAAAACAGGGCTAATGGGGCTCTGGAGGGTTGTCCGCCATGTTTCTGGACGCCCGGACTCTCCTTCTCCTGCTCTCCTCCTCCGCGCGCCCAGCAAAACCTCCCCCAGAAGTCCCCTGGAAATGAAGTGCATGTCTGGTGCTAATAATAGCTGTTAATTTTTGGATAGCATGGCAACCCAATTTGGATGCTATTGATTTAGCCTTTTGCCTGGTTGAACCTAAGTTGATAAGATTTAATGGTGGTAATCGTTATAAATAGTACCTGCTACACCAACTAAGATGATCATCATCACCTTGATGTGCAGGGTCACCTTGTTGTTCCTGTTGGGGTTTCTTGAGCTGCGGGTTTTAAGCCTTGTTAGCATATTGGCATGCTGGGTAGTTGCAGCTTCCAGAGTGGAAAAAGGTTTGGCATCAGGGCAAAATTTAAACTCAACAAGATGAATGTTCCTATCTTGAGGAGGGATCTTGCTAAGTTAGCAGGGTCAATGTGTGTGGGTCGGCCTGGGATAGAGCGCACAAAGACAGCATCAGGGCAACTCTGGTGTCGGGTAGAGGAGCCACTATTGGGGAAAACCCAATCTGGAATTGTTCGGGAGATATTTTCAGGAACATCTATTCCCTGCTCCAGGAGTCTCTCATTTTGGCAGGCATCCATACCAATAACTTCCGTCCCTTGAAGGGACGAGCCAAATCTGCCTTTGCTGAGAGCTTTGACACAGAAGCTAACGCCAACATGATGTTTGTTGGTGTGCATTCCATTCATAGTTGGGTTAAGACATCTAAGGGCAATGTGATTGATGCTGTCCATATCGCTGCATAATGGGCATTGTGCTGAGGTGTATGACATATTGAATCTGATGGCATGTTTCTGAGTGTAAACTGTTCCTGTGCGGTATTTTAATACGTTGATCTGATGTTTAAGGGTGACCTTTAGACTATTCCAGAAGGAGTTGCTGACTTCTTTGTTGGCAAGTTGTGAGGGTGGATCATGAGCTACTGAGCTGACAGAGTTGTTTGGGGGAGCAGGCTGTATGGCATAGTTAAGCCTCTGCCAGCTATTGTAATGGTGGCCTGAGGTGTCGGCAGAGCTAAGCTTATGTTTCTTGTGCATGTGTGATTTAAGCTTGTCTGTCAGATTGGTGAGGTAGTGGGTTGAAGCAGTGCGGGAATGATGTGGTTCGCCGTTGTGTCCTTGTGAGGATTTCAAGGAAAGCCAGTAGAAATTGTAGAAGGGATCCCTGGCATCCGGAAGTGCAATATCCGTGGTGTCCATGAGTGCTGCAGTGCGTGCACAGGCGTCAGCCCCTTCATTACCAATAATGCCAGAGTGAGCTTTGATTTTATAGAAATGTACAGGGTGCGGGGAGTGCTTTAACAAATCTGAGATGGCTTGGATGAGTTCTGCATGGAGATGGGTCCTCGTGCGCATTGGGTTTAGGGTCTGTTTAGATATCTGAGAGAGGCAGGATGCGCTATCAGAGGCTATGTCAGTGTGTCCTTGTTGGAGTGCTACAATGATGCCTGCTAGTTCTGCTCTGTTGATAGTGTTTGTAGGTCCACGTCCATTGGGATTTACGTGTAACTGTAGCTGCTGTGATGATTGATTAGTGTCTCTTCCCGGCTTGAAAACACCTGAGCCGACTAGTGGTGGAGAGTCATTCTTGTGTTGGATGACACTGCCATCTGTAGTTTTATTAGTTCCGCGCAGCAGTTAGGTTTTACAATGCTCAAAAATGCTTGACCTCGGAATTTTTGGCTGCATGCACGGGCTCAGACAGGTGCAATACGTTCACTCATTGTGTTCAGTCTGGGCAACCTATAATCATGAGGGATTTTGTTGTTGATTTGAGAAAAAGGCTGCGAGGTGTGTGGATTGCTGCCTTGGCAGAACATGGTGAACACACGAACAAATTAGCCAAGTATCATCATTAAGTTGCTCTTCCTTTGAGATCTTTGTCTGTTCATGGCGCGCCCTTTTCTGTTCCTAGGTATTTGCATCTTGGTTTAGGCAAGCGCATGCTAAGAAACATAGCGCATTTTCGTTTACATGCTCACACCCTAGAAGTTGAGACATCACTTTGGCAGGAGCACACACCTGCATGTAATAGGTGTGACCAAGAAGGACTCCAAGATGAAAAGCTTGCCCTGTTCCTTTGTTCTTGCGATCCTGTATCTTCTCTTTGAAGAACTTTTGCACAGTTATTTTCTGACTTCCCCTCTCACATAATTGTTCTGGACGAATCAGGCGCTTTCTTCCATTCTCAAGCTAGCTCTGAGGATGTCTTTGCATTTCTTACAGAAGCAAAGCAATGAGACTTATCGTGTTACCTCCCATCTTATGGATTATTTTGTGTGCGGCTGGAACAGTTGAGTAGGACGAGCAGCCAAACTACCTGAGCTGAAGGTTAAATCCCGTTGTAACCTTTCTTTTTCATCCTGGCGCTATACATGTTGGAGCTACACATGCGTCTGTGGCCTGCGTAGGCTTTCTTTTCTTTCACATATGTCTGCCAATCCTCTGGTTGCTGCCAAATCCCACATGCACACTAGACACAAAAGAAAAAGAAAAAGAAAAAGCTGCGTAGGCAAAGGAAACTCTCCCTACATCAATTAAGGAAAAGGAGTGTCAGGCTGAGAAAGTGACGCAGCCATAACAGTGTCTTGACATCCCATGACCAGAACTTGAGAGAACTATATTTCAAGTAGTAACACCATCTTGTTCTTATCATCTTTGTAAACCCAGTCAAGCCCCTAATAAAGTAGCCCATGTGTGAGTAAGCTCGCCTAGCCCTTGGAGGAGGAAGCCAGCAGTGCCACGCCACTTAAGAGCATCAGTCAGCATACGAAGTTCAGCCTGATTACCAATAGCGTTATCCAGCAAGCCAAGCGAGCAAGAGTCAAGCCGGCTCTCCAGAATCTGCATCATATCTGTCAGTAGCTAGAATCTCCAGCCGAACCGCTTGTTGCTGTGCGCCACAGCATCAACATCTTATTTTCTCTCAACACCCCCTCAGCTGTGTTGCCACAAGGATACATACCATTGTCCAACTAACTCAACTAACTTGCAGCACACTCTCGGCACAGCAGACTCTCGTCGTGACAGGAGACACAAACTTGGATATGCCAATGCCAAAACAGGGTATTACCCTTACTATCAGAGCTTGCATCATGCAAATAAAAAAAATTAGCAATGCCTTCAGGAATATGTCATGTATATCCACACCCATGAAGCGCACCATCCTACAGTATCGCACAGGTACCCTCTATAAGAAAAGAAAAGAAAAGAAAAGAAAAGTCTATGCAGGCCAAATGTTACGTGGTAGCACTCTCTGTGGTAATGGTGTGCAATAAAGGGGATGAGATCACGGGACTGGGATTGCTGGGTTCGACTCCCGGAGGCACTTCTATTAAATAAGCTAAGCCTTGCCACCACCCTAATGCCTTACCGTGGTCCATCCCATAGGCCCAAGTATCTCTGCTAGGAGCGCACTCGCTTCATCGTAACATTGGTAGCGAAGCCAAAGGCCACGTGCATTAAGGGAAGGTCCCCTAACTGGAAAACTAAAGGCCTCACCAGAAGGCCCTCTAATCCTACACTAGACACAGCTAGCCTAGGAGAGAGCCAGAAACAGATCTAATGGGAATCTGGAGGGTTGCTTGCCATGCTCCTGGACGCCCGGATTCTCCTTCTCCTGTCCTCCACCGCCGCGCGCCCAGCAGAACCCCCCCAGAAGCCAGAAGAATCTATAACCAAAAGCATGCAGTCCGTTTCAAAAGGTCAACTGACCCATGCTGCCCTCTCCCAGGCTGTCATCAATTAGACAGCGCACTCCACATGCTTTCAGGCTGCCAAAAGCAAACCATCTCCCACATGAAAACTGAACGCCATAATATCGCAGGTAGAATGATAACAAAAGCACTTAGCAAAAGCCCTTTGGGAGCAGGCCTAATCTACACATAGGAAGCGATACACGGCTTGCGCAGCATAACCTTCAAACCCCTGCACATGCCTCAAACAGAACTACCACCTTCTTATCTCTTCTCTCGTAGCCTTTCTATGAGAGCAAGATCATCCTCCAGCTGGCCAGATGCTATCTTGATAACCCCTCACAATGCCCAAACCACCTCTAACAATGTTACTTCCTCTTGCTCACATCATGCTCTACGCAGCAGGCACAGCACCACAAAGAGGACTGGCACAGCTAACCGTGTGAGACAACCTCAATTGAATGCTTGCCAACACCATGTGCACTTGATTTTGATTGAAAGTATAAATATTGTGAGGACACAAGGCCTCAGCACCAGTTGGACGCGGCACTACAGCAGCATGCAGACCTCTGCAAACATAATAGTGCTAAAGCTGTTACACAAGGGTTACAAGCGAAAAAGGCCTCAGTCAAGACGTGTGACTGCTAGCCTGTTCATAATAGCAAAGTTACGAAAGAAAAATTGAAGTTTGTTGTTTGTTTGTTCTGTTAAAGAAAAATGTTCATGTCCAGTCATGGCAGAGGGTACACGTGTACTAAAGTGTAAGTACGGATGAGAGGGCAGAGATGTACAAGCCAGGAGAGGTCCCACCACACGGAACACCTTCAGCCTTAAGCAGACTCTCTGTGTATGAGCACCACGCATGGACACCAGCCAACAAGAGCTTGCAGAGCATTCCGGACACAATAACCCTGTCTCAAGCTCCCATCCCAGCTGCTCCACACTTGCCCATTTACTAGCCTACCATAAGCTGCAGGCACACCATGAGGCACCCGCCACCTTGGCCTGTCTCCTCCCCTGCAGCCTCAACTCAAGTTCACATTTGCGCGTTCTCTGCATGCTAAAGCTGTTACTATCCATCATATCCTTGGCATCGGGGGAACATGTTATATTGAGCATACCCTGAACCAATTTAAAAAGCTAGGTCTGGACGATCAACGTGCCATCAAGCTTGCTAAAACACTTCATGCCCATTCTGTTCAATATGCCCACAAACTTGTTGCCACTAGATGCGCTATCCAAAACAAGTGTACTTCTCATAGCCAGGATTCAGAGCCAAGTGCTTCTAGAAACCCTCCAGATCCCCAATAGTTATTTTTGTTTCACTTCTTGCGGTGGAGGGGACTCACGGCTCTTTTGAGCTATGGCCAATAAAAGGAGATACATTGGCCAATGTATCTCCTTTACCTTAATTGATTTAGGGAGAGTTTCTCTGCCTACGCAGTTTTCTTTTCTTTACTGAACACGGTTTTTCATTGCTATCCTGGCAAGCATGGAGCTTCACACGAATGTGACATAGTTAGTCAAGAGCAGTTCGAACGACTTCTTCACTTCCTATATGTCTGTTTTTTTGGGCTACTCAAAAACAGTTTAAAACTCCAAGCTTTTCTTATACTGGTTTTAAGCTTAGGTCTGGTTTGTTTGCAGGCATTTCTTTTTATGCTTCAGCCAAGCTGCCCTCGTAGGCACGTGCGTAGGTACAGCTATGTAACCCCTTTCCTTTCCTTACAACTTGTGCCTTGGAGGCAAGGCTTTCTTCTTGTAAACAAGGCAGATGTGGACCCAGGCAATCACCTTTTCATCAAAGAATCCGGAAGCTAAAAGAGAACAAGAGACAGAAGTCATAAGGTAGAGGGGCAATAGATGAATGAGCTTCGATGGCGTCAAACATCAACCCAGCACACTCCTCATCACTCATTCTGCTTCCTGAGTGCATTCCAAGCCAATGCAGCGAGAAGGAATGAAACAACAAAAGCAGGAACAGTTGTCTTACTAATAGCTGGCACCTGCATTTGACCAAAGCCACACATTTAAAACGACCAGAGCCACACATTGGCATTGTCAAGCCCTGCACATATGCATCACAGCATCCACAAATAAGGGTGCACAGACGTGGTAAATGAAATTCTCAAACAACAGAGTTATAAAAAGCCAAAAAACACGGACGCTCAAATCTGATCCCCCTCCTTTCACCTTGCTTCCCTAGCTTTAGCTAAACCCTAAACCCTCACTTCCCTAGCTCCCTTGTTTCCACCACGTGCCACGGCTGCCTTCTTGTGGCCCCGCATTCTCATAGCGCTTCTCCTGCTGGCGGTCTGCCCCCCCCGCAGCCACCGCCGAGGCACCTCCCCCCTTTCCCTAGCTCCCTTGTTTCCACCACGTGCCACGGCTGCCATCTTGTGGCCCCGCATTCTCATAGCGCTTCCCTGGCTGGTGGTCCACCCCCACTGCAGCCGCCACTGACTCAAAGCCATCCCGCTCAAGCAGCCGCGCCAGCTCCGCTTTGATGGTGGGCACCACGCCTGGGCCAGCGTATGCCAAGGCTGTGTACAGCTGCACCAGGCTGGCACCTGCGGGGGAGCAGGCAGGCGAAGCAGGCGGCTGATTCACGGCCCAACTCAAAGCTTGATTCAGCAGGTGGCTGATTCAGGCGGGGCAGACAGTCTATTCAGAGCTCTAGTGCTGGAGTGGTTCATCAGGCGCGTACAGCTGGCCCACTGACCTGCAAGTCCTTTTGCAAGGCAGTCAAGGCACTCAGCTGGCCCTCGCAAACATGTTTGGACAAGACGTTAGGATTCCCACCCATTTCATGGAGGATCACACCAGGCAGGTGGATGCGCAATAAGAAGACAAGTGGATGAGTTCATGAGAGGGGACAAGCATGAACGCATGGTAAGAAGACAGGGCGAATTGGAGATGTAGATGCGTGACGAGGCTAAGGGCATTTCTAGTTGTGAAGAGCAAAAGCAGCAGCAGGGCTGCCTTGCAAGCTCGCCAAGACTGCAAATTCCTAAATGAGAACAGTGAGACAGTAAAGAGGAGTGAAAGGAGCAGCAGGGCTGCCTTGCAAGCTCAGCAAGGCTGCAAATCCATTTCCCCTGGCCTAGCAGGCATGCGTGTTGATGGTTCCTCTCTTGTTCCTCTCTTGTAAACCTTCTCAACCTTGCAGGTCGAGGCAGAGCAAACATGCAAATTTCTGCAATCGGGAGGATCCAGGGAGCCCTCTCCTTCAGTGTGCATAAGCCCCACTCATGTCCAGTCCACAGCTGTGCCTTGTCTTGTGCACACACCTCTGCTCTGATCTTGTTCTTTGTGCAACTCACCCTAACTGCCCTGTCTCTGCATTTTGTAACACACACATTGAACATGCAAGCAAACATACACATGCACGCACGCAAGCACGCACGCGCGCGCGCACACACACAGACACACAGGCGCGTAGGCACACACCTGCCCTGATTTTGCGGTAGGCGTCCTCCCCGTTGCTCACACCTCCACAGCCAATGAGGGGAATCTTGCCTGCAACAGTCAACACGGTAGGCAAGCAAGGCTGAGCGTTTGCATCCATGGAAAATACAGCTGCTCTTGCTACTGCTGTTTTGAGTCAGATGTGCAAGAACAACAAAGGGTACGACAGCACAGGCCACCCCTAGAGCTTGTTTATATAGATGAAAGTGTTTGAAGGGCCTCCCCTTAAGGAGGCTACATGGATTCACCAGGCCTCAGGGTTCAGGAGGAGCCCTGCGGGCACAGCAGACATCTGCAACAGGTGACATGCCCCTTGCCATCACACTGGGCCTCAACGAGCAAACCTGAACGCTTTCACACATAGACACACACACTCCTGCGCTGCCTGGTGCCTGCTGGTATGACAGACAGGGCACGTGCAAGGACAAACATGTGATGCATTGTCAGCGCACCTTTACCGGTGAGGCGGTACATGTCTGCCAGCACATCTGTGGCCAGGTCCATGAGGGGAGGCCCACTCAGGCCGCCTGCCTCCTTACCCTCTGGGTACTGGGCAACAGCACCTACGCACGCCAGTATGTGCGCATGCATGAAGGGTTGCATGCTTATTCACACCTTTCGAGGTGCACGTGTGTGCATTTCTGAGCTAAGTGGAGGGCAGGTGTGCGTCTGTGCAAGGAAGGGGGTGCGAGCCCCTGCACACAAGCAACACGGAAGCTGAAGTCATTGCACAGGCACACAAGCAGTGTGCAAGAGTACTTTGGAAAAGACAAGAGCAAGGGGGATGTGGGGGGCAATGAGAAGCAAGGCAAGGACACATCGCACGTCCATAACAGGGAGGGCTGCGCTGCTCAAGTTGCTTTCTGGTTCTGCTGAGCAGTGAAGACGGCGTGAACATTGACGATTGTTCCCCACGTGCCTGCCCTGTGGTGAACCAGACCAGAAACAAAAATAGGAAGAAAAGGAATTAAACAACGGAAGCGAGATAACCCTCCCTTTATCAGACTAAGGAGACACGGAGGAGCCAAACCAAACCCTCTTTCCAGGGACAAGGTTCATAGGAATGGCTCTTGCAGAACGCTGCTCAATAGTGAGGTTCACCATCTACGATGGCAGTCCTCACTGTCTCCTGGAATGAAGACAGAGTTTGGCAGGCAGCACACCTGGCCCATGTAGCACCCTCACCCTCATCCCTCACCCCCACCCTCTCCCAACAGGTTGCACAAAGAGGCCCTTGCGCTGAGAGCTGAGAGCACCTGCTTGTTGCACTCAGGGCTGAGAACCCCACCTGTTGATAACCCCTGCTGAGGCATGTACGTGTCAGCACACCTGGACCATGTAGCACCCTCACCCTCACCCCCACCCTCACCCAACAGCTTGCACCTAGGGGCCCTTGATGCACCCTGCTGAGGCATGTACGTGTCAGCACACCTGGACCATGTAGCACCCTCACCCTCATCCCTCACCTCCACCCCACCCTCACCCTCACCCAACAGCTTGCACCCAGGGGCCCTTGATGCACCCTTCTAAGGCATGTACGTGTCAGCATACCTGGCCGGGTGATGGTCGTGTTGGACACGATTAGGCCATCCAGCTTGTACTTCAGCGCCACAGCAGCAATGTCCTGTGCGCACAGCAGAATGTTTCCCCCAAGGGCTTGACTTGAGTTTGAGTGGGAGTTAAACTGAGTGGTACAGCTGCATGTCTCCTTGAGGGCTTTGCAGGAGTTTGAGTAGCACAGCAGCATGCTTCCTTGGGGGCTTGGCAGGGAGTTTGAGTTGGCTCCAGCACCAAACTAAATGAGCAGCGCCTGCAGTGGAACCAAGGGTTCTGGCATACACGTTTCTGCCACCACCCTTTGGTTTCAACGACACTATGAGCCGGGTATGGGCGCAAACCATAAACCCTGTTTGCTGACTTGTGACCTGCTTGCACCCTAAGAGCTTCTGTAGGCTTTGCTATCTTGCGACCTGCTTGTTCCTGACAGTAAACCCTAGCCCCTAAAACCCTCAACCCAAACTTCTACAGAATAGCAGGACCTAGACTTGTTCCGTCAACACTGGCAACCAGCATCTCTGGCTCCCGGGCAGGCCCATGCATCAGCACGCCAAGAATCTCCACTCAGGAGGCTCAGCCCGGTCTGTGCACCCCATTTTTATGGCTTCCTGCGCTCACTGGTCTGTGCCTGTCCTCCCTGGTTGTCCACGAAGCCAGACCCCCCCACAAACAGCGCCATGAAGCCATTCATGCTTTCCGCATGCCAAGATCCTCCACTCAGGAGGCTCAGCCTGGTCTGTGCCTATTCCCCCTGACAAAGCATTCCTAGATGGAGGTCTGATTGTGTATCGCAGCCTCCAAATGCGCGTGTATAGATGCAGAATGAACACGAGGGTGTGACCTGGATATGCTGCTAGGTCTTGAGGGTGTGACCTGGATATGCTAGGTCTTGAAGGTGTGACCTGGATATGCTGCTAGGTCTTGAGGGTGTGACCTGGATATGCTAGGCCTTGAAGGTGTGACCTGGATATGCTGCTAGGTCTTGAGGGGGTGACCTGTATGTGCTAGGTCTTGAAGCTGCATCCCCATACAAGCAGCCTCGTTTAACTGCTAAGCTCGGCAGCATTAGCCAGTCCCCACCCCTCCTGAGACAGCGTATCTAATAATGACCTCTTGTCACACATCATTATGCAATGTGTCCTACTGACATACATCCTTGGGCACCATAAAGTTCACACAAGCGCAGGCATGTTGCAAGGCCCAACCACTCTCTTGCACAAGCTCACATCAACACGTGGATGCACGCAAAAAACGTGGAGTCGTTGCCAATCAGCATTGCTGAGCCTTACTGCCAGCCCCTGGAGCCTGCATCTACCTGTTCTCTCGCCTCCTCTACACCCTCACTCACCTCTTTGTCTTCCTGTGTCAGGTCTGGCGCAATCTTGACCACCAAGGGGGGGGGGCCTGATGGACCCCAGCGCATGCGATCCCGCGTGCCCTGCATTTTCCAGGTCATTTGCCAAAAATTGTCGGATATGCAGCACATCATTGTACTTTTGCAACATTGTACTTGTCATACAGTCTGACCTAGCATCGCGATCATGCGTGTGCCCTGCAGTGTCCGCATGACAGACCTCTCTTGTCGATGCACAAAAGATTGTATTTTTGCGACCTTGCATCTTGCATATAATTCATATGCGTCTGATCTTGGGTAGCCTGCAGTGTTCACGACAGAAAGCGGAAGCAAAATCTTTGCGCACAGCCTATAGGATGCCCTCAGCCAGATATAGGAGCTTGGGCTGAGTCTGGCGTTTTTCTGTTTTCTGTGGTTGTTGGTGATAGGGAAATTGCTCCTATTTGTAAACGTCAAACATTCCCACTTGTTTGCAGAAAAAAAGAAATAATATAAACTGTGCATACATATAGATCCATGTAATAATTTTCAATATTAATAGATAGATAGATACGGGACTGGCTGACCCTGTACAATGCAGCACAGCATTCAGGCACAGATGCACTGGCAGGCTTCAGGAAACAACGGGATTGGCCGGCCCTACAGACATGCAGCACAGCAATCAGGCGCAGATGCATTGGCAGGCTTTTGGAAGCAACGGGCAGGGAGCATTTTGAATGACGGTCCTTTCTGTAAAACATGTAAATCCATGACACTGTCCTTTTCTTTCCTTGCAGGGAGCAAAAGCCCGTGGTTGCTCACACATTGTATTTTGCGTACTCCCACCAGGAGTCTTGGGGAAAAGCTTGTTACCTTCCCTTCGAAAACACAGCTGCCAAATGTGTAAGTCAAAATGCTCTGTGCTCTTGCTGCAAGCAAGAAAATCACTCTTGAATTTGCAGCACACGGCTGCACGAGGTGTGCAACTGGCACACAAACACCCGCCAGGAGCTGTATGACCACCCTCGCTCACCTTGACCTGGGATACAAGGGCCTCCAGCTCTTTCTTGCCTTGCAACGCCCGCAGACCTGCATGGATGTCCATCGTTGCATATGGGATCTGTTGTGGAGAGGGTTGCTCAGGTTCTGGATGGAACCACGAAGTGGACCATTGCAGCGGGACACAATAAACACATGCGCGCATGCACCTCCAGAGACAGTGCTCAGCACACTTGTGTGCACTTTCTTTGATAGCCATGAGGGAACGCTTGCACGCGAGCACACACACTTTTGCACAAGTTGGAGCGATGCATGCGTGCGGAGGCACGCACCAGGTGTGTTTGGCGAGGAGATGTTGATGACCACGTAGTCTGCGTGCTGGCTGAGTTTAGTGAGGCCGATGGAATAGTCTGTGGCAGCGTCCTTGGAGGACTTGTTCTTGCCCAGATTTACCCCCAGCAGGCCTGCAAGGGCATTTTAGATAAAGGAAGAGAGGGTGATACTCAGGGCATGCTGGTGAGACATGAAGGCAGGCAACTCAGTACTCCGAGGACGCCTGCTTGACATGATGATTCTTTCAAACGGGCACACACCGAAGGCTGCTGCGGCCGTCCACTCAGAGGGGTGTGGGTCATCAGACTCCACTAAGGTCCCTGGAGGCCCATAAGCTTCCCCTTTCCTTAATGCATACGGCCTTGTTGGCTGTCATAAACCACTCTTTCTTCTTGGGTTCCACTTTCCAGCATCAACAATGCCACCAGGCAGCAACAAAGGTCCACAAAGGTCCATAAGGCCCCTCTGTCCAGGATTATTACTATGCCACCAGCACCCCCATCAGCTATGTGCCACCAGCATCAACTATATGCCACCAGCGTCCAGGACCAACAGCAATGTGCAGTTGTACAAGGCTATCCTGCACCAGCTGCAAGCACTGAAGATCCCAGATCCCTAATTGCAGACGAGAAGAGGCCTGCAAGCCCGCACGAGGCCTGACGCAAGGCCTGCATGAGAAAAGGCCTGCACGAGAGAAGGCCCGCAAGCCTGCACAAGGCCTGACGAAGCCTGACGCAAGGCCTGCACAAGAAAAGGCCTGCAAGCATGCACGAGGCCTGACAAAGCCTGACGCAGGGCCTGCACGAGAAAAGGCCTGCAAGCCTGCACGAGGCCTGACAAAGCCTGACGCAGGGCCTGCACGAGAAAAGGCCTGCAAGCATGCACGAGGCCTGACAAAGCCTGACGCAGGGCCTGCACGAGAAAAGGCCTGCAAGACGCCTGACAGCTAGCCTGTCCCTAAAACAGAAGAGGTTCATGAAGGAAGGAAATGAGTTGGTTGTCGTTTTGACTCTGAAGACTCTAATGCCAGAGGGTTTGATGTGCTAGCTGTGGCTGCTGTCCATGTGGGTGAGCCGCTTTTCTATCCTGTTATTCTGTTCCTCACCTGGCTTGGCTGCAGGCTCCTCCCTGGCCTTCTTGGCAAACAGAAAGCGTCAGAGCTGCAGCAGCTGATACGTCCTTGTTTCCTGTTCCTCACCTGGCTTGGCAGCAGGGTCCTCCCTGGCCTTCTTGGCAAAAGAGCACCAGTCAGAGGTGCAGCAGCTGATACGTCCTTGTTTTCTGTTTCTTACCCGGCTTGGCAGCAGGGTCCTCCCTGGCCTTCTTGACAAACAGAAAGCGTCAGAGCTGCAGCAGCTGATACGTCCTTGTTTTCCATTCCTCACCTGGCTTGGCTGCAGGGTCCTCCCTGGCCTTCTTGGCAAACAGCGTCAGGTTGTCCTGCACCGCATCCGCCCCCAAGCTGTTGAAGCCGTAGCGGTTGATGGTGGCACTGCGCTCGTGCATCCGCAAAACGAGTGTGCATTGAGTTGCGAGAATGGCAATATATGTTGGCCTCTCCTTCTGAGGAGCCTTTATTTGCTGGCCATCATGGCATTGCTAACATTGTGACCAATGGCATGGCATGCTGGCAGGCATGAGCTGCAGCCTGAGTACAAGCTCATGCGTACTAGCAACGTCTGGAGGCGTCCCCTTTTAGTAAAGCACCCACACAATACAGGCTCTGCTGTAATAAGGCCTGACACTTGCACAACACGGCCAGGATCAGGATCAGGATCTGCCTCAGCCCCAATACCAGCATCACACATACACATACAAACACAACGCCAGTTGACCAGGATCCCTGGGCTGGCAAAGCAGCATCACAGGCACCTCTATTCACTGACCCCCCCTCAGCTGAAACCTACACATGTATGCATTTCAGGAAAGCATGCTCAGGACTCAGAGAGAAGATGCAAGTGAGTGGAAATCTGCTTGAGCAAAAGCAGCGTAAGATGAAGGCACCAACTGGATACTGCCTGTGATTAAGTTCTCACAATCAAGAAGGCAAGCAAGTCACGTGAACATTGAGTACCTGAGGTCCTTTATCCGGAAGACCCGGGGGCTTGGATTGCCGGGCTGAGGCCGAGGTGTCACTGATCCTGCACATGCAACACGGCATGCATGAGTGCCAGCTTTGAGTACAGTTCAGGTTGTGCATTATACCAAGCAGAGCCCTTTAGCATGTGTGTGTGCACATGGACAAGGATGCAAGGATGTGTGCGCGTGTGCACACATGTGTGTGTACGTATGTGTATGTGTACGTGTGCGCGTATGTGTTTGTTGCGTGTATTTGTGTGTGTGTATGTGTATGTGTGTCAGTGAAATTGACACCTCTGTCAGCCCTGCATTTCTCAGGTCCTTACCTATCTCAACAAACCCAAACCCTAACTTCATGAGCGGCTCCACAGCCTCTGCATGCTTGTCAAAACCAGCTGCAAGGCCTGCAAGAAGGAGGGAGTGGGTTTATGTAAACAACATCCAAACGGTCAACCACAGAAGGTGAACACAGTTCATTTAAGAGCTGCGCTGATTGTTGCCCTCTGCGTGCACATCATAAGAGATGCTTGAGGTGCAAGAAACGATTGTGCTGTGTGTTACAGTTCTTCAATGTAAACAGGCAGAGTGCAGAGCATGTGCTGCAATGAGTTAACTCGCGAGGCAAGACAGTTGCGCTCAGAGCTGTCTTACCAATGGGGTTGGGGAAATCTTTTGCCCACACCCTGGTCCTGAGGATGGCGGGATCAGGCCGGGTCTCCTTGGGAAACAAGCCCCACTTGGCAGCCTCAATGCCCAAGTTGTGTGTTGTCTCGGGATCCAGCAACCGGAAGGCGGGACCCATGGAACTTATCAACCAGAACTGCTGCTCCGCACCCGCAGTCGCATAGTACGCAAATCCACCAATTCCGACAGCGCCCGCCGCGCCGACAAGCTTCTGTTCAGGGGGAGGCACGAGAGCGGATTACCATGACCTTTATGCTTCGACCGAAGGGCTTTCGGAGCAAACACTCGAGCTGCGCACAAAAATCCTCCTTCGACAAGAGGCTTCAAGAAATTTGAAGCCCGGAGCTTCTGTTGCATGACTGCTGCAACACTCACGGCTAGTACCCCCATGCCTCCAGCAGCTGCAGCAGATGCTACCTCTCTCCCCGCGTGGCACGCGCGTGCATATTATGCTATGCTATTTATTTTGTTTATTACGTTTTACACAGGACAAGCCGTCGTCGATATGTCAGTTTGCATGAAAAATCAGTTGTTATAACCGCCTTATCAGCTTCTTTCAGTGCAGACACAAATCAATTCTATAGCTTGCCCTGGACATGAAGGTCTCGTTTCATTAACTCTCTCCTTATTTTCTCAGCTACTCTATCTCAGGCTGTTTCCTTTCATGGTGTCCTTACTTCTCCCATTCACCACTGTTGGCAACAACGCCTGACATGCTCGCTCCTCCTCCTCTGGTGAGGGAGGCTCACGGATCTTTTTGAGCCAACGTGTCTCCTTTTCCTTAATTGATGTACTCCCCCCCTAGTAGGGAGTGTTCTCACTCAGAGACTGCAGCTGCCTACGTGGTTTTTTTCTTTTTCTCACTTTTCTCGATCTCAAAATGTCATGGAAGATTATCTTCACCGGCTCTTCAATTGAATTCTTTTCTCCAAGGAGACAGGCTAGGAGTCAGGCATATCACCTGAAGACCTGGAACAACTTCTTCAGTAACCTCAAATCTGCATCTGCACCTTGTTTTTCAGCCCACAATTGAATGAGAGTAAGATCAATTTTTTCAGTCCACTATTGTTTGAGAATGACTTTTCCACATCATTGCTAACATGAAATCTTCAAGATATAATTAGTTATAATGTGCTCTGGATTAAAATGCACGGCAATTGTGCTTCAATGCATGTGGCTGATTAGCCCTGTCACGTAAAATCATGGTTGTTACTAGATCATGGCTATCTGGGTTATTTATTCGGTTGGAGGTTATTATTGCTGGAAGGCTGCATTGTGCCTTGTTTTAGAGAACTCTCTTATCTTCTGGTTTTATATTGAGACATACTCAAACTCCTTGTAAGTGCCCAGGACATCTCTTGAGAGCAAGAGATGGCAGCGTAAAGCAACAGTCCTTGGGCAGGGACCTCGTTGGCAACAGTGAACGTATCGTGTGTGTGTGTGTGTGAGCATCAGAGCAGAGCAAGCAGAAGGGAATCATTGAACCTGAGGGCATTGAAGTAGCGCAGAAGAAAAAAGCAAAATCTGGTACACTTGCATCTCATACCATCAACTATGAGTGACCCCCCCTTTGTTGCATTGATATTGGCAACCCTGCACGTAAAGCATTTAAATTCCAGTGTTATGCTTCCCCAGAACAATAAGATGTGACTGACGCTGGTCTTGCATGACAGCCCAGAGCGGCTTTTGCGAGCTATCTAACATGCGCATGTTGTTCAGACTGTGTGCTGCTTCAAAACTTTGCGGTGTTTCAAGGCAAAACTTGTTGAATGTGCATGCTTCCAGTCGTTTTCAATACCATATCACATTCATATCATCATCTTGTCGAGATGGAAGAAAATAGAAAACAAACCAGGAAGACAGAAATGGCATATCACATGAGAAAACACACTGTCCTTCATGGAGAGACGCTTCCAGCGCTCAAGGGACCTCATTTCAAATAACCTTTCAAACAAGATGTCCGGTATGTTCAAGCTGAACTTGCATGCCAAAATCAAGCTCCTCTTAGAAGTTCTTGGCATACAGGGTGAGCATAGTGAAGGATGAGAACATGAGAATACAGGGCAGCATAATGAGGGTGCGTACATCATCAAGGACGATGGAACGCCGCGACAATATCCGCGCTGCTGTGTGAGCTGCCCAAAACGTACATACCACTCCAAGTCCTACTGGCCACAGCCCCCTGCAGCCAAGGAAAACGGAAAGAAAACACAGGATGCCGATGGGAATCGTTCGACATGGATCACATGTGTTACATGTCTCACGTGCCCGGGCGTAGTGTTCAGAGAGCCTTTTGTTGATCTCCAGGGTACTTTTTTCACAGGTTGTGAAAAAGAATTAGGTGAAACCTTGATGAGCACAAGATCTAATTTGAATGGGTTACAAACTGCCATTGATCAACAATGATATGGTGAAGGGCAGCTGTCAAATTTAAAAATATCCATCCCTTTCCATGCAAGAGATTATGGACTCACCGCGGCAGCAACAATGTGAGTGCGCTGAATACAGTGATGGGGGCAAGGCAGTAGCCAATCACGCAGCAGCAGCTATAGAGGTCTAACCCCTGAGCCTCCTTTGCCTCCACTCCAGCGATCTGAAATTGTGGAGAGGAGAGAGGTTGCTGTGCTTGCTTGGCAGGAATCGTGTTAAGGGTCAATAACACTTATACATCAAATTGATGTTACAGATTGGCAAAAGGAAGGTGCCTCTTTCTGTAGCATCTCACACATCACATCTTATGTGTTCCAGTAAATAGGGATATAGCCCTCACACAAGCCTGGCGTGCTTTCCCTTTCTCCTTCAAATCCTAGCCCACGGACGCTTGCTCCCAAAAAGCTCGCTCTTTTGCGACCTCCCTAGCAATGCCATGCTTTCCATGTGTGATACTTTTGGCTGTCTGTTGTCCATAGCCATTGTACATTCATCCCTTCACCTTGAGCTTAACCCCATCCGCGCATTTATCTGTTACCAAGTTGAGCAACATTGAACACTAGAATGCTGCGCAGCTAGCTGTGGCTTTACCTGGTTGACAAGGAACCACATCACTGCAGAGTGCACGACACTCCAACCAAGGATGATCCCAAAATGGAGTTTCCCCATCTGCAAAAAAGCCATGAAAGCAGAAAAAAGGGTAGGTTGACTTCTAAGCTCTGATACACGCATGCTGCTATGACGAGTGCATCTCAAATGGTACCTCCATCATGACCTCATGCGATACCATCATCATCATTACCACCACCTTCACCATTGTCAGGAAGGCTCCTCAGGCACACAGAGCGCTTTGGGCACATGTCAACCTTGCACACGCAAGCATCCCAGCTGTCAGCACGCTCACCAGCAAGTGCAGCCCCCCCAACAGCACAACAAACATCAGCGCGCCCCCCATGTCCAGCTCATCTGTGGCCTTGTTGCTGAGGCGATGGAGCAGGATTGCTCGTGTCTTGCTATAGATGCCCTTCAGGTCTATGCCCAGCTCTGCATGTAAGCCAGGTAGACAGGCAAAGCAGGACACAGGCTGGATGCAGGGCTGCTTGGCTGGCTCCGGCCCACAAAAAAAAGGTACTTGGAGGCAGCAAAGCAAAACGAGCCCAATATGAGGCAAAGGGTGACAGCATTCAATTCAATATGGATGGTGACGATAGCTATGATTGCCATAATCAATAAGGTTGAGCCGCGGGTAGTGCCTCAAATCTATGTCTCAATATTTTGCTCTTTTCCTAATTGAGCAAAAAGGTAATAAGCTTGTCCATCACCTATAAAGAGCTCCACCGTTGAAAATGAGGACATGACAATTGATCAGTCTACTCATGCAAATGTGTGTGAATTGTACACGTACACGGCCTTCTCTTATTCGTTTTCAACAAACAGTGCCGTTTGACTTGTGTAGCCTTTTCCCCTTCTCTCTTACGGTACATGACTTGGTGAGCTTGCATAGGAGGGTGCCATGCCAGGCAGTAGCTTTGATTCTCTTCCTAAATTCATGCGGCCTCTCGGCTGGCGTAGACTTTTCTTTTCTGTTTTTTCAAGGCGCCATGCCAGGCAGCAGCTTTGATTCTTTTCCTTAATCCACACAGTCTCTCGGCTGGCGCAGACGTTTCACTTTCTTCCTTATTAAGGTGCCGTGCCAGGCAGCACCTTGAATCCCCCGCATTTTGCAAGCACCTGCCCTTTTGGACTTGTGGGACACAGCTGCCAACACTAGACACCCGTGTGATAACGAAAATGGTGCTGACAAAGCGAAGGCACCACCTCCACTTCCACAAAACAACTGCATTCTGGCAGCAGTGCACCTCCACATCCATCCCACGCCATCACACTTAACTTTTTCCAACAGCTGCTGGTATGTTGCAGCCGATGAAGTGGCTCAGGATAAATGAATGACAATACGTTGTTCCTGCTGAGGGGACCGCTGTAAAGCAGTACACACATAAGCATGCACCTAATTAAGACCTTCGCGACATCATTTACAAGTTTCTGCCACCATTTTCCAGGTAAATGACCTAAATTGGAGAGAGCATCCCCCCCATGGAGAAAATGTGTGTGCATGTGCGTGCACGCTCATGGCGCACTTGATTGTGGCCGTTGGTATTAATGTAAACTTTGGATGACCCCACCTTCCAAAAGTGGAGGCTCGTCTTCAAACACAGTCCCTCCCATAAGACTTGATGTGCTAGGGTAAGGGTTCGACGCAAACGTGCCTCCGGCTGCATACCCAGCAGGGGGAGCGTAGCCAGCATAGGCAGAGGTGCCACCAGCAGTGCTGGTTGGCGTATACCTGCACATGTAACAAATGGATGGGTGACATCAAAGTGCAGTGCTGGCATGAAATACACTGCTTTGGGCACACAATCCATTGCAGTTCCATGTGATACTATAGGAGCTTAGCAAGCATTAACATGTACAATATTCCACATCCAGGCATTCAACTCAACAAGCAGTGCAACTGTGCAATGTGTTTTCATGTGTTTTCTGATGAGGTGAATACATTTGTGTCAACGTGTGGGAGCGTTCGTGCATGGGAGCATGGGTGTGTATGCAGAAACAATCTTCAGTGCATGTGTTTGTGTGTGCGTGCGTGCGTGTGCGTGTGTGTGTGTGTGTGTGTGTGTGTGTGTGTGTGTGCATGTGTGTGTGTGTGTGTGTGTGTGTGTGTGTGTGTGTGTGTGTGTGTGTGTGTTGTGTGTGTGTGTGTATGTGTGTGTGTGTATGTGTGTGCGCGCGCGTGTGTGTGTGCGCATGTGTGTGTGTGTGTGTGCGCGCGTGTGCGTATTTATGTGTGCCGTTCTGAGGCAAGCTCGCTTGTTTTGACTTCGCAATCAGTGCTTTCCATACTCACCAGTCCATTGGGTGCCTTGTATCTCACCCCAGTTGTCCCTCACCCCCCTACTAGAAAGAAGCCATCACACAAACACAAACCAAAACCAAGAGGGTCGTTGCGCAGGTAATGACAATATACAAGTCTTTATTTTCGGGTTTAATTAGTTGAATTAATTATAATCTTGATTTTAGCTCGCTTCTGGGCAGTTTGAAAGTGATCGGTATGGTGGATCAGAAAGACAGACAACAGATACCAACTTCTTAGAGCTACTGCTGGGTGGATAAGGGGAAAGCACCACCATGGTGGATGCGGCCCCATCACCTGCTCAACCTGAGCCCTCTACTTTTCAGTCCGTTGAGATAACCAGCTGGACAACGGGATGCTTGGTCCTGCTTGTAGTTATATGGAGCTTGACAGGCCACCATGTAAAGTGAGTATGTTGTAGAGTAGCTGGTCATCCCGAGTTTCTAGTACCTACCCAATGTTGACCTTCAAACATGCAACTTTCTGTGCAGGACAACATTACTTACTCCAGTTTTGCTTTGCTACGTTACTTGCAAATGAAATGCACGCATATGAAGGCATGCACAAACGCGCACATGCACTCGCGCGCAAGCATACACACACACACACACACACACACACACACACACACACACACACACACACACACACACACACACACACACACACACGCACGCACACACACACACTCACACACATATACACACAAACATACACAGCGCGTGAGCATGTGCGCGCTAAATTATCAGGATGCTTTGGATGTATGCTCACATTTTCAACGGAAGTGGATGAGCTTGCTTGCATGGATTTATGTACGTGCAGGCGTTGGAACCTCAACGAAGGCAGCGCAGCATGTGCTCTTGGTCTCGTCTCTGGCCTGGTCATTCTTGCCTTTCAGGTTCGTGCCCTTCAAGAGCTTAGTAGACACAGCTTGCAAGAATTTGTTGAGGTGCTTAGATCGATTGAGCATCTTAGGCTCCCAATGTTGAGCATGCCACCTCATCATTAACTCTTTCTGCCCACTTTCAACAGAGCTACATGCAGAAAGAGGTTGTGAAGGAGCTCCTGGGATTTAATGCTGCAAGCTTTTTTGCGTGAGTAGTAGCGTGCAACGTGGTTTCATGTCATGTCTTTTTTCTCTGCCTTGCTTTCTGGGATTTAACGCTGCAAGCTTCTTTCGCATGAGTAGAAGTGTGCACATTGATTCCATATCGCCTGTTTTTGTGTTGCTTGCACGCATTTTGGAATGCATGCCTTGTTTATTGAAGCTGGGCAATTTAGAGCCAGAGCGCATGCAACATTTCAACCAGAGGTATCCATTCCTCTTTTCCATGATTATTTTATGGAAGTTGTTGCTTGCCATCCATTATGTCAATCATCCTGCAAATTATTGTTTTGAGGGGGTGCAGGATGACTCTGTGTACTGGAAACAAGAAAGTAATATTTGGAAGGTTGCGGGAAGTGTGGGATAGCAGCAAAAGTGTTTTGTGGAGCAAAGAGGGGCACGAGCAAGGACAAAGCCCCAAGGGGTGTTGACAGCTGGGAAAAGAAAGGAGAAAGATTATACTTTGTCAGCCAAAAAGGCTGCGACGGCTGGGACCAAACAGCTCCTTCAAGGCCCCATCATCCACTTGTGAAGAGGAGAGAAGCAGCAGGAAGCAGCTGCTTGTGCTTTGCAGATGCATGGAATGAGAAGGCACATGCCAAGTGCATCGCATGTGAACCTCTTCTGAACTGGTGTACAGCTGTACAGATGGCACCAATAAGAATGCAATACCAAGCAGGTTTTAAAGCAATCAAACATGCATACCAGCTTAGATTTCTGGATCCCTGTGACTGTTGCTCAGAAGCACATCACACACACACACACACTCTCACTCTCTCTTGCAATGTATTTCAACTTCGGATCCAGAAGAAATGTGTCCTTGCACCTCTGCTCTAACCGCAGCTTCCTTCTGCCTCCTGTGATCTTTTGGGCAGGGCTCTCGGTGGAGAAAAAGGTAAGAGTGCCCTGTGCAGATATGAATTACGCGCACACATCTTTCATTTTGCAAATTTTGCCCCGAATTTGATTGGAAGGAGAAGGTATTACTCTGTTTTGTCTCACTTCTCCCCCCTTCTTTCGCCTTAACTCATGGACCCCCCCCTCTTTTTTTCTGTATCTCATGGACCCCCCTCTCTCTTTCTCTCTGTACCTCATGGACCCCCCTCTCTCTTTCTCCCTGTCCCTTATGGACCCTCCTCTCCCATAGGAGGTTTACAACACATTTGTTGACATGTGCAGTCATGGATGTCCATAATGCAGACAAGTGTCTGTAATGCAGACAAGCGCCAAAATAACTGTGATAACCAGAATGCAGACAAATGCTGGAGGCATTACCCATGAAGGGGGCTCGAGGTTCAGGTGTAGGTTTAAAAGTCATCAGTCAGAACGCATGACTGCTTGGGGTTCTTGAAGGGGTGCTCGAAGGGGGGCTTCAGTGAGACCCTTGCCAGCTTGCTAGGTAGGGAACCTTTTCTGAATGCACGCAAACTCCTGGCTGGCATAGGCATTCGTCTTTTTTCTTCTTGGAGGGGGGCTTGAGGCCAAGCCATGAAATCTTTGACGCCTCCACCTCAGATCCAACCCTTGCATTATAGTTCCTTTGAGCTGCAGACATAGAACGTTTAAGTCCACCACCACGGACCACAAAAGTTGATGCGAATCCCAATGCCTCTTTACCCTCACAGCAGCAAGTGAAGTCCCTCAGGAATTGTAATCCCTACACCCTAAGTTCCTGTGCCCCTGTGCACAAAGCATACGCTCCTTCAGACCCAACCCGTTCCCATGCGCCTGCTTACCCTGCCCACCTGGCCCCCCTCCACCTCACCGCAGCTGTTCTTCAGCCACATCGGCAGCATTCTGACGTTGGGCATCCTGGGCACGGCTGTATGCTTTGTGGTCACCGCGCTCGTCCTGTGGCTCACGTTCAGCCACATCGGCGTCCTTAGCTTGCAGGTGCCTGCGGTGGCCGTAGGGTGTCTTGTGACGTGAAGATCTCTGATGTTATTGTCAAGCGGTGGCTGTAGGGTGTCTTGTGGTGTGACTCACAGTTGTGAAGACCTCTGATATTATTGTCAAACGGTGGCTGTAGGGTGTCTTGTGCTGCGACTCACAGTTCAGGAAGATCTCTGATATTATTGTCAAGCGGTGGCTGTAGGGTGTCTTGTGGTGCGACTCACAGTTGTAAAGATCTCTGATATCATATCAAGCGGTGGCTGTAGGGTGTCTTGTGGAGCGACTCACAGTTGTGAAAATCTCTGATGTCATAAAAAGCGGTGGCCGTAGGGTGTCTTGTGGTGTGACTCACAGTTGTGAAGATCTCTGATATTATTGTCAAGCAGGTGCTTCGGGTGCCTATCAAAATGTGTTGATTGAGGAGGCCTTTTAAGAACAAGCAGTGCCTCTTGCGTCTCATGACATGACGTGGGTTGTCACGGCCATTACAGGACAAAACTAGGAGAGGAGGTTTTGCAATAGCCTGCTTGTGGGGGACCACGGCCCAGTGCAGCATCATTACCTGACTTATTGTGTGTGGCCTGGATGTGAGTCTGCGAGCCTGCATTATTTGATCCTGCACACCTACCAGAGGGTGTGAGCAACATGCTCTTCTCCCTCTTGCTTAGGCGCTTTCATGCTCATCCTGTGCACGCACATCACTTGTAGTCCTGCATACCTTGAACGCAACACTCTCCGTTTTTCTTTGGCGTTTCAGATGTATCCCGTTGTTGATGAAGGGTTGGCGTTGTATGCGTGAGGCATGAGGCGTTGTATGCGTGAGGCATGAGACATGAGGCGTTGTATGTGTGAGGCATGAGACATGAGGCGTTGTATGCGTGAGGCATGAGACGTGAGGCGTTGCATGCGTGAGGCATGAGACATGAGGCATTGTATGCGTGAGGCATGAGACATGGGGCGTTGTATGCGTGAGGCATGTGTATGATAAAGGGTTGACATTGCATGCGTGAAGCATGGATGCGATGCATGCAAGCGCGTGCTTGAATGGGTGAGCTTCAACCTTGGCTCTCTTCTTGCTTGGGCATTTCCTGCAGGAGAGCTTGGCCATGGGGGCAATCTTCTCAGCAACAGACTCTGTGGCCACTCTGCAAGTGAGTAAGGGGCTCTGTCTGGAGACAGGTGCTTTTGTGTTGGGGATGTGATTTTTGATAGAATTCCTGGATGCGATGTTTGGCTGTTTGCCGCTCTGCAAGTGAGAAAAGGCTTTGGCGGAGGCAGAGGGTTGAAGAAGATTACAGAGGCAAAACTCCTCCGGCCAAAACAGCTGACTGCTTGTCTGAAAGGCTTTGGCGGGAGGCAGAAATTCCTGTCTCTGGGAGGTGATGGGGCGAGGATCCCTGAACACATTGTTTGGGCTCACATCCATGCCACCTGTGCCAGCACTGGTCTTCCTCAGCTACAAATGCTTTAGTGACGCCACACGCGATGCCACCTGCGCCAGCGCTTGTCCTCCTCAGCTACAAACGCTATAGTGACGCCACACACAGGATATCATATGTGGGCCCTGCTTCCAAACTCGCCGCTGCCATCTGGAGCAGGATTTGATGAAGCTCAGCCAGCTGCCTGTCACTGCCTGCTCCTGCACAGGTGCTGAACCAGGATTCCATGCCTGTGCTGTTCTCGCTTGTGTTTGGAGAGGGGGTCATCAATGATGCCACCAGTGTGAGTTTCCCTTCCCATTGTTAAGGGTCGTAAGGCACCATTGACAAAAGGCCTGCTGTCTAGGCGCCTGGCTTCCAACCTGTGCAAACCAGGGTAGTGTTGCAGGGGTCACTAGTAGAGACAAATTCCAGCACAACCTCAACAGGCCTGTACTTTTGAGCATATCCAAAGCAATTAAGCAGAGTTAGAGGGCTTGCACGCACAAAAAGGGCACTGTTGCATGACTCCCTTGAGGGATTTTTCAATAACATCAAATTTTTTACTGCATGGTATACCCTTGTCCTGACTAGCATAAAACAGGGAATTAGGTCTGTCGATTCCATCTTATTTTTGCAATTTGAATGACAATAATTCAGCAGTCAGCACCTTGGAAATCTTTCTAAAAAGGCTTGTGTAAAGAAACGCATGAGCGTGTGGTCATTCTTGTAGCCCTTTAAAGCAGGGAGCAATCCCATGTTATCGGTCTCTGCCTTTACAGCCTCCATCAGTATTTCTAATTCGCGCGCTCCCAACCACTATTTCTTTCCCGCCATGCCTTCCCACCCCCCAATGCACTTCTTTCCTTGCACAGTGATATGGGTTCGCAGCTTCATTCGCACACTTTCAATCACACACCGCTTCTCGTCTCAGACACCTCAAATCTCACTGCTGCAGGTGGTGGTGTTGGTGTGTGGAAGGCGCAGTGTTCCCCAATCCACATGGACTGCATGCTTCCCAACACAATGCTGCAGGTGGTTTTGCTGGGCGCAGTGGACCGCATGTTCTCCAACACAGCTGCCAGCCAGGCCTCCTCCAGCGGCAGCATGTGGGGCGGCCTGCTGCTGACCTTCATGTACTTGTTCGTGACCTCGCTGTGTATGGGCGTGGCGACGGGGCTGGGCATTGCTTTCCTCATGAAGCGCTTGGAGGGCCAAGGCGTGCACCAGGTGTGCATGCATGGCTTTGCCAAAGTGGGAATGCGGTGTGTGTGTGTGTATGTGTGTGGGGGTGTTCATGCGCGTGCACATGTGCCGTGAATGAGCCCATCTACCTATGCCCATGCGAGCGGCCATGGTTGGCTCAAATCCTTGGTATTCAAACTGAATGCTTGCACAAGCAAACTCAGCGCTCTCTTGATCCGGCAAAGTGTTTAGCTTTGCTGGATGTCTGTGACCTACGTTGCATGCGTCCTTAGCTTTATGGGGCAGGCACGCCTCGTTCTTGCCAGTGCAGGAAGTAGCTGGCACTGGTGGGCCTGCAGTCTCACATTTCCCTGCCTGCCGTGACTTTTATGCTCCTTAACACAACCTCTGCTGCACTTGCATTTCTATGCAAACTGGAAGCGCACTGGTGGGCCTGCCAGTCTCACATTTCCCTGCCTGCCGTGACTTTTATGCTCCTTAACACAACCTCTGCTGCACTTGCATTTCTGTGCAAACTGGAAGCGCACTGGTGGGCCTGCCAGTCTCACATTTCCCTGCCTGCCGTGACTTTTATGCTCCTTAACACAACCTCTGCTGCACTTGCATTTCTGTGCAAACTGGAAGCGCACTGGTGGGCCTGCCAGTCTCACATTTCCCTGCCTGCCGTGACTTTTATGCTCCTTAACACAACCTCTGCTGCACTTGCATTTCTGTGCAAACTGGAAGCGCACTGGTGGGCCTGCCAGTCTCACATTTCCCTGCCTGCCGTGACTTTTATGCTCCTTAACACAACCTCTGCTGCACTTGCATTTCTGTGCAAACTGGAAGCGCACTGGTGGGCCTGCCAGTCTCACATTTCCCTGCCTGCCATGACCTTGTTGCGCTTGTGCACAACCTTTGCTGCACTTGTGCACAACCTTTGCTGCACTTGTGCACAACCTTTGCTGCACTTGCCACATCTCAGTGCTTCCAGGGAGTGACATTGGTGGGCATGCTGCCTCACTATGCAACCGCGCATGTGTCCGCCAAGGAAACGCAACTTGCAAGCCTCGCCGCATGTGCAAAGTCACTCCGTGACGCTTTGTGCACTTCTGCACAATCCTTCCTGCACTTCTGTCGTGCAGGAAGTGGCACTGGTGGGCCTGCTGTCCTACCTGTCCTACCTGCTGGCGGAAGTGGGGGGCCTGAGCGGTATCCTCTCACTCTTCTGCTGTGGCATCGTGGTCTCGCACTTTGCGCTCCCCAACATGTGAGCAAGGCGTGTGGTTTGAGTGGATGTATTCCTGCATGGTAGATCTGGTGGATTTGCTAATAAGGGACGTGCGCTGTACAAAGAGCACGTGATCTGCATGCTCAGCTTCTCATCCTGCTTGCCCCAGGCATCCGTGGTGTTGATCCTTCTTGCCCCAGACATCTGTGGTGTTGATCTGTGGTGTTGATCTTTTAAAATCAGCAGGTTTCGCTCGCTTCTCTTTTGTGCATGGATACCACTGCTGTAAGAATTGTCCTATCGGCCTTTTCTTTCCTGCTTGCAACATAAAATGTTCCCCTGCTCTGCTCAACTCGCAGCTCTAATGTTGGTAGAACCACCACGCTCAACGCTTTCCGCACCCTCTCCTACATCTCTGGTAAGCGCCCCGACTTTTCCACCTATAGCTTTTAATTAGCCGTTCAAATCTAGGATAATCGGCTGTGTATATATATATATGATAATAACCTACAATAATTGGCTGTAAATATACACAGTACAATTTCTTGGCATTTGGCCTCATGTCTCCCATGTATGATGGTACCCAAACATCAAGTGTTGGAGCTTTTGGCTTAGTTCCCGGAGCTTGAGCTTTGAGACAACAAACGCTGTGCCTGCTGCATGTGCCATTGTTTCTTGCTCCATGGTCAAGATTTCTTTTTCTACTTTTTTCCTTGTGTTATTGTCGTGTATGCTCATGCACAAACGAAGACACAGTGGCACACCTTTGCATCCGTACATGCAGAGGGCATCATATTTATCTATGTGGGCATGGATGCCTTGGACCCTGCAAAGTGGCGCAATGCGCACGTTGGTAAGCTCTGAGTAAATCCTTCTGTATGGTCCTGCTTACATATGCAGAGCATTTTTTATCAGTATGGTTGCACTTCAATATCTTCTGCTCAAGGTGCTAGATTTTCGGTGATTTCTTTGTTGTCTTTTCAAAGGCTTGCTCGGACGGGAGTACCCCTCACCCCCCCTCCACATACTTGCACACCCATGCACACACGTACATACATCCACGCATGCCAAGCAGGATCCTTGTGCGTAGCGCTGCTGATGCTGATGCTGCTGCACAGATGCATGTACGCACGCGCAAAACAACACCACACACATACACACGCACACACATACGTACATACATCCACGCAGGCCAAGCAGGATCTTTGTGAGTAGTGCTGCTGATGCTGTTGCTGCTGCACAGATGCATGTACGCATGCGCGCAACAGCGCAACAATACCCTCCACCCCATTCCCCCCCACACACTCGCGTGCATTCACGCTGCTGCTGCTGCTGCTGCACAGATGCATATATGCACGCGCGCAACAACACCACACACACATGTACATACATCCACGCAGGCCAAGCAGGATCGTTGTGTGTAGTGCTGCTGCTGCTGCTCTTCATCAGCCGCGCCTGCAGTGTGCTGCCCATTGCTCTTGCCCACAACCTGCTGTCCACCACACAAAAGCTGAACTCGCGGGATATCATCATCATCTGGTGAGTTTGCAGTACAAACTTTGCGCATCTCTCATGAGACATCTGACGTTCCCCACCAGCGAGATTTTTGAGTTTAAGAGCACGAAATGAAGATGGTGCGCTGCATGGTATGAATCACTTAGCTTGGTGTTTGGCACCAGGGTCAAGGGCACACATGACTGGCAACCTGTCCTTCTGATGCACGTGAGCTTTGTGGGCTGATGTGAACTTCTCTTCTTTCTTTTCTTTCTTGGTAAGCTGAGGGCGTGATGCATGATCTTGACTAAAGGGCACTAAATGGCCAAAGCCCTGTCCAGTATTTCTGTTTTTACAGTGGGGCTGCTGATGCATGAATGGGGCTTTATGGTGATGGGGCTCTGTCAGTGAAGCTGCTGACATGTGTATGCAGCTTGTTTGTGATGGGGCTGGTTTGGCCAGCGCTGCTGACGCGTGTATGCGGCTTGTTTGTGATGGGGCTGGCTCAGCCAGCGCTGCTGCTGCTGTTGCTGATGAGCAGAGGGCAACAGAAAGAAAGGGGAAGAAAAATTGTGTAGGTAGTGAAAATGCTCCCAGGGCAAACAGTGGCACATGATCCACAGCTCCAAACATGCAGACACGCACGAGAGCATATTCATATGCCTGAAAAAGAAAATATGCTTGCATGTCCATGGGTGGTCTGGCCTCATGCGGGGGGTTGTGTCTGTGGCCCTTTGACCTGCAGCAAAACCTGCAGCATTGTGCAAGCAATCACACAGGAACATGTGCGCAAATATGCTCGCATGCATGTCCATGGGTGGTCTAGCCTCATGCAGGGGGCTGTGTCTGTGGCCCTTTGACCTGCAGCAAAACCTGCAGCATTGTGCAAGCAATCACACAGGAACATGTGCGCAAATATGCTCGCATGCATGTCCATGGGTGGTCTAGCCTCATGCAGGGGGCTGTGTCTGTGGCCCTTAAACCTGCAGCAAAACCTGCAGCATTGTGCAAGCAATCACACAGGAACATGTGCGCAAATATGCTCGCATGCATGTCCATGGGTGGTCTAGCCTCATGCAGGGGGCTTTGTCTGTGGCCCTTAAACCTGCAGCAAAACCTGCAGCATTGTGCAAGCAATCACACAGGAACATGTGCGCAAATATGCTCGCATGCATGTCCATGGGTGGTCTAGCCTCATGCGGGGGGCTGTGTCTGTGGCCCTTAAACCTGCAGCAAAACCTGCAGCATTGGGCAAGCAATCACACAGGAACGTGTGCGCAAATATGCTCGCATGCATGTCCATGGGTGGTCTAGCCTCATGCGGGGGGCTGTGTCTGTGGCCCTTAAACCTGCAGCATTGAGGAAGCAATCACACAGGAATGTGTGCGCGTAAACACGCTTGCATGCATGTCCACAGGTGGTCTGGCCTCATGCGGGGGGCTGTGTCTGTGGCCCTGGCATACTACTACTTTGACTATGGGGCGGGCATGACAACTTATGAGGCGGGCAGTGGGGGCGCAGAGGGTCCCGCCCCGTCCAGCCAGCAGCACAGGGCCACGTTAATTGTGGCCACCCTGGTGGTGGTGCTCATCACCGTGCTGGGCCTGGGCAACCTCACCAACACCCTCACGCAGGTGGGTAGCAGCTGGAGCGAGCGGGATGCGGCAGTGCTGTCAGCCTCTGAAGAGAGTTTTTGCTTGCTTGCTTGCAGCAGCGCTGTCAGCCTCCCAAGAGTGTTCGCTTGCTTGCAGCAGCGCTGTCAGCCTCCCAAGAGTGTTCGCTTGCTTGCAGCAGCGCTGTCAGCCTCCCAAGAGTGTTCGCTTGCTTGCAGCAGCGCTGTCAGCCTCCCAAGAGTGTTCGCTTGCTTGCAGCAGCGCTGTCAGCCTCCCAAGAGTGTTCGCTTGCTTGCAGCAGCGCTGTCAGCCTCCCAAGAGTGTTTGCTTGCTTGCAGCAGCGCTGTCAGCCTCCCAAGAGTGCTCGCTTGCTTGCAGCAGCGCTGTCAGCCTCCCAAGAGTGTTCGCTTGCTTGCAGCAGCGCTGTCAGCCTCCCAAGAGTGTTCGCTTGCTTGCAGCAGCGCTGTCAGTCTCCCAAGAGTGTTCGCTTGCTTGCAGCAGTGCTGTCAGCCTCCCAAGAGTGTTTGCTGGCTTGCAGCAGCGCTGTCAGCCTCCGAAGAGTGTTCGCTTGACTGATTGGCGGGGGGGGGGAGATGAGCACATTTGGAAGGAGAGGGGGGAAGGGATCAGCTGAGTGCACTGTTAACATGAGATTCGCAGGATACATGCGTGCACAAGCGCAAGCTTCACTATAACGTGAATGCGCATCCTGTATTTTGTTCCTTGCTTTCACAGTCTGGCTGGCTGTTTTGATGGCTTGGGTGATGCCGAGAAGCTCATATCCCAATGTCACTCTGCATACTGTGCATACTGTGAATGTCCCGGAGTTGAGTGATGCTAGAAAATGCGTATCCTGCTGTCACTGCCCTCACCATGCCTTCAGCGCTTTGTGCATACCCCGCTGTCAGTGCCCTTGCGCTCTGCGATCCTGGAAAGTGCATTTCCCTCTGTCACTGCCCTCACCATGCCTTAAGCGTTCTGCGCATATCATGCTGTCAGTGCCCTTGCGCTCTGCGATCCTGGAAAGTGCATTTCCCTCTGTCACTGCCCTCACCATGCCTTCAGCGCTTTGTGCATATCCCGCTGTCAGTGCCCTCGCGCTCTGCGATCCTGGAAAGTGCATTTCCCTCTGTCACTGCCCTCACCATGCCTTAAGCGTTCTGCGCATATCATGCTGTCAGTGCCCTCGCACTCTGTGATCCTGGAAAGCGCATTTCCCTCTGTCACTGCCCTTGCTATGCCTTCAGTGCTCTGCCGTTACTGCGATTATAAGAAAGGAGGCCCGCTTGTCTAAAATGTAACTGCTGTCCGTTGCTACTTGACTGCTTGTTTCTCGAGATTTTTGGAGCACATGGTTCACGTGCTTTCTGTTCCCAAGGGGGTTGACAGAGCCTGGCCGTATAGGCATGCTGCTGCTCCGTGGCTTTGCATCACGCGTGCCCTGCCCTTGTCTGCTAAGTGACTCTCTCTTGCATTTGCTTGTGCTTGCGCAGCTGCTGGTGGAGGAGCCTGAGCGGGGACTGTGGGAGCTGCTGTGGCGCGGTGCATACGGATGCGGCCACCGCCTAGCCCACCTCCCCGCCCTCCTGTGTGGGCTGGCACAGCGCATGCGGAAGGAGGGGGAGGGGACCTTTGGGGTGGTGAAGGTGGGCGGCGGGGGACTGGGGGACGCGGAAAGGGGTAGACTGCTTGCCATGGGGGTTGGGGACAGCAGTAGTAGCAACGGCACTGCACCGCCTGGCTTGGGTGTAGCGAGGAGGGAGGAGGAGGGGGAGAGGGCAGAGGCGGAGGAGTTAGAATTGGGCACTCTAGAGGCGGCAAAGCTGCGGCTGGTGCGGAATGTGCGCTGGGGGAAGGGGCCTTCTAAGCAGTCCGTGCGCAGCAGTGATAGCGAGGGGGAGGGGTGTGATAATGAGGCAGGGGTCGTGGTGGGGCTCGTGGGGAGCAACAAGGAGTGGTTGAGGGGGGGTGGGGCGGTGCGGCTGAGGAGTGGGGGTGGTAGCGGGGGGATGCATGGGGGAGGTGGGACTCGGGATGGGGAGGGGGAGGCCTGCACTTCATCTAAGGAGGGGGTTGGGGGTGAGGAAGGGCTGGGCAATGAAGCTGGTGGTGCAGCAGCGGTGGAGGGGGGACCAGCCAGCGCGTGCCATCACCTTGGCAGCTCTCGCAGCTGTGGTACTGCCATGTCCAGTCCCGCAGCTCACCGCCAAGCATCCTCACCGCCTTATCTGTCCGCCCTGTCCACACCTGTGTCGGCCCCGCCCCCTGTTGCTCTCTCCTGCCCCATGCCTTCACTGGAGAGCATCGCCTTCGGCTCGCCTGTGTCCCCAAGAGCTCCGCCTTAGGAACCCAACATGTGATGCCAGCACCTGGCTGGCGTCGCCTTCTTCTTTTCCTGCGTCGTGCTCTGGTCTTCCTGCACCCCTGGCAATGCACTATCCATGGATGCACTGAGACAGAAGGAGCAGCGTGCACCATGCGCTCATGTACGATCAGCACTGGACAGAGAAATTCTGGTAAAAGAAAAAAAGAAAAGAAAAGTCTACGCAGGCCACAGGCCGCGTGCATTAAGGAAAGGCCCCTTAACTAGGGAGTCTGGTGTCGTTTTCTGTGATCCTCTCCTGCAACTGCAGCGCTTATGTCTTGGAATTTGAAAAGAAGCACCCTTGCCCCCTCAGTTACGTCTACTACATCACGATTCAACGTCACAACGTCTGGCCAGTCTTTGATTGTTTATGTGGAACAACTGTTCCAATTTTTTTATTCCTCACACAATAAAGGCTATCTTTCCTGTGCGTTTTGTCTCTAAGAATCAAGTTAAAGAGCCCAGGCAATACCTGCATGCAGACACACCAGTGAAGATACATGCTTGACGTTGGGATTGAGCCTTCAGTCGGGTAGCTTGGCTGCTCAGCCTTCAAATGAAGCCACATAGCTACAAAACAAGGTCACAATTCTTAAGGGAAAGTTTACTGAGAAGAAAAGGCCCATATGCCAAAAAAGAAAAGAAAAAGGAAAGAAAAACTATGTAGGAAATGAAAATTCCCCACAAGAATAAAGGAAAATGAGCTGCATTGGCTCTAAGACCACCCATCCCAACGGCGTGCATTTAGGTTTACACAAGAAACCATCCGTCAAACGCTTGATGCTAGGCTACAGCGAACACTAGTGCTCTGAGCACTAATGCTCTGAGGGCTGTTCCACAGGCTTTTGCTTGTAATCAGCAGCTGCTAGGATGCAGACTTTAGTTGTGATCAGCAGGTAGCTACTGGGCATGGCTTTCCTTGGTTGGAAGCTGAAAAGGTGCTGACTTTGCTTGTTGTTGTAGATCTGGAACTCCAGTCTTTCAGCTATCTTCTTGCTCTCTTTCTCGCTGCTGGACCTGTCTTCTTTCTCAAGGGTTATAAGGGAAAAAAGGCCTCAGTCAAGACGTTTGACTGCTAGCCTGTTCATAAATACACATGAGGTCATGAAGAAAAAAGGAAGTTTGTTGTTATCTTGGTTTAGAAAAATATTGATATCCTGGGAATTCACATGGTGAACGGTGCCTAGACAGGGCATCCTGTGGGAAACGTGGAGGTGTAGGAAAGAGGAGTTGTGCTCAAAAAGTGAGGCATACTTTTGACGGAGAGAGCAGACCTGGGGATTGGAGCATCTGAACAATACATTTTTTCATCTTGTATATCATCAGAATCACAGATGTCACAGACCGGAGAAGTACTATTGGACCAAGTAGCCCGTTCAACTCGGAGAGCGTGTACCCGCAGCCTGAATCTGGCAGTGTTGCGAAGGACATGATGGGGAAGATCCAAGTACATGTATTAGGCATTGTATAAGGGGGATGAATGGCATGTGCATTTCTGACAGGGAGAGCGCACCATTGATGGTAAGTCAGCCGCTTACTGTTGCTTACTCTTGGATCAGGGGCTGTGAATTGGTTCCAATAACCCAGGTGTCTAGATCTCAGGTCCACCACAAATTGACCGAGGTTCACAGGGTCACAAGCCATAATTTGACGTTTCGTCAGATCCGAGTGAGCCAAACCATCCAGCGCAGATAAGAGGTGGGACGTCCAACAAGAATCAGTCATGGAGCTAAGGCTGATGTCAGGATGGAGAACCTTTTTGAGAAGGAGACTATTGCACTTAGTAAGCGAGTTGTAGAAGCACATAGTGGCACGAAACCAATTGGATTGATAAGGTTCAATGCCGCATTCTCGTAAAATGCTCCAAGATGGTGTTGTGGATTTCACTCCAAGAAATTTTCGCAAAACGTTCAGGATCCACTTCTGCAACAGGTTGTCCATTTCTGCGCCCTGCCGTAAGTAAGGAGTGGCCCATATCTGGCTAGCATACATTCCTGCTGGGATAGCATACGTTTTCAAGAGCCAGATGGGCGCATGCAGCCGATTTGTAAGGTTGTGGTCGTGAGCAAAGGTTTTGACACGATAAGTCCCCGCCATGCATGGTTTCAGAGCAGCCTCAGCAGCAGTGGAAAGGTTGAGACCTTTGTCACAGACCATACCCAGATATGTAAAAAAAATCAGTGTAGGGCAGGTTTTTACCATCATACAACAGTTGGGGAAGAGTGTCAGCTCTGGAATTAAAGCAGACGACCTCAGACTTCTTTGTGTTGACCGTAAGGCATTTTCTGGATGCATAACCCTGTCTTCTTTCTCTGCCTGCCGTACTTCTTTTTCCTGTAACCTGTAACCTGCCGTACTTCTCTCAGTCTGAACTTCGTGGTGGGGAGGTCATACGGTCTGTGCACCAATGTGGCCCCCTTTCCTTGAATTGATGTGGGAAGTGTTTCACTGCCTACGTAGTTCAACAAGAAAGAAGTTCTTTCTTTTTCTTTTCTTTCCTCACGAAATGTATTTGACAGTCTCCCGTCATACACTGGCAGCTCTTTCCCTTAGGCGATTTTGTTTCATTGAATCACCATCCACATTCCTGTGACAGACTCCATTTCATAAGCCAAACAACACACTTAATCCTTTTGTATTAAGCTTTGAGATCATTTCGACTAAAAGCTGCCTGCTCTACAACCCGTAATCTAGAGGCTCTGCACCTCTTCAGTCTGCTGAAGTCTTCAAATTCTAGTTAAGAAACTCTCAGGAGAACCATCTGAGCAAATTTTTAGTAACCAGGAGTGAAATAGTAGAGCAACAGAACATGCCCTTGACAAATAGTCAGGCTTGGAGAAAATTGCCTGGGCATTGAAGCCAAAGGCTAAGGCCGCCTCCTCTTTCTTCCCTCGTCAGGTTGAAAGGCACACAACGCAGTATGCAAAAAATACCACCTCTGCAACCTCAATTAGTTAACCACAAACACAGGCACAACCTCTGAGCAGGTGGGGCAGCAGATGTCCTTCCCTGCTTGCGACTTCTCCGCCACCCAGCTCTCCCAGCACTTGTTGTGCAGGCTATGCGCGCACGACAGCACCACAAGCTCCTTGTCATCATCTTTTGTTGGCTCCTGCGTTATAGTACGTAAAATTGGCACATCCAATTGAATCGTGCATATCAATCGATTTGCTAGTGTAACAGTTGCACCATGTGGGAGGGAGGGCACTCAGCATTGCCGTCCATTGGAATGCAGAGCCAATCCTTTTTGCCTCGGTCCTGTGACCTTCAGCAATGCCAAACACTGCCTTCAATTCCTTTCATAAATTGCTGCCAGCTGTCAGGCGTCTTGACTGAAGGCCATTTGCTTCTATGATCTGCAATCTGCAACTCACTGCTGCCGGCTGATCCTAAGCCGCACCTGCAGGGCTTGTGGTGTCGAGCACACAGGGCATGACGAGTCTGGCGCTTTCAGGCCTTGCCCCGCCATAAAAGTCGCCAGACGAGTGCGGTACTCTGCAGCTTGGCGGCGAGCCACCACCGTCTTGATCTGCGCACGGAAAGATGGGCACGCATCATGAGAACCAGCACATGCCTGACCGTTTGAACACTGCAGGGCTACAGCACTTGCGCTATGGCTTCATGAGGGTAACAAAGATCCCAACTATTGGATACATCTGCTAGTGACTTCATCAACATGTAGCCCTCTGCAGCGCAGCGTGGCTCGTAGGAGTTGGCATGCCACGAACATGGCCTGTCCTCCAATATCCTCTAGCAACATCCTCTATGCCCTGATCAAAATAAGAACAGAAACAGGCTGCTTCTCAAAGAGGTAGAGGGATACATTGGCTTTGTTCACATGACTCCATCCTAACCCCAAAAAAATTGAATGTCAGACCACGACGCCGCACTTCCCCACTACACTTGCCTGCATCTCGCACATGTTGGACAGGTTGATCAAGACCTTGGACACTTTGTCTGCATCCTCCACCAGCTCAAACACCTCCAGAGACTGCTCATAGGCGGCCTGCATGCATATGGGCACCACATTACACACACAAATCAGGGCTGGCCATTTTTTTAATACCGACATGCCATATAATTCAGCTCTGTGGCAAGGAGATCTTCAGAAGCAAGGCGCATACGCATGGCACTGGCCAACCCTTTACATTTAGTTAGCTCAGCATATGCAGCGATTGCCGAGCAGCGCAACAACCCAGTTTGCAGCAGGTCCTGCTCAGTCATGTGCCCGGAGCATACCTATCTTTTGTGGCCTGGGTTGAGGAGAGTACTGGGCAACAAATTGAGTGAGGGAGTGAGATTAGAAACAGACAACGAAAGCAAACGCCAACAGCTACCTTGAGCCTGCCTGGAAAGGGGCGTGCGCGGGTCCCTGCATGCTTTTGGACGCTGTTTCTGACCACATGTAGAAAATAGTTGCAAGTGCTGCCAAAGGGCGACGAGGCATCTCATTCCAAGAACATTAAGCAGCAATGTGGCGGCAGGGATATCAAGCGTGACGCATACAGCGTAGCATGCAAAGAGCCCCCATCTTACGATCCACACTGAGAGATGGATCAGGGTGTCCCGCACCTTTGCCTCATCAAATTCCTTGCGGATGTACAGTGCATTGGCAAGGTTGATCATGGCATGCGCATGCTCCATGACTGCAGTGGCCAAACCGTTGCGCTCCCCAGCTGCATGTAGCTTCTCTACCTGTGTGCGTGTGCATGTGCATGTGTGTGTGTGTGTGTGTGTGTGTGTGTGTGTGTGTGTGTGTGTGTGTGTGTGTGTGTGTGCGTGCGCGCGCGCGTGCGTGCATGCATGTCTGGAAGTTGGGAAGAGACCGTAATCCATGGCCCCTGGTTTGGACCAAGACCTGCACACAAGCCCTTGGGGTGGCATAACCTGTGTCATGCTCACGCCTTTCATGCCCTGCGATGCTCAGGGCTCACCAAGGAGGGAATGTTGCCATGCTCAGAGGGCTCACTAAGGAGGGAATGTTGCCATGCTCAGGGCTCACTTAGGAGGGAATGTTGCCAAAACAGAGGGCACACTAAGGAGGGAGTGCTGCCATGCTCAGGGCTCACTGAGGAGGGAGTGCTGCCAAGACAGAGGGCACACTAGAGCCAGGAGGCACATACACAGCTGCCTGCACTTTGTTTGGCATAACTTCACAGCTGACACAAACCAAAAGTAGAAGCCCCACATGAGTGACTACCAATGTTCCTGAGACAACGCATGGCCCCCTTGGAAACGTCCCTGTAGTGGGTCCCACAGCAGAGGCCTTGGAGCACTCACTATGCCACAGAAATTCAAATGCTGCAGCCAAACGCATGCACTCTGCACTCCATGGTCATGAAGCATATAACCAGTCACATACGCACGCACACACACATGAAAAGAACACCATTCCTCCCTGTTGTATGTGTGTGTGTGTGTGTGTGTGTGCGCGCGCGCGCACGCGCACGTGCATGTGTATTTGTGCGTTGACAAAAACACCATATGCTGCCTGATTTTTACTGACTCTGGGAAGAAGGTGCCTATGGCGCGCACAGACACACACACCACCTAGCAACGCACCGTCTGCTCCCTGATCTTCACCGACTCTCGGAGGTGGCCCATGGCCTTGTCGCTGTCCCCAGGCTCTTTGGACTGCAAACACAGCACAGCACAGCACAGCGCCACACAGACACCGGATCAGGATCAGCAGGTGGATGGAGGGGCGAGGGGAAAAGTCCCAAATCCTTTTGGCACAGCCTCAAAGGACTGGTCAAGCCAGAAAGAGGCTCTGAGAGGTAGTAGTGTAGAAAAAAAGCAGGTAGGCAGTGAAGAGGCTTAAAAGGGGGAAGCCTGGACTGCAAGCCATGGAGCTGCTTCCACATAAACCTAAGGCTTGGTGCACGGAATTGTACATTACGCGGAACCTGCACAACCTGCCAGGATAGGAGGAAAAGGGAAAAGAAACCACAAAGGTAGATAAGAAATATGCCTCAGGATGGGGCAAGTTGTGGAGAAAATGGACATATACAAGATGGAGCAGTGATACCAGAAAACATGCAATGAGGTCACACATTCTACTTCCTGCAGCCTCCAAGAACCTTGAATTTTTTTTGCAAAATACTTGCTTTTCATTCTTGCCTGCATTACCAGCCAAAGTGCTCAAACCTGAAAATACGTTGCTCCTGGCATATGTTCTTCCAGAAACCTCTCTTTATTGGGGATGTTCGAGTTCACATGAACTCCAGCTACCTAGCTTGCAGAGCCACCAAGCCTTTGTGCTCACACCTTGCAAGCATGACGCCTCAATTTTTGCATCCCCAATACCTCCCTTAGGAGCAGAGCCCCCCGAGCCTAAACCTTTCATGCCCGTGTTTGTCAAAGCAGAGAGAACAGACACTTTTAACTGCACAGGTCACCTCGAGCGCGAAGAGGTGGACTGCCTGTAACATAACTTGCGCCGCTTCCAGACTTGCCCTGGTCAAGAGACCTCAAGGACAGGCTTAAAGCTTACATTATCCGAAGAAGCTTTACATGCACAGTGCTAACATGCACTAGAATGTGAAATGTGCAGAACATGTATGCCTGCGCAACAATAACATTCACGTATGGACCTCCAGCTCCAATAATTCACCCTAAAACACACGCACGCACGCATGCACACACACACACACACACACACACACACACACACACACACACACACACACACACCTGCAAGAGCGCAGCGCCCAGCGAGCACAGCGTGGAGGCCTTGAGATCCATGTCCTGCAGCTTCTCGCTCAGCTTCAATGCGCGTGTGATCACTTCTATGGCCTGGCTGGTCTTGTCCTTGGCCCTGTGTGTGTGTGTGTGTGTGTGTGTGTGTGTGTGAAGTTAGGGTGACATGCAGGCGTGGGCAGGTGAACAAGGTTGGTTCACAAAAGGCCTGGGTCACCTTGCGCCGCACACGACTGGCTTGTCAGCCATTGAGTCCGCCACTCACTCAACTGCACCACTGACAAAATTGGTGACAGGGATTGGCATTAGAAGATCTGGCATTGGAAGAAGAATTGGTATGCACAGGGGCAAGCCCGAAGTGTTAGGAAGGTGTTAGGAAGGTTTACTGCTTGAAGTGCATGACTTAGGCACAGCAACAATGCCCAACATGGATGGCACAGGCACAGAGGCATTGCCCTACACGTTGGGCACAAGCACACAGGCAGTTCCCTACCTGGAGATGTGCACACATGCCTGTGAGCAGCTGTACTTGTGCCCTGCGAGGGTCTTTGCATCCAGCGCGTAAGGAGTAGTCTTGCACTACTCTGCCTTTCTGGACACATAGCAGACAACAATAGCACCGCCACTGCTACTCACTTGAGCATGCATTCTTAGGCCTCCCGGACGTCCTAACTCAATCAATAGGCACCATGCGCCGATGACACAAAGATGCCGCCCTCTCAAGCATGCATGCTTAGGCCTCCTAGCATTCTTGATAGACACCAAGCATTTGTTTTTTTCGATATGCATGGATTGACGACAGCACCACAGGTGGCAGTCTGCCAATGCTACTCACTTGAGCATGCATCCGTAGGCTTCCTAAGCATTTGTTTTTCAATATGCAGGGATTGACGGCAGCACCACAGGTGGTAGTCTGCCAATGCTACTCACTTGAGCATGCATCCGCAGGCTTTCTAAGCATTTGTTTTTCGATATGCAGGGATTGACGGCAGCACCACAGGTGGTAGTCTGCCAATGCTACTCGCTTGAGCATGCATCCTAGGCCCCCTAGCATTCTTGATAGACATCAAGCATTCACAGCATCACCTCCGCTACTCACTTGAGCATGCATCCGTAGGCTTTCTAAGCATTTGTTTTCCGATATGCAGGGATTGACGGCAGCACCACAAGAGGCAGTCTGCCAATGCTACTCACTTGAGCATGCAACCTAGGCCCCCGAGGCATTCCACTTCTAGCCGTGCGTTGTCCGCCTTGCTCGCAAACTCAATGCCTGGAAAAAACGGTTACGATGATGGCGGAAAAGGTGATACTGTGCCAAGCTTCGAATGGCTATTTTTTGGAAATGGGTGCCTGCAGCAAAAGACAGACTCTGGTGCGTGCGTGCATGCGTGCGCGTGCTCGTGTGTGTGTGTGTGTGTGTGTGTGTGTGTGTGTGTGTGCGTGTGTGCGTGTGTGTGTGTTGTTGTTGTTGTGTGTGTGTGTGTGTGTGTGCGTGTGTGTGTGCGTGTGTGTGTTGTTGTTGTTGTTGTGTGTGTGTGTGTGTGTGTGTTGTGTGTGTGTGTGTGTGTGCCCAGGTGTCAGGTGGCGCTGCATGCAAGAGTCGCAAGGATGTCGGTGCATTCAACGATGTATCAGACCTCTCAACTTGCACCGCTGCAAAATCCTACAGTGTGTCCTACAGTGTGTCCTACAGTGTGTCCTACAGTGTGTCCTACAGTGTGTCCTACAGTGTGCCCCTAGCAGCACATGATGGCAATTGATCCACCCTTATTGCCACAACGAAAATGGCACTCCTCAAGCCCTTTATGCTTTTTACTTCGTAACACCCTCTCTTACTGGACTCTCATCATGACATCCCTACGCCACTGTGACTCACCCCAAAAGGTCAGTCTTCCAACAAGGGAGTAGAGCAGCGGGAGCAGAGCAGCAACCTTTCTGTCATGGATAAACACATGCACTCATCCACAATGACCTTCACGTCCACAATGCATTCATCCGCAATGACCTTTCCTGGTCCCCTCGAGCACAGTAGGCGCATGCAAGGACCAGAGGAAATAACAGCCCATGCAGCTGTCCTGCCCGTTGCACACAGGCACCACAGCAAACAACAGAGCCACAGCACCACAGCCAATAGCAGCATGCAGGCACCACAGCAAACAACAGAACCATAGCACCACAGCCAATTGCAGCATGCAGGCACCACAGCAAACAACAGAGCCATAGCACCACAGCCAATAGCAGCATGCAAGCACCACAGCAATTGGTAGCACGCAGGCACCATGGCAAACAACACGACCACAGCACCGCAGCAAGTAACAGCACATAGACACCGCAGCCAATAGCAGCACACAGGCACCACAGCAAACAACAGAACTACAGCATCACAGCCAATAGCAGCACACAGGCACCACAGCAAAAAACAGAATCACAGCACACAGCAAGTAAGAGCACGCAGGCACCACAGCAAATAACAGCACGCAGGCACCACAGCAAATAGCAGCACGCAGGCACCACAGCAAATAGCAGCACGCAGGCACTACAGTAAATAGCGGCACGCAGGCACTACAGGAAATAACAGGACCACAGCAAATAGCAGCACCACGGTAAAAAGCAGCACGCAGGCACCAGAGCAAGCAACAGGACCACAGCACCGCAGCAAAAAACAGCACGCCCAGTAATTGACCCACCCTCTGTGAACATCTCCTCCGCGCGCTTGGTATCCCCCATCTTATTGTGAGCGTGCCCCAGCCACTTGAAAACGTCACCTTCAACCGACGATTGGCCGCGTTCCTTGGCCATGGCCTGTAAGAGCACGTGGGCAATCACACAAACTTGGCAGGCAGCACCGAGATGCACTTGCATCCTTGCATGAGCTAAAGGGCGGCGCTATGAATTAATATGTGTTGCCTTTGCATCCTGGCATGTGCCAGAAGGTGTGGCATGTGCCAGAAGGTGTGGCATGTGCCAGAATGTGTGGCATGTGCCAGAAGGTGTGGCAAAGGAAGGTGCTCATGCGCTTCCAGTGGGTTTTGGCGCTTTGGGGTCACATGCATTCCCCAACTGACAGTCAGAAAGGATGAAGCTTCTGCTTCAACGAGCTCCTGCTATCTGAGGCAAAAAGGAGCTTACCCTGCGTGTCAGCAGCACAGAGCAATGTGCTGGCACCCACCCTAAGCCAGACACAGGAGTTGCTGAAGCTCAGCAAATGTTGTCACAGATTGACCAAACTCAGCAAGCGAGCACATTCCAGTGTCAGACTCAGCTTTTGAGCTCGGTGCATCTCGGTCAACCATCAGCACAATCTGGCTGAAGCAGCAGCAGATGCAACCCACCCAGCAATCAGCAGTAGCAGCAAAAGCAATCCACCCAAAAATCAGTAGCAGCAGGGCAGCATCTCACCCAATCATCAGCACAATCTAGCTCAAGTAGCAGCAGATGCAGCTCTTTCACCTCACCTGCACTGCCTGCAACTGGGAGATGGCAGTGGGGTAGTTCCCCTTCACAAATTGCATGACGGCAGTCTCAAACGTAGCTTCCATCTTGTCCGACCTGCTGGCAGCATTCTGCAAACGCACATGCAGGCAATATAGAGCATGGACAAACGGACAACAGCAAAGGACTCCCTACTTTCTGGTTTTGATGTCAGGCATGCTCAACTGCTGGTCGCCCCCACGGCTGGCCCACCCTTTCCTAAGCAAAAAGTGGCCATTTCCTGCTATCTAGCATATCTCACCACCCCCTGCACCATTCCAGGACCAGGAAAGTGCGTTGGATAGCTGAATTTTTGGTCTACAAGCAGGTACCAGCAGGGTGTTGCAGGGTGCAGTGTGTGGGCAGCAGGAAAGTTTCAAAATCGACACCTGGCTGCCAGCCTCCCATTGGGAGCTCAGTGAACCAATCCACAACCTCACCCCCAAAACTCGATCACATCGGCCAGCATATTTGAGGTGAAAGCGGGGACGGGAGCTTGTGTGGTCGCGAGTTTGGCACAGGAAAAGTGCTGCGACACCCAGATAAAAGCACCCCATTTCTCACGCAGGGTATCGATTGGCCCCATTTTACTTTTAATAGGCTAATAGACTTTGTCTGCCAGCATACATGGGTGTGCTCAGGTCACCGGAGGACGCAGCGGATGCGATGCGATGTCACTTCCTGCTTCAGCTTGCATACCTGTCCCGACGGGTCACCCCACCAGCACGCCTCCCCATTGGCCCCCCGCAAAATCTGACACCGCAGTATGGTTAGACGACTTGAGAGCAGCTTAAGTCCAGGAGCGCTGATCATTTGGTGCAAGTTTGAAAATCCACTTTTTCCTGCCAAAATGGGTGCAAGACAGCCACACAAAGCAGCTCCACGCATCTGATTTTCTGCATTGCTGAATGCTTGGGACCTAACATTATGATAGGCTTGCTCAGAGTATGCACAGAGATGGACAAAGGGTTTGGGAGGGCAGTTGGCCATACTAGGGGGGTCCAGCCATGGGGACAACCTGCTCTTAAGTGCCCAAGAGCAGATTAGCATGACAACGTAAGCAAGCAGTCCTCCAGCAAAAAGGCAATGATAAGCTTGTAGACAAAGGACACGACCTACTCAGATGGGCACAGGAAACACAAGCTGCAGAGATGTGTTGATAGCCCCTGGATTGGACCTGCTTCCCTAGTGGCATCTTTCCCCCATTGGTTACACCCCTACAGAGAAATTGCAAGTGGGGCCGAGTGGGCTGCACCTTCTGTGAGGCAAACATGCCTGATTTGTAGGTTTGGCAAATGCCATATAAGCATCATGTACTTATCATTTTCTCCACACAATTCCTCTGCACAATTGAGGAAATGCACGGCACATGCATTTAGAATCGGCCAATGGCCAACCCTACTAAACTGTGGGCATGCCTGCCGTCCTTATTTCTCGGCAACATGCCTTTCCAACCCACTGCAATCGTGGTCCAACCACACACTCCCTCCTTGTGCATGATCTTGTATCAATCACGTTTTCCATATGCAAGACCTTGCATCACACTCCCTTACGCAACTGTCACACACCCACTTTTTGTGCATGATCTTGCATCATTACTTTCCTCGCTTAACTTTCTTGTGTCTTTCCTTCTTCAAACATCCTGGACATCCTCTTGCTTCTGAGGTTCTGCAATCGATCCTCATTTCAACCATGCATGCAGGTCTGGAGTATGTGAACCATTCGGTTCCCAGGCTGCAGCAGCAGTCCTTTAAAAGACCAGCAATAGACAAGCACACATCAAATCTGATAGCAGAGCACGCAAACAAGAACCGCACCTGCTCTAAGTACATGGCAAGGGCATCCTGGAAAGTCTTGGGCTCCTCTTTGCCTGCGAATGCGATTCCCATGGCACTGGATGTGGGTGTTGGCCTGAAAACAAGCTTAGACCATGGGTCAGAAACGGACCGGACTCTACGCAGGACCTCAATTTAAGTACTCAGCCTTTGACCTAAGGACTAGATCAATGGCGTTCTGGTGTAAGGTCTCAATGAGGCACCACCTTGCCAGGCACTACCCTGCCAGGCACCACCTTGCCGGGTGTTGTGAGGGTGCCAGGGCTACAAGTGTAAGGCAAGCACAGGCAAGCCCTCCAAAATGGTCCATGCCCATACCCAACAGAGGCAGGTGAGTGCTGTTTGCCCGAGTCAGCCTGCATCTGTTCAGTGCCTGTGCCTCACAAGCAGTTGCAATGGCAGACCCGATTTGGTCTATACAGCTCATCTCTGTGCCTGCATCACCACAAATCCCTCATCCAAATTGCTGACACACGTGTCCATACTGATACAACCTGTCCACACTTACCATACTGATACAACCTGATACATACTGACCATACTGCTCGCAGCTACACGATGCTCTGCAGCTTACACCACGCAGATGTTTGGAGTTTCATTGCCTGTCATGACACGCATGCCCATTGTGATAGCACGGCATGGCACCCCAGGGTGACACCATCGCAGGACAGGCAAGGCACTCCACGGTGTGGTCTGTACTTGCATGGCACCTAACACATCTGCATCACGTTCCAAGACACGCCCCGTGCAAACCTGAAGTAGCTCGCACGTTACCTTACACCTCAGCAGTTTGTCCCAAGACATGTCCCATGCGCACCTGCAGCAGCTTGCCTGGCCAGCTCAGGCAACGACGCAGGGGCTTGAGCCTCTGCAGGAGGCTGCGAGGGCTGCGCAGAGTTGGACATCGCTTTGCAGCTGCCCTTGTGGTCTGGCCATGCCTTGCGCTGGCAGTCTTGGCTGCAGTAGTACACCTGCGGGGCAGGGATGGAGTTCGGTGCTACAGAATGGAACAATCATGGGCGCGCAGATGGCAGTCCGGGCAATATCAGGCCAGGATCTGGGTTTGCTGGTTAGGATACAATAGAACCAGGGGGGGGGGGGGGGGGGGCAAGTTGGCACACGGTTGGCGAGGTGCCTCCATGGAACGATCTTCAGGACGACGATAGGTGCACACCTTGCCCGACCTTTTGGGAACGAGATGCTGCCATGGGACATCTATGGGTAGGAACACATGCCCTCTCTGTCCATTTCTAGGATGAAAGGCGCTGCTCTGTTCAACCCCAGTACACCAGAAGCTTTTCTTAATGAAGGAATGACACCTATAGTGTGAGGTACAGCCATACTTGCATTTAGCATACTTTTAAACCCACTTGTGCCACATATATAAACCATGTAGTGAGGAATTAGCACAGACATCCCTTGCCCTTCAGCCATCCCTGGGATCCTGACCTAAAACAATTGTGCACAGGGTCAGCTGTACCTGCTTGCACCCTGAGCACCGAAGGGGTAAGCCTGGGGGTGTGGGCTGGTTGCATCGGGCGCATATCTTGCGGTTCCCTCCTCCAGGGCCTGCCTGATAGTAGCAGTGAGTGACAGGGATGGACATGAGCAAGGTGACAAATACATGGAGGCAGAAAGGCCCAGTGCCAAGCTTGGAGGGCAAGCTGTGCTACAAACACTCACTGTCACTGCTGGTTACAGCCTTGCGGACATGCTCAATGCTTGCGGACATGAGGTGCTTGTGCTTGAGCTTTGTGCGTGATGCTTGGTAGTTACAAGCATGAGGTGCTCCTGCTTGTGCTTCCTGGTCGACCAGTCGGGAATAGAAGAAACAGGCACAATCGGAGGGTGCGTGAACATGAGAACAAGTCTCTTCCCTGCAGGTTGCTCTTGTTCAAATCTCGCATCAACCTGAAGGTGCGTGAAAAGACATCTAATAACTAAAAGTGTGAATATCCTCCATATTGACATACGTCAGGATGGCACACATATTGACATACATCAGGATAGCACAAGCATGCACGCCTACCTTTGTTGCGCCCTGCTTGGGGGTCTGCCGCACAGGTTGGGAGGGCTTGCTGGGGGTGGGTCGCTTTGGGATGCCGCCCACTAGGGTCTGCATTTGAATGCTGGGAGACAGGCAGGGAGAACATGCACGTTCAGCATTCCAGTTAAACCAGTTGCAATACCAGTCAGCCTATTTTTCGATGGTAGGCAGTCAGGCTTGGAGAAGAGATTGGCCACATCTTCGAGCCAGCGCCAAGGATGCATGGCCAACACATGTTGAGGGGATCAGGGAGGGAGGGTACACGCACTCAAGCATGCACATACTACCCTTGTGTTGGGCATCCAAGGACCTGTCAGAGCAGAGACAGGTCTTCATGCATGCATAGTTGAGGAGCATCAGGGCAGCCCTGCCGAGTACAGCACACACAAAAAAATGTTGCATGCACATGAAAACACTCCCTTTTCGAGTCTAGGTAGCATGCTATTGTATGAACATGCTCCTGGCAGTATGCATCAAGATGTCCTTCTTGGCACACACACTCAGAAAGGCATGCCCTTCAAAGCAAAGGGTGCTACCTGCGTGCAATCCGCAGCCGCGCTGTGGCCGTCTCACTGGGCACTGTGCTGCACACATCCTTTTTATCCCCCTGCAATTCGCAGGGCGTGGGTGCTGATCAGCTCGAGCATGTTCGGAAAAAAATGTTTGGATGCGTGTATGATTGTCCCTGGAAGGATCATATGCCAAGATGTGCAGCTTCCATGATGATCACCTGCTCTGGTTGTGACTAGGAGCCACACGAGCTGCAAATATTTCCCAGTGCATGCCACGCAAGTTCTGCATGGCATGGTAAGATGGCACCCACCTCCTTGCTTCCTCCCTGCAGATACGTGTATGCAAGGTAGCCCAAACCAGCTGCAGCAGCACTCCCTGTGATAGCTAGCACCCAAAAGCGGCTGCTTGATGAGGATGAGGACACCTCCCCCATCCCTTGCCTCGTGCGTGAATTGGAGTCAAAATTATTGAGTATATACAGGTGTTTATTAGAACCCAATCAGTGATCGAGGATCTAATGGAGAAAGATTTTTGTGCGTGTGCACAGTTTTGAGGAAAACCCAAGATTTTAATTATCATCATTATTTATTTTGTCGCTCCTGTCTTCCCTACAACAAGTGTACGCTATTGGGCAACCAAGCGCACGATGGCTGCACTTTGTGCTTGAAGGTCTTAAGCATTAAATTCAGATTGGTCGATGGAGATTTATCTTAATACATGACCAATACCTATCTATCTTGGTGGATGTTGGGCAATTGCATGTCATCAAAGATTTGAACCATTTGAACCAATCAAAGCATTCACGGTGTTCGGTCATTTCCTTGTATCCTGGACTGGCTCTAGTCATCAAGCTCTTTCTCCTGTGCTGCAAGTAAAGTGCTTAAAACCGTGCCCATTGTTTACTTGCAGGGCAGCCATGAAGCCGCACAGCTAACTCTAGAACCAAAAGTCATTTGACTACTGGTTTCAAACATCCTGGAAAGCCTTAATCGTTGACGTCATTTTTTGTTTGCTTCAGTCGTCCAGGCAAATGTTCCAAGAATGGTGGCCAACAAAGTTTGGACAAACTGCTGGATCAACCCACCTTAGTTTGGTTGCTCATTTAACTTGCTTGCCTTCAGTTAGTGAAACCTTTTTTTTAGCGCTGATTCTTGGGTCTTCCCTATGCATGATGCCCGTTTCTCAGCATGGACTTGAATCAAGCTTCAGTCAACTATCTGATCATTCCATTTAAATCGGGGGGTTTGAAAGGGGTCTTCAGGTAAGGGTCTTAAAAAAAGAAGAAAAAACATGCAGGCAAACTTTCCCTACGTCAATTAAGGAAAAGGAGACACATTAGCTCAGAGGAGCAGCATGTCCCCTTCACCACGAAGTTGAAACAAAGAGGGCTAGTGGGGATCTGGAGGGTTGCTGGAAGCACCTGGCTCCAGAACCTGGCTGTAAGGAATAATCATATTTTCAATTGCGCGCCTAATGGTAACAAGTTTGTGGGCATCCTTTACAGAATATGGAGTTTACGTGCAAGCTTGCTGGCTTGTTGGTGTTCAAAGCTGTCATGCTGAATCAACGTCTCTGCCCATTTACTGTTTCAAAAGCAGGTAACACATGGATGGAGTATGTTTCCTCTCGGTGGCGCCATAATATGCTTTAACGTCCAGAATTGCCAATAGCCATGCAATAAAGGACGGGTTCACTCGAGCTGCTGGCTAGGGTTGCGAGAGTACCGACTTTGCTCTTCTTCATGTTGCTGCTGAGCTGCTCTTGGTCTTGCTGAACTGTGCTGGCTTGGCTGCAGCATGCAGAGAATGTCTGGGGCAGACACAGCGTCCGGACCAGCTTCACCAGGTTAGGGTTACATCAGGGACAAGGCACTCCTGGCACAAGGCCAGGGATGACAGAAACAGCGCCAAACCTCAATGGAAGGTGGAACAGAAGGTTGAATAAGAGAGCATCCAGCAAAAGAACCCCACTTAAACACAGGTCACACCTCACACACTAGGTCGTGCAATGGTTCAGCAATGACCACAATTTAACGTGACAAAGCCTAATTTTGGAATTCGTTTATGATTATAACAAGTCCCACCAACACCCATTATATATAATCCTGCCGCCCGCTAAGAAAGCCCTCCTGTCACTCTCTGGTAAGAATGACACAAAACCCAGAAGGATGGTATATAATGCCACAGCTTTTCCACTGATACTCTTACAAAAATCTGCATGCTGCCGCTGTGCTGCCTCCAAGTATTGCTTACACCTTATATCTTCACAGAATCAAAGGGTCTTACAGCTTTAGACAGTTAATAATATTCAGGTAACGTAGGACCGTACGTAGAACATTTGGATAAATTCAGATGACCGTGAAAGCTGGACAGCAGATGCCCCGCTTCACCTTATACACCTGGCAAAAACCACACAATCAAGTAGGCAAGCGACTCGCAAGTGTACCAAGTAAGCTGGCAATCGTTATGACCCACAGCTCACAAGGATGCTCAGAAGCTTGAACAGTGTTACACAGGTTGAAGAAATGCACACCCTGACTCTATCTCAGACCCACTGCTTCTTACGCACAGCATGCTTGCCAACCAAAACATATTTTTTTTAAATGACATAAACGGCAGTGACACACACGTATTGGTACTGCACACAGGAATGAATTATAAAGTCAAACAGTAATCGAGTAATTCATAAACCTTTGAAAGAGCCTGCAAAGCTATGTAACTTGCGTACATGCCATATGCCTGTACACACTTCCACATGCACATGGCTTCACCTGTAAAAAAATAAAACAGAGCAGGCCCTTGCTGCGGTCAACATTCTTCCTCAGGCTGTCCAAAGGTTGGCATGTTTTCCTTGTGCTCAAATCCCTTTTTTGCGCTCAATTCATGATTCTGCTGGACTTGTGGAGTATGAGAATGCTGTGTGGTCTCGCATGCCACGCTGTTGTTCATCTGCCTGAGTGCTTTCCTTCTTCACCTTGCTGGCTGGAACTGCAGCCTCTCCCCAGTCACAGTTGCTGGCCTGAAATCAAGGATGATGAAAATATATGTTCAAGAAATCACCTGCTTTGTTTTGCTCGTTGCAAGCATAAATGGAGCACATGTAATGAAATGGAAGAAAGCCATCACATGTATGTGATCTTGAAAGATCATAAATGCCTTTTTCAACTAGACTAGCTTGCAAACATTCCAAAATTGTGATCCATGCCCTCTGCGACATGCACACTTTTGTTGGGAGCTCTTTAGTTATTATGAGTATCTTTGATAGCAAAGTTTTAGAAGTTGTTGAGAATTTATGATGGCATTGTTAACAGCTTTATGCTTCTACCGCAATCTAAAGGAACTTCCTAGGAATTCTTAAGGCGTTTTGTCAAAGTAGGCACCAAAACCATAACAACGCTACATCCTCCCATGGTTTAGAAGGCTCCCCCTGAACATGTTTTTACAAACTTGCTAAAGGCAAGGACGCGCAAGTCCTATCCATCCAGAGAAGGCATGGCATAAGTTATCAAAATCACATGAGCACAGCTTGTACAGCTCTTGCTATAGCCTACAGACCTCCTTTTTTGAGGAGGCTCGTTGCCTTGATTTCTGAGCGAATTAAGGGGAATGCAATGACTGCGTACAAAGCTGCATCTAAAATGAAGCCTCCTTAACAAATTTATATCTTGAAACGGAAAAAGACAGTCAAAGATAAGGAAGCTCTTTAGACTCGGATATCAACATGAGAGTGTATCAGATGGAACGACTTGATTTCAAAAGAGTTTCACCTCATCACAAATAAAATCCATGTGTTGCCCAAATATTCCGACGCGCCTCGCACTGCGTGGGTGTTTGAGACACTAATTGAATAAAATATTTTTGCTGAGAAACTTAATGAGTGTTGTTATGGATGTTGAAGGGCATAACCCCATTGTTGAAGGAATGCCTCTTACGCTTCTCTACTGCCCTGGTAAGTTGCTGGGTGTAATTCTTTGAATTTCAGGGGGCAGTGTGTACCCTCCTTTGCCTGAAGGGCATCAGATCCGTGATGTTTTTCCCTTTTTCAACATCTGCTTTCGTGTACATGCTGCAACAGAGATGGAAGAACTGGCCCACAAAATGGCTGAAAGGTTCCCAGGTATGCTGTGTGCTTGCGTCGTTGGTAGTGGTAGATCGAGCTGCGACTGCTTGGTAGCACAGTGTGGTGACAACAGAGCTGAGCATGAATATAGGTGTTGGAACAGGTTGGAAAAAGAAAAAGGAAAACTACAAAGGGACTCCCTTCAAGGGAGAGGGGAAATTCTCTTGATCAATTAGAAGAGGAGACATACTGGGTCAATTGAGCCATGGCCAAAGTCTCTTCCACCACAAGGAGTTATCGTGTTTTCAATTGCGCGCCTAGTGGTAACAAGTTTGTGGACATGCTGTATAAAATGTGCAGGGTTGACCTGCAAGCTTGCGAGCTCGTTGGTGGTTGAGGCCTCATTTTCGAATTGACTTACGTGCTCATTATAACGAGTCCCACCAACACCCAGAGGGATAGTATGTAATGTCACAGCTTTGAAACATCCAATGTTCTTGCCAAGGTCCAATAGAGTCTGCATGCTGCCGCTATGCCGCTTCCAATTGTTACCCAGGCCTCATGTCTTCACAGTACTTGATCTCATTTAAGTGCGCGTGCCACTGTTTTGCATTTAGTGTGATAGGGCTGTCTTATGCGGGTAGCTGTACTGGTCCTCTGTGAGGTCACGTGCTTGCTGCGCAACACATGGTGTGAGCAAGAGGAAGAAAAAGAAAAAGTGGGTTTGGCATGTAGGGGGTAATCAGTATGGCATCATGACGGCTTGATGTGGGTCTAGATCTCTGAGAGAAATTACATGGAAAGAGGTGAGGGCGTGTTATTCTGTTTGATGCATTGTACTTATTGGATATGGAACAACTGTGTACCAATCAAACATACATGCAGGCAGAATTGTGCTCGGGGGCATTACCTGGTCCTATTTCCCGGATGCTTTTCCCAACATCCATGTGAACGTGGGTGCGCTTGCAAGCGCTGATGCTTGGACGCTTATAGTGGCGAGCAGGATCACGGGCCTAAGTCATGTCTCATCCCTGCAGGACGCTCTGGACTTGCGCAATCGCCCTATTGCGTTTCTGTCAGCTTTAGACAGTCCAGGTGTGGCAATGAAAGGGGATACAAAAATGCTCGTCGGCACACCCAACAACTGCACGGACGACTGGTCACGGGTGTCAATGCCATTTCCATCTGCTTCTGCTTGTTTGGCTGCAGAAGTGCTGTTCCCCCAGCTCTCTGTAATCTACACACTGCCAAGGCTGTTCCCGAGCTCCTTTACACTGCTTGTGCCCTACTTTGCCACGGGCACCACTGAAAAGATGCACGAGGAGGGTCAGGCAAGTCTAAATGATTCTTTGCCTTCAAGCAATTGCACTCACGTTGAGCTTGATGAGCAATCTGCAAACAGAGAACAACCAACAGATGTGGAGCTGCAACCGTCTTGATTTGCAATCAACTTCACAAACCACAAACAGGTCGTCACGTCGTATTCTCTGGCGCGGCTACTTGGGGACATCCCTACATCAAGGGGAGGCCCAACATCGTGCTGCATCATTGATATGCACTCCCTCCATGTAAGAAGCAAGTGGTCATGAACACATTTCCTTGCTTAATCTCCATAATTTCCTCACCTGCTGTTATTTGATTGGCAATCATCTGCATCTGCCTCTGAGGAAATCCTGGGTCCTTTACTGAGTTCTGAGCCTCATTTTTTGCTTCTCTGAACTCGGTGCTGCTGACAAGTCCTGAAATGCTGCCCTCCATGTGTCTGCAGGAGCGTTTCTACTTTGCAGACTCTGTTCAGCCTGCATTTGTCAGCTCTGCGCCACTGCTCCTCTCACGGCTAGATTCCCTGGCACATGGAAGCCAAGAGCCTGCTGGAGCTGAGGCATCAACGGCTCAAACGGATGGGCGCAGAGAACGCCTCCCATGTAAGTGTGACATGAGCTGCAAATGTGTTGGGCGTTTGTCAATATGTAAGCTAGCAGCAATAGAAATGGCTTACTGTAGCTCAATATGACCCCAAATAGGCAGGCAGCGTGCTTCTGTGGAGCTGTTGATAAGGACATGAGCAAAGGATTCTCACTCAGCCCCAGGATCCAAGATGCTTGTTTCCTTTCGTCTATCATTCTTATCCCTTTCATTTACCTGCGTTTTGTCCCAGTGATGCTGTGCTTCCCTGATGAGGGCAGCAGAAAGAGGTTTGCCAAGCAGCTGCAGGGCAGCGGCTTTCCGCACCTGCTGTGTACTAAAGAGCGGCAGGTGCGCTCTTTGGCAATGGCGTGATTTGGAAAGCATGCCAAGCACTCCCATTGGGCTCCAATGTTAAGATGGTTTATGGAGCATGGAAAGGCTGCCAAAGCATAGCTTGTGGTTGAAAGAGTGCCAATCCTAAAGCGTGTAGGAGCCTTGTGAGACAGTGTTTTGATACAGAGGTCAGCCAATTGAGGGGGTGCGAAGAGCATGCTTTCCAAAGCTCCCTTGCAAGACGCATGCCAATCAGATCGCCAAAATTTTGTAGTACATGCTTTTTGTTGTCAGGAGGATGGATGCCGTGTGCGCCTACAAGTAGGCTCTCCAAGCCCTGCGGGATCTCATGTCATCATTGTAGATGACATCCTGCGCACAGGTGAAAGATGAAAAGCGGGAAGCCTTGTCCAGAGCAGAACAGAGCTCCAACTTTAGGATATTAAGCTTATAGCATACAGATTACATACATTGAGTGCTAGAAGCGTTTACAGATGGTATTCATTCATGAGTGCTAGAAGCCCATTGAACAATCTATCCTGAATGCTGGGTTCAGAAGCATGCAGCTGACATGCATTGACCATTCCAAAGTTTGTGGAGTTCTGCAAGGGTTTTCATACATTTCTTGCCCTCTCACCCTACGATCCAAGTCATCTAGAAAGCAGAAGCATACAGTTTCAGAAAACAAATAAAAGGGAAAGATAGTCATAAATTGCACCTCAACTACATGTGCAATATGGAATCCAAAAAATACACGCAAACACACACAGTAGATACCTCTTTCCATCTTTGTTTTCTGAGCTTTGCGTCTGCATCTCTTGCCCTTCTTATTTCTAGGAGCCTTGGACTTCTCTAGGAAACCCAGCCTCTCTTTCTTTCTTGTTCCTTTCAGGAGCTGTTTCTTTTCTTTGCAGAGGCCCTTATGGGACATTGCTATGTCCTTAAGCACGTGTAGTGGACACACACACATACACACAAACAGATCTTGAGTGAATTTCACATTGCCATTATCTTCACTCACTTTTCCAGGAACTCTTCATTTATCCATTTTCATTTCCATTCCATCCACTCAGTTTTCCAGGAATCAATGAAAGGTTCATATGCTGTAAGGCACTTGCTTTTCCACATGAGCACTCCCACAGCAGCTCGAGTGCACCTTTTGATTTCAGGCTGCACTCTCTTAGCAGCGAGGAGGATGCTTTTTGCTCTGGGTGCCGCACGTGTCTCTGCATTCGTCACACATGCTGCTTTTGGGCACAGCAGTGAGTTGGCTTGCGCGCTCAAGATTTGCATGCTTCGGCCAGGGATGCCATGTTGCTAGGCCAGATGTTTCTCATAAGAAACACAGTTTCGTATTAATAGTGCACAATGCCTCATGTTGTGTACAGCGTTACCTTTTCCTTGAAAGCGCATGCAGATATCAGAGCTTTCATGCAGAATCTTACGTCCTGCCATGATTTCCAAATCACCCAAGTCTTGTCTCCAATTTTTGGCTATGGATGCCTTTCTATATCCAAGACCGTGACGTTTATACCCTGCAGAGCATCGTCATTAACGAAACACACAGATCCCAGCTGATGCTTCTGTAGTAAGCTGCTTGCAGGCACAGCAACATCCACAGTTCTATGTCTTTGCTTCCTCTGACATGCAGATGAGACTCTAGATCGCCTTCTGCAACGTGAGCCCCGCTATTTGCTGAACAAGGATGACGCACCCACATCAGTAGATGGCCATGGATTTGCAAGGCTGGGCAATGGTGGCCGCATTGTGTGGACAGGTCTGTGTAGGCGTGATTTAGAAAAGAATACAAATGATACGTAGGCAGAGGAAACTCTCCCTACATCATGTAAGGAAAAGGAGACACATTGGCTCAAGAAAGCCGGAAATCCCCTCCACCACAGTAGGAACAAAAAGGGCTAGTGGGGATCTGAAGGATGGTGAAAGCATCCACAGCTCCGGAACCTGGTTGTGGGGTGTACTCTTTCTCTCAATTATGCGCCTTCAATTCAGAGCACGTGCTGCTGGTTTGCATTTTGCTGAAGTGACTGTCTTACGCGGGTAGCTGTGCTGGTCTCTTTGAGGTGCGTGCCTGCTGTGTAACACATGATGTGAGGAGGAATTTGAGGGAAAGAATTGGTGTAATCAGTACAGCATTAGGACGGCTGGAGCCTCCTGAGGTGAGTCTATATCTTCCAAAGAAACTTGTAGGAAAGAGGAAAGAGAGAAGAGTCCATATCTCTTTAAGAAACTTGAAGGAAAAAGGGAAGGGGGTATATTTCTGTTTGAGGCATTTGTAGGAATTGGAAGAAGGTATGTGTTGCGCCAGCCGATCATCACTTCTTATGTCTGTGCCAACAAAGCCTGCTCCCCAAGGGTTTTTGGTAAGAGCTTTTGTTAGGTCAGTGAAATAGGTCTGGGTAAGCATGCCATGAAAAGGGCAACCCTGAAATTTGCAACGCATGGTTCCGTTTTTTGGACTTGGAGTAACCGATCATTGTCACAGGCTGCCTCAGGCCCTATATTAGGGATGGTACACTTGCGATCCCCACCCTACTGATCAATGGTCTTCCCGGTGCAGCTGCAGCATGAATTTTCCGTGGAGCTGTGAATATTACGAGCTCCCCAAAGGCTGCCTTGACTTTTCAAAAGGACACGAGCGTGTGCACATACACATGTATGTACGTACGCACAAACTCACACACGCACGCGCACACATGCACACACACAGCTGAATCTAACATACTTTGTGAATGCACTCATGCTTGCCCCTTCTTGCCCAGTGTATGTGAAAGTGAAGTGATTCAGGGCAAGTGAGGCAAGCGCTTGCTTTCTTACACCCACCACCTTTATTTACGTATGTGCATACAGTGCATGCGTGCTTTTAATTTTTTTTCAACATGAGTGTTGATGTTATGTTGCATGAAAACCACCTATTGAACAGCATAAGCTTGGAGTTTTAAATTGACTGAGCCCTTTGCTTCCCCTTGAAAGAGTATTGCCTAAATAATGGATCACCCACTTTGGACCCAAATACATAACCTGCTGCACATGTCCAGGTAATGGAGGTGTTTCACCTTTGACACTCGAGGAGAGGTACAGGCGCAGGAGGTGGGTGCCTGTCTTGTGCCCCTTAAAGATCTAATAGCGCCACACCCATATGTTTGCAAGGTTTTCAAGGAGAGGTATACTTTATGAAACAAAGATTATTTGTTTGCAATAGCAAAGGTAAGCAAAGGTAAGGTTGATTACAACAGAGGTTTCAGTAATGCTATGCAACTGTCCGTACCCTGGATCAATTCAAAAACTGACCGAGATCACTCTCCACACAATCCTTCTAGGTGTGGGTGGGATTATCTATACTGTCCATGCCTTGGATCAATTCAAAAAACTGGGGACTTACCCGCAAAGGTCTACCAAGCTTGCACAAAAGCTCCATGCCCACTGTGTACAATATGCGCAAAAAATTACATCTACTAGACGTGCCATCGAAATCAAAAATACTCATCATAACTCTGGTGCACTGAGACTGCATGCTTCCAGAAACCCACCAGACCCACACTAGCTTCCCTCTTACCCTCTGGTGAGGGAGACTCGCGGCTCTTTGAGCCAATGTGTCTCCTTTTTCTTAATTGATGTAGGAAGTGTTATCACTGAAAGAAAGAAAGAAAGAAAGAAAGATCTACGCTTGCCGTTGGCCGTGTGCATTAGGGCATCTTTTCTCCACCCCGGCCACAAGGTCACCAACGGTTGCAATCCGGGGACCTCCTCCTTGTTGTCGCCGTCCTCGCGCTTGACCAGGGCTCCGTGAACATGACGGTGGCTGAGCTTGATCTCGAGTTCTCACTGCCTGCGTGTTTTTTCCTTTCTTTCTGTGCAAGGCTCTGGAGATCAAGGTGAAATGATCTACCCTAATTTAACTTGTCTATTGCTGTTATGTTTACTCGTCAACATCAACCCTAATTCAGATAATTAACTGGTGGAAAAGGTCAGTCTTCAAGACGGAAGTTGCAATCATCCTCTGAGGTGTGTGTGTGTGTGTGTGTGTGTGTGTGTGTGTGCGTGTGTGTGCGTGTGCACCTGTGTTCTGTTTCTTGTGTCTGATCACACCCTTGATCAAACCAGGAAGTAGGGATTGATCTGCAAAATTTTATCAAACCTGCACAAAATATCCATGCCCATCCTATCAACGCGACTCGTGGCTCTTTGAGCCAATCTATCTCCTCTTCCTTAATTGACATCATGTCACTCTATATGATATGGAGTGTTCTCACTGCCTACATAAAACTAGAAAAAACTATGTAGGCAAACCTGCATCAATTAGGGAAAGCACATTGGCTCAGAAGATTAGTGAGCCCCCTCCACCACGATGTAGTAACAAAGAGGGCTAGTGGGGATTTGGAGGGTTGCTGGAAGCACCCGGCTCCAGAACCTGGCTGTGAGGAGTATTCTTGCTTTCAATTGAGCTTACATGCAAGCTGGCTGGCTTGTTGGTGGTCAAAGCCTTTTTTTGTTTTCATTTATGATTATAACGAGTCCCGCCGACACTCGGAAGGATGGTGTGTAATATCAAAAAAATTCCACTAATCTTCTTGCAAATCTGCATGCTGCCGCTGTGCTGCTTCCAACTGTTGTCCAGGGCTTGTGTCTTCACAGTATTAGATTTCAATCAAGTGCACGTGCTGCTGGTTCACATTCTTTGATCGGGCTGTCTTGTGCGGGTAGCTGTGCTGGTTCTCTGTGAGGTGCTGTGCCTGTTGCATGTAACACATGATGTGAGGAAAAGAAGGAGAGAAGGAGGAGAAGAAGAAGTATTGGGTTTGGTATGGTTGGGGGTGACCAGTATAGCATCAGGACAGTTGGAGGTAAGGAAAAGGGTAAGGGGGTATACTTCTGTTTGAGGCGTGCATGGGAACTTAAAGGTTATGTTGCGCCAGCCGATCATCATTTCAATGTCTGTTTAAACAAGCCTGTTCCGCAAGGGCTTTTGCTAAGAGTTTTTGTACCTATTTTGCCTGCAATATAGTGGCTTTAGCTTTCATGTTGGAGATGACATGGTTTTGGCAGCCTGAGAGTATGTAAAGCGCGGTGTGCAACTGATGACAGCCTGGGAGAGGGCATGGCGTGTTAGAAAATTCTTTGAAACGGACCACATTCTTTTGGTTTCAGAGGGTGCTTGTGCGGCACTGTAAGATGTTGCGCTTCATAGGTGAGGCTATACAGGGCATGTCTCTAAAGGCATTGCTGCTTTTCTTCTCAACATGAGGTAACAAGCTCTGATAGTAAGAGCAGTAGCCTGTTAAAGAAAGGTTCCCTAATGATGATGAAAACATTCTTGGAATCACTACTAGTAGATGGTTTGATCCACTTCAAATGATGGAACTGATCACACCATTTTTCTGTTTTGTTTAGGCAAGGCTCTACACCTGATGGAAACGAGGAACAGCAAGGTGTTGGATTTTCTCACATCTGGGTCACTGACTCCTGTCCAAGTGGCGCCAAAGCAGCTCAGGTGTGCTTTGGTGCAAAATCATCAAGGGATAAGGAGGTGTTTGTTAGTTTGACCGGAATGAACTCTGATCTAATCCAGTAAAAAAAGGTACATGCAGATTTCTGATGCACCCTCCAAAAAGGTAAATCTGTGAAAGATTGGTCTTAGCAATAAAAGTAATTCAACAGAGTGCGTTCAATATACTATTTGCTCCTTGCACGCAAAAAACTGTTTAAATTGTTTGCAGGCAGCAGGAAGACCTTTTGAGGTCCTTACGCTAGCGAATTTGCTTGCAGGTGAGCAGTAATGTAAAATTGCATGTCCACCCCAATTTCAGGCCATAGGCTGTAATTACCACTTTGTCTTATGCGAAAAGGACCTCCTGTAGGGTCAGGAGCAACAGGAGTGGATACAAGCCCTCAGCAGCCTTATTTGCAGCCTTAGAGACTGAAAGGTTTCTCCCGCTCTTCGCAATGCTAATTAGTTTGATTTGTGGTCATCTATCTGGACTGAAAATGGCTTGAAAGAAGAAAAGAAAAGAAAGAAAAACTACTTAGGCAAAGGAAACTCTCCTTACATCAATTAAGGAAAAGGAGACACATTGGCTCAGAAGAGCCGTGAGTCCCCTCCACCGAGAAGCTACAAAAAGAAGACCCTAATGGGGATCTGGAGGGTTATTGGAAGCACCCGGCTCCATAACCTGGCTGTGAGAAATATTCTTGTCTTCAATAGCATGCCTAGTGGTAACAAGCTTGTTGGCATACATGACAGAATGGGCATGAAGTTTCCAAGCAAGTTTATTGGCGCGTTGGTGGTCAAGTCCGAGTTGTTTAAACTGGTTAAGGGTGTGCTCAGTGTAGCAGGTCCCACCAACACCCAAAAGGATGGTGTGGAGAGTCACAACTTTTGCATTAATGTGTTTCCAAAGGTCTGCATGCTGCCGCTGTGCCGCCTCCAACTCCTGTCCAGGCCTCGTGTCTTCACAGTACTTGATTTCAATCAAGTGCACATGCCGCTGGTTTACGCTGGTGAAGAACAGTCTTTTTGCATGCATCATAATTAATGATCAGCTCGTTCTCGCAGAGATTGCACTGTCCGTGTGAAGTGGGACCCAGCTGAGAGCCAGCATATATGGTAAGTTGGGACCTCTACCTTTTTAAAAAGCAGGGCTCGTGCGTTTGAACAAAATATATCCCTCAAGCATTCATATTCCTCAGGTAATGGAGCCGGGTGCTTTCAATAACCCTCCAGATCCCCATTAGGATACTCTTTTTGTAGTCTTCGTGGTGGAGGGGACTCACGGCTCTTTTGAGCCAATGTGTCTCCTTTTCCTTAATTGATGTAGGGAGAGTTTCCTCTGCCTACGTAGTTTTTCTTTTTCTTTTCCTCAAGCGTAAAAGGTCTTCAGCTGATACTCTTCAGCTTTGCATGATTTGAATGCACCCTAGAAACAACCAAGAATTTCCATTTGCACGACCACAGCAGCTGCTTTGCACGCAAAGAAAGAAGAAAAAAGAAAGCATGTAGGCAGAGGAAAATATCACTTCTGCAGTGTGTGTTTTTGTGTGATTGTGTGTGTGTCTGTGTGTTTGAATGTGGATTTGAACATGAAGCTGCCAAGGCATGCATGACGCCCATTTAAATGTGTGTTCGGTTCAAACTATTGTTTTGGTTAGTTCTCAGAAAGTGCTTGTGAAAAGTATTCTGCTTGAGGGCAACAGCAATATACATGAAGTGTCGACTCATTGCCATGAAGGCATTCTAGCTTCAGTTTCCACACCTCTGCACTTTGCAGTACATGACATGTTAGCATGATTCTCTTTGCCAAGGCAATGCTCCCATCATTATCAGCTTTTGCATGGACAATATTTGACTTTTGACCACGCAAACTGCATGTATAGGCTGCTTCCGCTAAATATACAAAAAGTATCCGCATTCGACTTTCGACCACGCAAAATGCATGTATTGGCTGCTTCTGCCTGGCCTTTTGGCTGAAGTAGACACGTCATTTTTCCTGCTTCTGCTGAACACAGGAAAAGAAGATCCGCACAAAAATTGCCATTGGTCTATAAAAAAAAGGGATGCATGAGCCGTGTTGTGTGCCAGGTAGACTGATGACTTGGCCCAGATTCACACACTAGACCACCTTTCTCATTTCACGCATGTTTATCGACTTGTTTCCTGGCCACTAGTTTTGTGCACAGAACCAAGCATGATTGGATTTCAAGGAAGTTGATCCCATATCCTGCAGCTGTTTCCTGTTTTAGAAGACTCGGCTATTTACCAAAGGCATATGGAAAGGAAAAGACCAGGATGAGGCTGAAGGCAGAGTCAACAGGGCAACAGAAAGGAAGTGAGACATAAAGTCGCTCAGACGTTGGATAACCAAGCAGAAAGTTGGCTGACTGAAAAAAAATAGTTTATTTTCTTTTAGGCAAGAAGCCAGCATCTGTGAGGGGTATTTAGGGGTGGAGATAAAGATGCCCTCCATCGGTGGGAGCCAATGGGAGGCTCTTTCCTTAATGCACGCGGCCGAATGGCAAGCGTAGATCTTTCTTTCTATTTTTTTAGGCAAGCAAAGCAAAAGGCGTGGCTCAAGATGCAGGTAAGCTGCCCTCATAGGCAGGCACATCTAGGTATCCCTCTCCTTTCCTTTCTCGAATATGCAGGTAACAGGAAATTTTAGGGAGAGACGAGAAATTAAAATTAGGCAATTAATACTCTCCCTGCATCAATTAAGGAAAACAAGATGCGCTGGCCTCGAGTGCTGTGAGTCCTCTTCATCAGAAGTTCCAGAAAGAACAACTATAACAGTATACGATAAGAGTTGTTCTGAGTATGATTGAAAGCCTTGCCCGGTAACTATGGATTCAAACCTTGCCCGCACCTCTCAAAGCCATAGTTTTTTTAGCCAGATTACAAGCCTCAGTGTTTCCGCTTAGCTGCCCTTGTAGGCGGATATAACGACGTAAGACTCTTCAGAGTGTAAGCCAGAGACTTTCCATGTTGCTTCTGAGCATTGGTTCCTTTGCACCTCCCTCCTTTGGTCAAACATGTGTTTTGCATCCTGTGGACCTACCCGCTGTCTTGATTTTTTTTCGTGCACAGTCTGTTCTTAGTGTGCTGGAAAGTACCAGCACCAGGCCTATCCGCCCAACAGTGTGGCTGCCGGTCCTTCTCTGAATCTGTAAAGATGTAATTATACTTTCATGTATTACTTTGAAGCCTTTGAGCATAATCTACCTCGTGCTCTTATAAAGACCAGACCGCAACAAACATGATTTTGTTCTCTCCTCTTTCCAGTCCAACTTTTGTGAGGATTAAGGAGTTTGTGCATGAACATGATCTAAGGAATAGGCCACATGCCCTGATTTGGCTCTCTAAGGTGTATGGCATTTCGGCTGGGATGTACGCATGCCAAGTGTGGGGTACAGAGTACTTACGAGAAGGCAGTGAGTTCAAAAGCCAATTACAAAAAAGGCAATTATGCTCTTTAAGGCGTTTTCTAGGTGTGAAGATTACTGCCACGAACTGGCCAGTATTGAGAGAGTGAGAAATCTGTGCTGTCTAGAGAGCTCTGTGGTGTGTGAAGCAAGCATGCAGAGGACGCGCAACTGTGAACTTGAGCTGAGGCTGCAGGGGCAGAGACAGGCCAACATGGAGGGTGCCTCATGATGCGCCTGCAGCTGAAGGTGGGCTAGTGATTGGGCAAGTGTGGAGCAGCTGGGACGCGAGCTTCAGACAAGGTATCTTGTCCGGACTGCTCTGCTAGCTCTTGTTGGCTGGTGTCCATGCGGTTTCTCGTTCACAGAGACTCTGCTTAAGGCTGAAGGTGTTCCGTGTGGTGGGAAAAGAAAAGAAACTCATCTATACTTCGCGTGTGTGCCCTCTTCTATGACTGGACACTCCATTACACCATTCACTAAGTGAAATTCCAAGGATTTGAATATTTTTTACACACCAGTTAAACAACAAACTTCTCTTTTTTCCTTCATGTTACAATGTTTTCCTTCATGTTACAATGTGCATTTATGAACAGGCTAGCCGTCAACGTCTTGACTGAGGCCTTTTTCCCTTGTAAACCTTGTAAACCTTGAGAGAGTGTGGTCAAGAGTTCTTACAGTTTTTGGTTTAGGGCTACTGTTAAATTTTTCAACAATATGCTTGTTTCTAACAGTGGAACACTACGCCAAGTGCTGAAGGCAGATTATACCTTGCTGATATGGATGAGTCCTGTTGGTCTGCACATGTGTCTAAATAATTTAGTGGCATGTGCAATGGGGAGGCGTTTAAACAGAAATTGCTGAGTGCTTCCAAGATATCCATGCAGGATGTTTTAGGGGATTTGAGGTACAGACAGCAGAAGGTTTGAAGGGAAGCGGACGCTTTAAGTCCCCGAGAGGCGAACAGGAAAGCAGTGACTTACCATCATTGGTGTGGGAAACCTTTGAATCGGACAGCACGCACACCCTTCTGTACCCCATCATATCTATTTAGGGATCTGGATAAAGGAGTCATGAGGAATGTGAGTAAGTTTAGGGGATTTGAGGTACAGACAGCAGAAGGTTTGGAGGGAAGCTGACGCCCTAAGTCCCCGAGAGGTGAACAGGAAAGCAGTGACTTACCATCATTGGTGCGGAAAACCTTTAAATCAAAGTTTGAATCAAACAGCACGCACATCCTTCTGTACCCCATCATGGTTATTTAGGGATCTGGATAAAGGAGTCATGAGGAATGTGAGTAGGTTTCTCAGCAAGCGCGTGCTTAGAAACATAGCACGTTTTCGCTTGCATGCTCACATTCTAAGAGTTGAGACATCACTTTGGCAGGAGCACACATCTGCTTGTGATAGGTGTGACCAAGGAGGACTCCAAGATGAAAAGCATGTCGTGTTCCTTTGTTCTTGCGCTTCTGTCAATCATTTCATGAGCTTTCCTTTCAAGACCCTTGTGCCTTTTTCCAGTTGTGTTAGTACCTGGAGAACCTTCACATTTTCTGTGGTATTTTGAGCGCATGTTTCTCTCAGCAGTTGACACTTCCAAACACAGCTTCTTTTTCAGACTGGTCTGGTTACAGACCTCTGTGTTTCCGCTCAGCTGCCCTTGTAGGCGGATATAGCGATGTAACCTTACCTTACCTTTTGACTTCCCCTCTTCTCATAGAATTTTTCTGGACGATTCAGGCACTTTCTACTATCCTCAAGCTAGCTCTGAGGATGCTATTCGTTTCTTACAGAAGCAATGGTAGAGGCACGGATAGGATGAATGTTTTGGCTCCTTACATTGCACGTCTATTTGCTGCCATGATGGAGAGGGCTGAGATTCCTGCTTGTTGGAAAGTGGCTAAGATAACTCCTCTTTACAAGAAGGGCTCTGTGCTGGACCCAGGGATTTATCGCATACTCGCAGTAAGTGGCACCCTGTACAGGCTGTATGCTAACGTTCTTAGGGAGGTGGTCACTGGGTGGTGTAAGGATAAAAACAAGATTCCAGACACTCTATTTGGTTTCTATCCTGGCCGTAACACTTTGCAGCCCATATTCATTTTGCGGCACTTGCAGCATGCTGCTCAGGTCAAGCGCCCAAATCATCCCCAAGGCTGCATGCAGCTTTTATTGATTTCAAGCAGGCATACGATACTATTCCTAGGGAAGCTCTTTGGACTCACCTGCAGCGCATTCGTATGCCTGTGTGCCTGTTGGCTGTCATTAAAAGCATGTATGCTAATGATGAGTATATCTTGGTGGATGGCTGCAAGCAAGCTCGTGTGCGCCCCCATTTTGGAGTTAAGCAAGGCTGCCCGCTTTCCCCCTTGTTGTTCTCCTTGTACATCAATGACGTGGACTGCTTGGCAGAAAATGTGCAAGGGGCTATTACAGGCACTAGGGACGTTCGAGTCACCCACATGCTGTATGCAGACGATCTGTGCCTCACCAGTAACCTTCCTGATCAGCTCCAACTGATGTTAGATAGGCTACATACGTATGCTCAGCGGAAAGGGTTGGTGATCAATACTGCCAAGTCTGAGATTGTGCACTTTAATTCAAAGGGTGATAATGTGCCAGTTTTCACGTTAAGTGGAGCTTGTTTGGCGTGTACAGATTCTTTCAGGTATTTAGGCATGCTGTTCACAAAACAACGCAACCCGCAAGCCACTGCTGAGTACATGTGTGCCCCTTTCCTAGCTGGTTGTAGACGGATTAGGCAATTCGCATCTGAGCACCGCCTGACAGATAGGCCGCATACCATGCTCTGGCTGACTAAAGCATATGCTCTCCCTGCTAGCATGTATACATGCCAGAATTGGGGCACTAAATTTATGAAAGAAGGAGCTGAAATGGACTGTCCTTTGCAAACTGTACATCTGTGCTTATTAAAGCGTATCCTTGGGGTGAAGCGCACCACTCCTATTTGGTCTGTACTGCGCGAGTGTGGGCATGAACCTTTACAGTTCTATTGGTTTCGTGCAGCAGTTAGGTTTTACAACGCTTTACTGCGCAGCAACAGCACTATACTCAGTAAGGTACTGCAAGCAGATGTTGAAATGAGCAGGCTTTCCCATAAATGCTGGACCTCATAATTTTTGGCTGCCTGCACAGGCTTGGACGGGTGCAACATGTTTGCTCATTGTGTTCGGTCAGGGCAGCCTATAGTCATGAAGGAGTTTGTTGTTGATCTGAGAAAAAGGCTGCGGGGTGTGTGGAATGCTGATGCCTTGGCAGAACATGGTGACCACACGAACAAATTAGCCAAGTATCATCACTGGATGGCACTTCCTTTGAGACCCTTGTCTGTTCATGGTGCGCCCTTTTCTGTCCCCAGGTATTTGCATCTTGATTTGGGCAAGCGCGCGCTAAGAAACATAGCACGTTTTTGCTTACATGCTCATACTTTAAGAGTTGAGACATCACTTTGGCAGGAGCACTCACCAACTTGTGATAGATGTGAACAAGGACTCCAAGATGAAAAGCATGTGGTGTTCCTTTGTTCTTGCGCTTCTGTGTGTTCTCTTTGAAGGGCTTATGCACAGTTATTTTCTGACTTCCCCTCGTCTTATAGAATTTTTCTGGATGATTCAGGCACTTTCTACTATTCTCAAGCTAGCTCTGAGGATGCTATTCATTTCTTGCAGAAGCAAACAAATGACACTTATCGTTTTATTTCCGATCTCATGGATATTTTTTGTGCAGTTGGAACAGTTGAGCAGACCGAGCAGCCAAACTACCTGGCTGAAGGTCAAACCCCATTGTAACTCTTGTAAGTCAGGCAACTCTCTCCTGATGCCTGCGCCCAGCGTTATGCTGTCTCATAATTTTTCCAAATCTTTTCATGCACCTTCGGGGATACATTCTGAAGGGGTTCCCTGCTGTGCTAAAGTTGTTGCGGTGTGGCACAGACAGATGCGGAGGTTCGTGCAACAGCAGGTCCATCACGCCTTAGAGACTTCATGAATCAGGCTGATGCCCAAGGATTAGCCAAGTTCGTGTCTGCTTGCCTGAAATACTGTGACTGAGCTTCTAGCTCATTTTGCTTCTGAGTTTGGACTGGTTTGGTTGCAGGCACGTTTTGCTTCAGCTAAGCAGCCCCCGCAGGCAGGTACAGCTATGTAACCCTTCCCCAACAGCAGGTGCGGCCATCCCACAAGGATTTTACAGGAGCGCTCAAAAAATTTCCAAGACACTCTCCTCCTTTCTTACACACTCTAGAGGTCAGCAATGGTCACCTCAACCTGCAAGAAACAACAGGAGAGGGTTAAGGTTGTGTCAAAAAAGGCTTGTGAGGAGCTGACTGATCTCCTGGAATCATGATATGTAAGTGCAAGACCTTGCGCACACTCAATATGTGCATAGCTTCCCTCCATTTTTGGTTTTGGATAGCCAACATGGTAACAGGAGGAACGAAACAGGCTATAGGGCAGAAGTTGTTGAAATAGTCATACAGAACCTTAAGCAAGCCGCTGGATTTACTAGTGTAACTCAAATGCACATCTTTACTGGAGCTCACCTCTACACCTGGCTCGATGGAGATGGAGGTGATCTGCTTGACCACGTCAGCGGGGGAGTGCAGGTCGATGAGGCGCTTGTGGATGCTGCGAAAGAGGCAACAATATGGTGCAAGCATTGAGTGGGGGGAGACCCGTACCTAAGTTCTTGACACATTGGATGCATGGCAATCAATGAATACATTGCCCCATCAGACGCACGGACGCTCGGAGCTTGCAAAAACATTGCGCAAGGTTAAGATGTATGAGCAGAATTTAGTGATTTCGGTGACAAGGGTGCGAGTAATCATTTGTCCATTATGCCACATGTCGGTTCATAGAGGAAGCATAACTTTTGGGAGTCATTTACAGACCCAATAAGGATGCTATGTTTGGAATCATTGAGCTCAAGAGCTAGGTCCCATGGACCTTATGATGGGAGGAGGTTGGGAATGAGGGGGCGGGGGGCAGGGGTTTCGACTTTTGAACCCCCTTCCAAAACTTTCTGAGCCACTTAGCGGAATTTTAACATATCATCAGATTCTTGAACTCAAGCCTTGCCTGTTGTCACCCTTATGGCGCAGACTGGTTAAAAGGGGGGCAGAACACATAACTTGGGGTCAGTGCCACATATGCATGCAGTGCAACATATGCATACGTGTGAGCTGCAGGGGCTGCTGAGGTACAGCAGTGCAATCCAAACTTCCGGGATAGTGACATTGAGGGGCAATGAATAACATGGTGAAACCAAAAAGGCAGTGTGTGAACTTGCCAGCCAGTTGTGAGTGCACGGCAGGACATGCATGTACAAGTCCCGCCTGAAAATTGACACTACACCCACTGACTTTTTCGCACTCTTGGTCCACATTTCATATGCATATGCGCATGTATAAGAAAACTGCTGCAGAACTGGTTGAAGCAAGGGTGGCTTGACACCAGCCAAACTTTTCCACGTGCATCTAGTGAGTGAATCAAGCACACTTGTGACATTTTGGCAAGCTTACTGGCTTGTTTGTCATTAGTTCGTGGTAGTGGTATTGATAGTGTCAGCGACAGTGGTAGTGATTGGCTGTGTGAGATAAAATAAATGCATTGCTCTACTTGCACATGCGAGTGGTGCATCTGCGCACAGCCTTGCACAGAAAATTACATGCATGTGTGCACCTAATGGTTTCAAGTAGGGAATAAGATAGTAGCCATGAGTAGTGTAAGTTTCCCCACTTGAAGGCACATGAGCGTCATCACACCGGCCCCCTGTAGTTGTGAAACCAAATCCTAATAGTGACTGGCATGACATTACTGACGCCTTGGAATGCAGGCGTTCTTGCAGTGATGAATGCATTCACAGACCACTTGCTCCCAGGCAAGCGCGTTGTAAATACATACAACACATTAGACATTGTACTACCTGTGTTTGAAACATCTTTGAAAGGGAGACATAATTGTATGCCAACCTAAAGAAGGCAATTTGTGTATGTACAATATTGTTTTGTGTATTTTCACACATGCAACCGCTCCATCCCAACCACAGCCCGAGGCTGAATTAAGAGGCCTCATCAACGACGCTCGCAGGCCTACCCTAGACTAAGCTAGGAACCAACAGAGAGAAGTTACTAGGTTTAAGACTAGTAGCCTTCTTTGTTATGCAAAGTAGATGAACTGAACTAACATCGTTTACCAAAGTTTCAGCATCCAACAGTCAAAATCGGCAGGCCTTGAATCTCTGCAAACTCACCGCATCTCGAATGTGTCCCAGGTGTTGGTACCCTCACCGCATGGGGACTTGCGGGTGGTGATCCTCAGGGTCTTGGTGGGCATGCGCACGGGGCCCTTCACCTTGAGCTGCTTGTCCTTGGCACCCTTGATCAGGTCATTGCAGACTGCAGCAGGCAAGTGTGTAGGGGAGCATGCACCTTGCTGCAGTGCACTGCAAGCAAATGGCTGTATCACCCTAGCAATGCAGTAGGCCAACACGCCCCCAGGTAGCATGCATGGTCCCTTTGCTGCCCATGCACCCCTCTGCAGTCCCCCTCTCACCCTTCTCCAAGTTCTTCACGCTCTTGGAGGTCAGGGTGATGCGGATGCGGTGGATGGGCGCGGCGCCCTCCTCCACACCGACCTTGCTGGCGAGCGTCTTCGTGGCCATCTGTGCGCACGAACATGCACGCATGCGTGAGAAAATTGCATTCGTGCGTGCTCATGGAGGGTGACTGCAGCATGGGGCGAGCATCAATCGACAGGCGGCACACCCAAACAGAACACTCACTTGGCACTACCAAGTCAGCAGCTTTAGCGAGGTAAAGCCCTGTGCACACTGAGTAGGAGCCAAATTGATTGCGAGGGCGAATTGTGGCGAAGCTTGCGGTTGACTTCAACTGACTGGTGCAGCAAGCAACAGTGGTGACGTTGTCGACAAGTAGAAACATTTCAAAAATATCGGCACAGGCTTCCAGCTGTGAGCACTACTCCAATGAAGCCTTTTGGGCTTCCAGGCTTCAGTCTTTGCTCAGTCATCGCTCATTGCAGCTAGCTTGCTGTCCCGAGCACAACGTTGCTGTTATAAATCAGCATCAACAGCGACATGGAGGCCATCCGGGAGCTCGTGGAGAGGACGCTCGAAAAGAAGAGGATACTTGCGCAAATGAAAGCAGAGCTTCGGGCTCAGGTGTTCCTAGCCATTGAGGAGGAGGAGACGTCCAGTGGCTTTGAGGGTGTGTTTTTACTCTCTGCAGCTTTCTCACAACTTGTTGCTGTTTTCAACTTGTCAGTGTGCCAGTGGGCCTTTGACTGCAAGTAACCGAGCACAAGCGATGAAAGGGTTCAATGTAGTGAAAGAGAAGAGGTTGATATTTCCACAATGCATCAACAACAATGAGCCTATACTCACACACACACCTGCACACATGCACACACAAACACACACACACATGCACACACAAACACACACATACACACACCATCTACACAGGCACATTCACATGCATATACACCCTCAAAAACGTATGTAAACAAACACACACATGCACGCACACATACATGCACGCACACACACTTACATACATGCACACACACACACACACACACACACACACACACACACACATGCACACACACACACACACGCACGCACACATCACAGGCCTTGCTGCCAAGACCCGCAACCCGCAGAGAGACTCCTTGCTCAGCAGTGAAGAAGGTGAATGCTTCTGCTTCTGTGCTTGAACACGAACAAATGTGCGAGTATGCGTCAGATATCAGCATTCACAAATCTCATGTGTGCTGGCTTCCCTTCCTGATTCTTTCCATTTCACACATCAGCTTAGATTGGTCAGCGTGCATGGAATTGTTGTTGCATACAGCTGTTAGTTACAAGACAAGGAGTATGTGCCAAGAGCACGCATGATCTTCACCATCAGCGTACCAATGTTTCACCGTTGGAACTGCAGCTCGTGTTGAGAGCATCCTCACCTCTTTAAGAGTAATCGTCAGTGTTATGGCGTCAAGGTTCAGAACCAGCTTGAGAGAGCCATCACACTGTTCAGGCACATGCCATTTCTGCTGTAGGCAAACTGTCGGTGGCGCCCGTCAATGTGCCATCAAACTGCCATCAATCTGCCTTCAGCCATCACACTGCTCTGGTATATGCCACTTCTGTTGCAGGCAAACTGCTGGTGGCCCTTGTCAGTGTGCAATCAAACTGCCACCAAGCTGCTCTCAGCCACAATACTGCTCTGGCACTCGCCACTTCTGCTGCAGGCAAACTGCTGGTGGCTCTCGTCCGGGAGTTCCTGGAGTGGGCGGGCCTGGAGTTCACAGCCAAGGTGTTCGAGCCAGAGATGGGGCCTGCAGCCCAGTACCATGGCCGCATGGGGCTCTCCAAGCAGCTTGTGCGTATGGGGCATACAGGGCATAGCAGCACATGGGCATCGCTTGGAGTCTAGAGGGCATAGAAGCACGTTGATGCCTTGTAGCTAATGCGCTTATGGGGCTTGGGGGCATGGTCATCATATGGATGCTGGGCTCCGCCACGAGGCTCCCTCCAAGCTGCTAGACTGATCGGGCCAGGTCATAACATGCCACGAAATCAAATCGCCTCCAGTCAAAGCAACTGACTTCTAGCCTGTACAAGCGCCTGGTCAAAGGTTTCATCATGAGCTCTGCTTGCGCCTGTACTCAGACCAACCCTTGATGACCTCTCGCTTTGCAGTTATAATTCTGCATTCTGATGACATCCTTACCGCACCCTTTGTTTGCAGGGTATGTCTGTGGACGTGGCGTCTCAGGCGCCCCTGCTGCTCAAAGTGCTCAGGCAGTATCAGACAAGCGGTGCATCAGGTATGGCTGTTGTGGTTTATTTTGGTGGTGTCTGAGCGTCCCTGTTGCTCGAAGTGCTCATTCAGGATTAGATTGGCAATTTAGCAGAGGTTACACAGACAAGTTACAGACAGGCAAAGGTTTTAGCAGAGGTTACAGACACAGGTGACAAATACAGGTTGCAGACAGGCAAAAGGCTTCCTATCAAAACAATCTACGGCAAGTCAAGTCAGTCAAGCTATGTGTGAGAATGAGGAGATAATACCCCAAAAGACTTAGAGCAAAATGCGTGTAAAGAGTAATTTAGGGTGACTTATTTGGTACTTCTGCGCAGTCTGTTCTGCGTATAAAGAAAATGAGGATGGGGCCCTAAAAGCGAGCCAGGGGCAATTTTAGAGGCATTTTGGGCCATTTTTGGCCATTTTTGGCCATTTCCAAAAACATGATTACCCAAATGCCTGCTCTGATATGCCCCAATTTATGACTTACAGGTAGGATCTGGATCAAATCTGATCCATTGGAGTGAAAAAATGGGGGGTGGGGCAATTTGGTCCCAAAGCACTTGAAGCGTGGTCACTCACGAGCGCATCTGGCAGGTAAAAGTGGTGCAAACATGAAAACCAGGCAAGCACTGCGTTTGGCCACAACCTCAGTATGAGGACTTGTTCAACATGCTCTCTAGGTATGCTTGCCAAGTTAGGGGGCCCAGGTGTGTAGGTGCGGCCTCTTGCGAGCAGTGACAGCTGAGGGTTTAACCAAAATATTCCGCTCTGTTCCGCCCGCCTAAGTATTTGCTCACGTGATAGACACGTGCATTTGCATTTTGTACCTGCACGTGTATTTGCACCTTTATGTCAGTGTTGTTCCGTTCAATGGTGCGAGATTGAAGATGCGATATATTGTGTGCAAAGTTCAAGTTCGTCGAATATTCAATTGCACGTTTGGTCAAAACCAGGGTGGCCAGGAGAGGGGATCAGCAAGCACTCATACAGGCCGCCTGACCTTCCATACTCTTGCACTTTTAAGTATGAACAATGTAAATGAAGATGATGAATCCTGATTGGTACATGTGCCGTTCCAGTGGCCTTCAAGTGACCTTCTCGGAGCGTCCAAGTGGACTTTGCAGGCTGAATTTTGCGGAGGGGGTTTAAGTTCGACGACTGACACTTTTAAAATGCAACAAAATGCGTGTAAAGCTAGAATCTGATTAAGTGCGAAGCTCGCCAAACAGAACAAGATTACTTTTTTTGTCCAGCAGAAAAGTTGCAATCCCAGATGGTGCATTGTTGGATCTGGAGTGTTTACTCACCGTTTTCCCTGCCCAAATTGAGGTCCGAGGAGCGGTTTTCTGGATCCCCGTCCCAGCCCCCCCAACCCCCCAGAACGTGCTCCTGATGCAGTGCTCAGTCATCGCTGCTGGACAGGCAAGCCGGAGACAGCTTCCTGAGGACCCCATGTTGGCAGACATCTTGCCTACTTCCTAGCTCCACACCCTGGGCATCCCCCCGCACAATCTGAGTACGCAGAGTTGCTCATGGGGGCACTGCGCACTCAGAATTGGCTGGTTGCAGTAGGGCATCAACTCAAACCTAATTGGCTGGCCTGAATGCAAGCCTTATGAGTCTACACCAGTGTCCTTGTCCCAAGTCTTATAAATCCAAGCAATATAAATTCAAGCCTTGCAGTGGTGAGCCTTATAAGTCTACACCAGTGTGCTTGTCCCAAGTCTTATGAATCCAAGCAATATAAATTCAAGCCTTGCAGTGGCGAGCCTTATAAGTCTACACCAGTGTGCTTGTCCCAAGTCCTATGAATCCAAGCAATATAATTTCAAGCCTTGCAGTGGCGAGCCTTATGAGTCTAACCCAGCGTGCCTGCTCCAAGCCTTAGCAACCCAAGCTTTATAATTCCAAGCCTTGCAATCGCGAGCCTTATGATCTACCCTAGCGTGCCTGCTCCGAGCCTTATAAATCCAAGCGCTATGATTACAAGCCTTGCAATCGCGAGCCTTTTAATACACCCCAGCATTTTAATATACCCCAAGCCCGTGCACGCACTAATTGACATGCATGATTGCCTGCTTGATCCTGAAGCAATTGAAAGCAGTTGTTGAGCGTGCACGTGCTCTGAGGTTCGATGGTGCATGTGACACATTGACATAAATATGCTACCTCATGCTTGTGCGTCTCTACCTCTTGGTCAACTTTAGCCATCAAGCGCATACCAACTCTTCATGACATGTTGGCTCATGTGGTAGTGGGTCTTTGTGCAGCAAGGGATGCACTTCCTCACCCCAAATATCAGATGGCATTTGCAGGGATGTGTACAGGCTGCCCAGGTATGGCCTCTTCTTTTTTTATATAAAAAAGTACATCCGCATATGTTTGCAATATTGGAAGAAAGGCCAAGTAGCAGCAGAAACATGCATTCTCCACCAAATAGGAAGTCGTATTTCCAAAGTGCCGTAATTTGCATTTCCGCCAGTTTGGGAATGTGACTTCCGATTTGTTGGGAAACATATATCTCTGCTGTACCTGGCCTGCACACACTTTGGGCTGCGTGTGCACATCCATCCTTTCACATCCTTTCAATGCGTGCCTTGGTACTCTCGCACACACATCACCTACCATGTTTGGGGGGGGCCACCGCTTGCAGCTGGAGGCTGGAAGCCCCCAATGTTGGCCTGGGTTGCTGTTTACTACCAGATGCAGGTCTCTCCTTTGCAAAATATGAAGAGGTTGTGACAACCAGAGGTGGAAGGGACTGAAATTGGGAGCCAAAAGAGCCATTCAAGGAGCCAGCCTCTATGGGCTGTGTGGGCGGGTGCCTGAGGGCACTTTTGGCCAAGAACCAGATCCCCAGTTTGATGTGTGACAAACAGATAACTGGGGGGGGGGGAAATGCTGAGAGCAGTGGCAAATTCCCTTGCTATACCCAGTCTGTTCTTCACCTCCTGCTCTTTAACTTTGCAGTTCATGGCTGCACACACACATACACACACACGTACGCACACACGCATGTGGGCATCGCTATCGAACCTTCCACACCTATAATGCGGTCTTGCCCAACTTGTGCAGGCGCCCTCAGCAAGCCCGCCAACACCACACAGCAAGCTCCCCATCTCGCACCCAGGCCTGGCCCCCAACAAGCTAGCGCTCCTGCTCCAGCGTCCGTAGCGCCCCCCCCGGCCCCCTCTGCAGCTGCAGCGGCCTCTGAGAAAGATGCTGAGCAGTCGTACGACGAGAACTTTGAGATTGAGAGCGATGAGGGCTTAGAGGGGGCAGAGATCATCGCAGACGATGAGGAGGAGGACTACAGCGCAGTTGTTGTAAGTGTGTGAACCCGCTGGCATGATGTAGCAAAATAGCTGCTGCTCACTTTCTGTCGTCGTCTCTGTTTTTGGTCGTGCACGTCATTACAAGTGCATGCAGCAGCACCCTTGACATCCGCACTCACACACACCAAACAAAACACTCCTGTCATGCACATGTACACATCTTGGTCCTCTTTCAGTTGCGTACACACACACAAAGACACACACGCACACATTGCCCCAACCCTCCAGCAGGCCAAAGGCAGCGCCCCCCAACCCTCCCAGCCCGCCTCCGACCCTCCCCACCAACACCCACCCTCCAGCCACACACCCGAGGCCAACAGCAGCACAGGCAAGGACGCAGCACAGCCGGGGCAGGAGGGTGGTCAGGCAAAGGGTGGTCGAGCAGAGGGCCTGGAGGACCTCAGTGCCTCCAGCCTCAGCACCTCGGGCTTCATGGCAGGTCGGATCAGGCGCCCCCGCCCCCAGGGCCAGGTATGCTGTTGTGCCCCCATATCCAGCCTCTATGGTGAAGCGATAAAGCACTTTTTTTCCTTCTTGCTTGTGCCCACGTACCCAGCCTGCACAGTGTGAAGCGGTGAAGCTGGAGCTCTCGCCCTCAGTGGCGCTTTGGGCATCCATTTTATGCTTTTTGTCATCAGCGTGCACGCATGCAGCGGCTGTGCTGCGCGCGTCTGTGCTCCTTCTGCGATAAGATGTGCTCATGTTGGTACCCCTGCATGGATCAACTTTTTCAGGATCCCAGTAGCAAACGATAACTGCATTTCAAGCCCTCGTCTGTGTGACACTTTTGGAGTTGCTCTCTGTTTGCAACTGCTGCACAAGTGCCCGTGGAACCAACGCATCGCTGTGCAGTCTAGGTTGCGCTTGCACAAAAACAGAACACATACGCATGCGCGCGCGCACACACACACACACAAACACACACACATACACACACACACAGAACACACCTGGCAGCAGTGGGGGCCACTTTGAGCAGTCAGACGACCTGCTGAACGACAGCAACGACCGCAGCGCCAACATCAGCCATGAGCTGGAGGGTTATGCGCCAACCCCTTCACAACAGCCCCATACAAAGAGACACGTGAATGCAGGGTGGAGTAGTGGTCATGATGACGAGAGGGGAGGGCTGAGCTTCAGTGGCGAGCTGCCGCCGCACCCGGATGAAGAGCAGCAGGGTGAGTGGAGTTGGGGGTAGGTTTGGGGTAGGATGTGGATAGGAAATGGATGCCCGGATGATGCTTGTGCATACAAAGGTTAGGAGCAGTTTACTCCTAGAGGGGGATGGGGCGGGGGGAGAGGATGTTTGGATAGGACACAGGGAGGTGGGCATTGGGTAGGAAATGGGTAAAAAGCAGGCCAAAGGTGCTAACTCACACACACATGTATACACACATACACACCCACACCCACATTCACACTCTCTCTTCCCTGCTCCTTGCTTCGCCCCCCCCCCTCAACGTAGCCCTGCTGCCTCATAGCCATACACTCACCACACACATCTCCTTGCTAACCCCCCCCCCCCCCAACATAGCCCTGCTGCCACGCTACCACATGCTCACCTCACACATCACTCACACCGCTTCTCACCATCCTTCCTCTCTACCATACATGCTCAAGCAACAAGTAGGGATTGGCATATAGCGCTATAAGCCACATTTTCCAGCGCTATATATCGTTCCATAGCATTATCATACTATGATGGTGCTATTTACCAATGCCGCTCCCTATAGATCGGCATACAGCGTTATATGAGGGTCTTCTATAACGCTATATAGCGTTATATAGCGCGATACGCCATATAGCGCTGTGTGCCAACGCCGATCCCTAAACGCAAGCAGTAAGTCCTTCGCACCGCTCACACTTAGGCTAAAACCCGATGGTTAGATGGTTAGACTCTTGGCCCCCTTGCCTGCTCTGCCTGCTACCCTGTACCCCCAGGCTCAGGCGACCTGTCCTGCTTTCTTTCCGCCATGCATGCTCGTACAACAAAATAGGAATCCACTCACCCCTGATATCAACTCTCTCGTCCACCTTGCCTAACCCTGTACCCCCAGGCTCAGGTGACCTGCCCTGCTTCCTTTCCGCCACGCATGCTCGTACAACAAAATAAGAATCCACTCACCCCTGATATCAACTCTCTCGTCCACCTTGCCTAACCCTGTACCCCCAGGCTCAGGCGACCTGCCCTGCTTCCTTTCCGCCATGCATGCTCGTACAACAAAACAGGAATCCACTCACCCCTGATATCAACTCTCTCGTCCACCTTGCCTAACCCTGTACCCCCAGGCTCAGGCGACCTGCCCTGCTTCCTTTCCGCCACGCATGCTCGTACAACAAAATAAGAATCTGCTCACCCCTGATATCAACTCTCTCGTCCACCTTGCCTAACCCTGTACCCCCAGGCTCAGGCGACCTGTCCTGCTTCCTTTCCGCCATGCATGCTTGTATAACACAAGTAGGACCCGCTCACCCCTGAAATCAACCCACCTTGCCTGCCCTACCTACCAGCCTGCACTTCCGGGCTGAACCCGGCAGTTGAGCGTTTTGACTGATGGCTACTTTATGATACCTGTACCGACAGGCTCGGGCGACCTGTCCCACTCCGGAGGCCGCTCCTTAGACGAGCACCACCCCAGCACCCAGCGCCCCCCTGCCCCCCTGGGCAAACTCAGCCCCCTCGGCCCGCCCCCCTTAGCACCCCTTGGCAGCAACAAGTTAGGCCCCTTGTCCGGCCCCGCCCCTGCCCACGCCCCCCGTGTCCTCAGCCCCCCTAGCAAGCAGGGAGACGCCCTCAAGGAGGAGCTTTACCGTGCAGGCCTGCTGCCGGTGAGGACCAAATCGCAGCCCGGCGCAAGCCAGGAGGATGAGGAAGGGGAGCAGGCAAGTGGGCAGGGCAGCAGCCACCACAGCAGTGGGGCTGTGAGTGGGGGGGGCAGCAGCGCGGCGGCGAGCAGCAGGCGCAGCAGCGTAGAGGAGGAGGAAGAGGAGGAGGTGCAGCAGCGGCGGCAGCGGCAGCGGCAGCTGAGCGAGGGTGAACCTCGCGCGCCAGAGAGCCCGGAGCCGAGCAGCGGGCACAGCAGCAACCAAAATCGTAAGTTGGGGGGCGTTTGGGGTATGGTTATAGGGTTCGTTTTGGGGGGGGGGGGGGGGAATGCGTCTGGGAATTGAGGTTGTGTGAGAAAGTGTGTGCGGCAGGTGATGCATGGAAATGATGCTTGACGGTGCATGGACATATGCATGAGGATGGGGATGAGGGTGCATGAACATGCATGAGGATGAGGATGAGGGTGCATGGACATATGCATGAGGATGAGGATGAGGGTGCATGGACATATGCATGAGGATGAGGATAAGGGTGCATGAACATGCACGAGGATGCATGAGGATAAAATAGTTGCTGGTGGTGGTTCGCACTGTGGCTGTTGAGGTGTGGACTTGTCATGGATAGGGGGGCCCAACCTAACATGCATGGTCTGATGAGAGCTTTCATTTGAAGCACTGCTGCCAGCAGCTGCATCAACATAAAACAAGTGAAATTTCCCTGAGTGTGAGCCAGGAGGGTTTGCCTGTTCCGCATGTGGTCGCCATATATGTTGCATTCATTTTCCCTGCGAAAAAGCTGGAGTGTGTTTACATACAGAATATGAATATATATATATATATATATATATATATATATATATATATATATATATATATATATATATACATAAAATTGGCCATCCCAAGAAGAGAGGCTTGGCTGCCGCGAGGGCTTTCCCACATACACACACATATATATACATATATATATACACATTCCAATGTACGCCTGCTCATCAGTCTCATGCCCTCAGCCTGGCATCCACTGAGAGCACTTGTTGTTGTTGTTGTTGTTGTTGTTGTTGTTGTTGTTGTTGTTGTTGTTGTTGTTGTTGTTGTTGTTGTTGTTGCTCTTGTTGTTGTTGTTGTTGTTGTTGTTGTTGTTGTTGTTGTTGTTGTTGTTGTTGTTGTTGTTGTTGTTGTTGTTGTTGTTGTTGTTGTTGTTGTTGTTGTTGTTGTTGTTGTTGTTGTTGCGGTTAGCTAGAGAGACATGGACATGCAAGGCAAGGTGCAACCTTTTGCATTGTTGGCATCTGGTAAAAGCACCTGCTGTCATTCTCAGCATCACATCATGCCCCCTGATGCACACCATATTGTACAATTTGTGCGAGGCTACATGCAATCCTGCCTGTTTGATGTCCTGCAAGCATACCTGCCTGTTTGATGTCCTGCAAGTGCACCTGCTGTCAGCTGAAGCTGCAGCGCGGGTTTCCGCATGTCACACCATCATCCACCTGCATCCTCCATATCATATGTTGTACCATCAATTGAATCGCATCATGCTAATCAATGATCATGTCACACCATCATCCACCTGCATCCTCCATATCATATGTTGTACCATCAATTGAATCGCATCATGCTTATCAATGATCATGTCACACCATCATCCACCTGCATCCTCCATATCATATGTTGTACCATCAATTGAATCGCATCATGCTTATCAATGATCATGTCACACCATCATCCACCTGCATCCTCCATATCATATGTTGTACCATCAATTGAATCGCATCATGCTAATCAATGATCATGTCACACCATCATCCACCTGCATCCTCCATATCATATGTTGTACCATCAATTGAATCGTATCATGCTAATCAATGATCATGTCACACCATCATCCACCTGCATCCTCCATATCATATGTTGTACCATCAATTGAATCGCATCATGCTAATCAATGATCATGTCACACCATCATCCACCTGCATCCTCCATATCATATGTTGTACCATCAATTGAATCGTATCATGCTAATCAATAATCATGTCACACCATCATCCACCTGCATCCTCCATATCATATGTTGTACCATCAATTAAATCGCATCATGCTTATCAATGATCATGTCACACCATCATCCACCTGCATCCTCCATCTCATATGTTGTACCATCAATTGAATTGCATCATGCTAATCAATGATCATGTCACACCATCATCCACCTGCATCCTCCATATCATATGTTGTACCATCAATTGAATCGCATCATGCTAATCAATGATCATGTCACACCATCATCCACCTGCATCCTCCATATCATATGTTGTACCATCAATTAAATCGCATCATGTGTTACGAAGGAAAAGGACTAGTCAAGCGGTTGATGCACAACCTATGAATCTCATCGTATATATAGTCACTTCGTGACATTCCCCCCCATCTAATCTGGGTGAGGAGCGCATGGCGGAGTGAGGTCAAGTCTTTCCACGCCCACGCACGGCTCATGACTGGCTCCACACGCTTATAGCGTGCCACTTAGGTTGCACAGCACAGCGTTGGGCCGGACCCAAAGAATGCTTCCACCAGGGTTCGAACCCTGGCTTCGCTACCAAATGTTACGAAGGAAAAGGACTAGTCAAGCGGTTGATGCACAACCTATGAATCTCATCGTATATATAGTCACTTCGTGACATCATGCTTATCAATGATCATGTCACACCATCATCCACCTGCATCCCCCATCTCATATGTTGTACCATCAATTGAATTGCATCATGCTTATCAATGATCATGTCACACCATCATCCACCTGCATCCTCCATATCATATGTTGTACCATCAATTGAATCGCATCATGCTAATCAATGATCATGTCACACCATCATCCACCTGCATCCTCCATATCATATGTTGTACCATCAATTGAATCGTATCATGCTAATCAATGATCATGTCACACCATCATCCACCTGCATCCTCCATATCATATGTTGTACCATCAATTGAATCGCATCATGCTTATCAATGATCATGTCACACCATCATCCACCTGCATCCTCCATCTCATATGTTGTACCATCAATTGAATTGCATCATGCTTATCAATGATCATGTCACACCATCATCCACCTGCATCCTCCATATCATATGTTGTACCATCAATTGAATCGCATCATGCTAATCAATGATCATGTCACACCATCATCCACCTGCATCCTCCATATCATATGTTGTACCATCAATTGAATCGTATCATGCTAATCAATGATCATGTCACACCATCATCCACCTGCATCCTCCATATCATATGTTGTACCATCAATTGAATCGTATCATGCTAATCAATGATCATGTCACACCATCATCCACCTGCATCCTCCATCTCATATGTTGTACCATCAATTGAATTGCATCATGCTTATCAATGATCATGTCACACCATCATCCACCTGCATCCTCCATATCATATGTTGTACCATCAATTGAATCGCATCATGCTAATCAATGATCATGTCACACCATCATCCACCTGCATCCTCCATATCATATGTTGTACCATCAATTGAATCGTATCATGCTAATCAATGATCATGTCACACCATCATCCACCTGCATCCTCCATATCATATGTTGTACCATCAATTGAATCGTATCATGCTAATCAATGATCATGTCACACCATCATCCACCTGCATCCTCCATATCATATGTTGTACCATCAATTGAATTGCATCATGCTTATCAATGATCATGTCACACCATCATCCACCTGCATCCTCCATATCATAAGTTGTACCATCAATTGAATCGTATCATGCTTATCAATGATCATGTCACACCATCATCCACCTGCATCCTCCATATCATATGTTGTACCATCAATTGAATCGCATCGTGCTAATCAATGATCATGTCACACCATCATCCACTTGCATCCTCCATATCATATGTTGTACCATCAATTGAATCGTATCATGCTAATCAATGATCATGTCACACCATCATCCACCTGCATCCTCCATATCATATGTTGTACCATCAATTGAATCGCATCATGCTAATCAATGATCATGTCACACCATCATCCACCTGCATCCTCCATATCATATGTTGTACCATCAATTGAATCGTATCATGCTAATCAATGATCATGTCACACCATCATCCACCTGCATCCTCCATATCATATGTTGTACCATCAATTGAATCGTATCATGCTAATCAATGATCAATTCACACCATCATCCACCTGCACCCTCCATATCATATGTTGTACCATCAATTGAATCGTATCATGCTAATCAATGATCATGTCACACCATCATCCACCTGCATCCTCCATATCATATGTTGTACCATCAATTGAATCGCATCATGCTAATCAATGATCATGTCACACCATCATCCACCTGCATCCTCCATATCATATGTTGTACCATCAATTGAATCGCATCATGCTAATCAATGATCATGTCACACCATCATCCACCTGCATCCTCCATATCATATGTTGTACCATCAATTGAATCGCATCATGCTTATCAATGATCATGTCACACCATCATCCACCTGCATCCTCCATATCATATGTTGTACCATCAATTGAATCGTATCATGCTAATCAATGATCATGTCACACCATCATCCACCTGCATCCTCCATATCATATGTTGTACCATCAATTGAATCGTATCATGCTAATCAATGATCAATTCACACCATCATCCACCTGCACCCTCCATATCATATGTTGTACCATCAATTGAATCGTATCATGCTAATCAATGATCATGTCACACCATCATCCACCTGCATCCTCCATATCATATGTTGTACCATCAATTGAATCGCATCATGCTAATCAATGATCATGTCACACCATCATCCACCTGCATCCTCCATATCATATGTTGTACCATCAATTGAATCGCATCATGCTAATCAATGATCATGTCACACCATCATCCACCTGCATCCTCCATATCATATGTTGTACCATCAATTGAATTGCATCATGCTTATCAATGATCATGTCACACCATCATCCACCTGCATCCTCCATATCATATGTTGTACCATCAATTGAATTGCATCATGCTTATCAATGATCATGTCACACCATCATCCACTTGCATCCTCCATCTCATATGTTGTACCATCAATTGAATTGCATCATGCTTATCAATGATCATGTCACACCATCATCCACCTGCATCCTCCATATCATATGTTGTACCATCAATTGAATCGCATCATGCTAATCAATGATCATGTCACACCATCATCCACCTGCATCCTCCATATCATATGTTGTACCATCAATTGAATTGCATCGTGCTAATCAATGATCATGTCACACCATCATCCACCTGCATCCTCCATATCAAATGTTGTACCATCAATTGAATCGCATCATGCTAATCAATGATCATGTCACACCATCATCCACCTGCATCCTCCATATCATATGTTGTACCATCAATTGAATCGCATCATGCTAATCAATGATCATGTCACACCATCATCCACCTGCATCCTCCATATCATATGTTGTACCATCAATTGAATTGCATCATGCTAATCAATGATCATGTCACACCATCATCCACCTGCATCCTCCATATCATATGTTGTACCATCAATTGAATCGCATCATGCTAATCAATGATCATGTCACACCATCATCCACCTGCATCCTCCATATCATATGTTGTACCATCAATTGAATCGCATTGTAACAGTGCACGGCAAAAGGCATTGCCCGGGATGTAACGAAAGGCATTTGTAAGCCTTATATGATTGTTACACTCGCCCCACCCCCATGAGCTCGCGTCCTCGCGAGCTAAGCACTCTGCCAGCATGCTTAGCCGCTCACTAGCGCTCTTCGGTATTTTGCCAGGAGGAACCGCCAAACCTGGACTTAGGCGACAAGCTTTGCCGATTTTGTGCACTTGCCAGGATTCGAACCCATGACCGTTGTGGTGATGAACACCAAAGCATGCATAGCATGCGTGGTCGAGTGGGCACTTGGCTTCGCTGCCAATGTAACAGTGCACGGCAAAAGGCATTGCCCGGGATGTAACGAAAGGCATTTGTAAGCCTTATATGATTGTTACACGCATCATGCTAATCAATGATCATGTCACACCATCATCCACCTGCATCCTCCATATCATATGTTGTACCATCAATTGAATCGTATCATGCTAATCAATGATCATGTCACACCATCATCCACCTGCATCCTCCATATCATATGTTGTACCATCAATTGAATTGCATCATGCTTATCAATGATCATGTCACACCATCATCCACCTGCATCCTCCATATCATATGTTGTACCATCAATTGAATTGCATCATGCTTATCAATGATCTTGTCACACCATCATCCACCTGCATCCTCCATATCATATGTTGTACCATCAATTGAATTGCATCATGCTTATCAATGATCATGTCACACCATCATCCACCTGCATCCTCCATATCATATGTTGTACCATCAATTGAATTGCATCATGCTTATCAATGATCATGTCACACCATCATCCACCTGCATCCTCCATATCATATGTTGTACCATCAATTGAATCGCATCATGCTAATCAATGATCATGTTACACCATCATCCACGTGCATCCTCCACATCACATGTCACATCATCAGTTGGATGGGATGTCATATATAGCTTCTCCATCACTGCACTGCCCCCCACCTGCATCTTCCATACCATATTAGATCATCGGTCCATATGATATCCATCAATGGACAAAGATCAATCATATGATGTTTCGATCACTGCACTGCCCCACACCTGCATCTTCCGTATCATAATAGATAAATTCAGGTCAGCTACATCTCAATCAACGAACAGTAATTGCAATCACATGACCTCTCCATCTCTGCGCTGCCTACAAGCTGCATTTCCCATATCATGTTAGATCATCGATCAATTTCACATCAATGAATGAACAATAATATCAATCACATGACCTCTCCATTTCTGCACTGCCCTCCACCTCATCGTGCACATGCGACGACTCCACAGGCCATAGAGCAGGCCCCATCTCTTTACCTTTCCTTGCGTTGTGTGTGGCAAGCAGCCACCACCCCAGTGCACAAGCACATGCCCCTTGGTTGGAGTACATAAGTTGGACTCATGCCCTGGCTGGCAAGCTAGGGATAAGCTTGCGCTAGCTTCTCTGCTAGGCTTCTGGCCTCCAAGGACGCAGGGCACAGCGACAGAGCCTCTTGCTTGAGACTTGCTTGAGAGACTCTTGCTTGATGGCAGCATAGCTGGCATTCCTGCCCTTACCTGGATCTGCTTCCTTACCTGGATCTGCTTCCTCACCTGGATTTGCTTCCCTCACCTGGGTTTCCTGCCCTCACCTGGATTCCCTGCCCTTTCCTGCCCTTACCGGGTTTGCTTGGGATCAGTTGAGCCCCAGAAGACCAACCCCAACTTCACCACACACACTTGGCACCTTTGGTCAGCGATCGCAGGCAACTTGCAGGCATGAGTCCACCCTGTACATATTCTAACTCTTTCACGGCACTTCGTTGCACAAGACATGCCACAACACAGTGTTTCATGCCTCATTGTGCCCCCTCATGCTCCATTACCCTCCACCCTGGTTGCGCAGAACAAGCAGCATTCCACCGTGCAAGTGCACACCTCTTCCTGCCTCTTTGTGCTTTTGCATGCCCCGTCATGCTCCGCATGCCTCTTCTTGCATGCCTTGTCATGCTCCGCATGCCTCTTCTTGCATGCCTTGTCATGCTCCGCATACCTCCTCTTGCATGCTTGTGCTTTAGCTTGTCCCGTCATGCTCTGCTCCCCTGCTTGCTGGCTGCACGCACCAAGCCACCCGCACTTCAATGTGCAAGTGCATGCACGCTCCTTCCTCGGTGTCCCTCTCTCTTTCATGCCACCCAATGCACTGCATGTTTCCTTCCTCGCTGCTTGCGTGCCACAAGCAGCCACTGCTCCAGTGCGCAAGTGCACACCTCGCCTTTCCTCCTCATACCACTTTTCAATCTTACTTCATTCTCCTCTCCCTGCTGGTCACACGCAGCAAGCAGCCGGCACTCCAGCAAGCGCAGCACAGGCTTGAACAAGCACCAAGGGTACGATGAGAGCAAGGCGGTAAGCATGGACCTCAAGGACACAGGCCTGTCGGCGTCTGACCAGAGCGGGGACCTGGAGACAGGGGCGCTTCCCCTGATGGGTCTGGATATGGAAGAGACGGCAGAGTGGGGCAGCTGAGCAGCAAGTGATGCATAATGAGCGATGTGAAGGGTGATGAAGCAAGCTTGACATGCTGGCCCTCATGACAGTGACTGCATGAAGATTTGAAGGGATGGCCCCCCCATAGAGATGGATGAGAGTGCGGGTTGCAATGAGGAGGCGCTTGGGCTTTCCCACTGTCCACCTTCCAGGAGTGAGCTTAGATTGGCCCCTTCCCAGCTCACTCTCAAAGATTCTGGATCCTACAAGGTGCATTACTTCCCTGGCCCTGCAGATGTGATTTTTCTTTCGTCAACACACAGCAGACAACAACCCCCCTTTTGCTTCATTCATACTTGACATCAACACAGCAGACTTGACATACAGCAGACCTCACGTTCATACTTGACATCAATACAGCAGACAAAACCCCCTTGTGCCATTCATACTTGTCAACCTGACTGGTTTGTGACTTGCAAACGTGAAGAATTGACAAGCGATGTCGGCTATGCTGGCAGTGTAGTACATTTGCTCTTTGCATTTAACCCTATTTTTGCCTGTGTTGTGTGGTCGGAAATGGAAAAGATGGTATTCATGATTTTACCCTTTTGCTCAAAGGGAGGATTGCAGAAGAATGCAGGGCCAGGAAGGGCATCCAGCCCAAAAGAAAAGGAAAGGCTATGCATACCAGGTCCGGCTGCGTGCATTGAGGAAGGATTCCCTAATTAGCGAACATCCAGTGCATATCCCTGACCGCAAGTATGTTGATAAGACCAGCAAATCCATCAAGGAAAGGAACACAATGTTGTAACATTGTTTTGGTTTAAGAAAAGCACTTTAAAAGGTATTTTCATGTAGTTGCAGACATATGTCACTTTCTGAAGCAGATGTCAAGATGAAAGCAATTGCTGGAAAGGCTGCATGGGTGTGCCGAAAAATGAGGCTGGGTTGGGAGGCAGTCGAGGAGTGATGCACCTCAATTTGAACGATGCCCATATTCCTTTGTTCACCGTGACCCAAATCATTTTTTTGTAATGGAGGTTGCTGATGTATTCTTCTCATAGCCACAGGTACGGTAGTTGCCTACAAGGGCAGCTGAGCAATATTAGATGTGCCTATAATTAAACCAGGCCACGTATGACAGGCTGATTGAAACTGATTCAATGTGATTGCAATGAATAGAAGCAATAATTCAAAAGAAAGAAAAGAACAAGAAAAGTCTACGCAGGCCTGAGGCCGCGTGCATTAAGGGAAAGTTTTCTAACTAGCAGGCTAGCAGGGGCCTGACCAAGGATTACAAGGGGTTGGCCTACAGCCCGAGAATCTGGCTGCCCAGCAAAGAATTAAGGAGTTTGTGCAGGAACATGATCTAAGGAACAGGCCACATGCTCTGATTTGGCCCTCTGAGGTGTACGGCATTCCAGCTGGGATGTACACGTGCCAAGTGTGGGATACAGAGTACTTACGAGAAGGCAGTGAATTCAAAAGCGAATTACAAAAAAGGCAATTATGCTCTTTAAGGCGTTTTCTAGGTGCGAAGAGTACTGCCACGAATTGGCCAGTATTAAGAGAATGTGGCCAAGAGCCCTTACAGTCTTACTGGTTTAGGGCTACTATTGAATTTTCCAACAATATGCTTGTTTCTAACAGTGAAACACTACGCCAAGTGCTGAAGGCAGATATACATCTCGCTGATAGGGGTGAGTCCTGTTGGCCTGCACATGTGTCCAAGTCATTTAGTGGCATGCGCAATGAGGTGTTTAAACAGAAATTGCTGAGTGCTTCCAAGATTCCCATTCAGGATTTTTTTAGGAGATTTGAGGTACAGACAGCAGAAGGTTTGAAGGGAAGCGGACGCTTTAAGTCCCCGAGAGGTGAACAGGAAAGCAGTGACTTACCATCAATGGTGTGGAAAACCTTCGAATCAAACAGCCCGCACACCCTTCTGTATCCCATCATTTTTATTTAAGGATCTGGATAAAGGAGTCATGAGGAATGTGGGTAGGTTTAGGCTTCGTGCCCACTGCTTGAAGGTCGAGTCCTGTAAATGGTTGCCAAACATTAGGTGGTTCAAATATTTGTGATAAGTGTGGATGCGCTGTAGTCCAGGACGAGAAACATGTTCTTTTCTATTGCAATTGCTTTGAGGTTTGTGAGCAGCGCAGAAAATACAAGGACCTGTTCATTGATCTTTTCATTACATACTTTTGCCCAGCTTCCAAACACTGATTTAATTCCTTTCTTGGTGAGCTTTCACATTGGCTGATTTCAAGGTCGATGCTGTCCTAAATCCAGACTCGTACAGATTTTTGTCAGAATTGTTTCCAATTTTTGATGCCGGATGAGAATGTTTCACCAGCAGCCGATCGGCCAGATTCTCGGGCTGTAGGCCAACCCTTTGTAACCCTTGACTGATATGGTAGGCAGAGAAAGACAAACAGTCCAGCAACAAGAGAAAGCAAGGTGGAATGAGAGACTGGAGTTCCAGACCTACACGCGAATCAGTTGAATCGCTTCATTTCTGATACCATGGATTGTTTTTTGTGAGTCTGACAGAGACCAGCAGGCTGAGCAGTCAAACCACCCGGCTGAAGGCCAAAACCCCATGTAACCTAACCTTCCGTTTATTCTGCCAGAATTCTGCCAGTGGTAGGTGGAAGGAAATGCTACCGGCTTTGCAGCCTGCTCAGCCATTGAGCCAGGAGCTTGAGTTTTCTTCTCTCCTTATTATTGCACAAGCTGTAATCCTTTTCACCCTGCAGCAGCATGTTTTTTTGCTGGCCGTCTGTTGGTGGACCATCAAGGTGCTGCGCAAGCTGTGAGGTCTCCTCTGTGCAAGCAAGCATGTAATCTGGTGAAGCTTCTCCTCAAGCACATAATGTTTCATGATTTCAATCCGTGATGAACACGTACAAGAAGCCAAGGAGCCGAGTTCTGAGGGTCATGTCCCCAGGAACACATCAAAAGTTTGAAGCAAGCGTTCAACAAGATGTGCGGGGCATAGGTATAAAAGATACATGGAAAATGTAAGCAGTAACTGCCTCATCATTGCTGCTGCTGCCGCTGCTGCTCTAATTGCTGCCGTCGGGCAGAGATGGTCTCCTGCTTCCACGCCTCTATGCGCTTCTTCAGCTCCGGCTGTGGCATTGAAGATGGAGAAAGGAAAAGCATTAAAGAGGTAAACCGGAAAAAAGAACAGCAGCCTGCTCTTCATCAGAACCCAAAGATGGGAAGTGTTAGACGTGCAAGGACAGCATGAGTGCTGGACGTGCAGGTGTCAGTTTATTCAAGCAGTTCAACAAGAAGCAGCCATGTCATGGTCAAACAATGAGGATTTGGTTTCGACAAGTACGTGTAAGTTACACTTATGAACAAGTGTTGCCTGGGATGCAACGAAAGGAAGTCCTAACGTGATTGTAACAGAGTACGTGGACGTAAAAGGCAGCTTTCTGACACAGGACACGTGCCACTTGTAGGTTTGCTGACACAGTACACATGCCACTTGCAGGCCGTGTGTGAATACAATTTGCAATCTTTGTTTTGCTGAGTTCAGCCATTGCCTTGATGGGACCAATACCCCTTCCCATTCTCACACTTATCTTAGTGCTGCAATTGAATGCAGTTGAAATCCACTAGTCCACGAAAGTATCAATGGCATTCCTGTTTGTGATGAGCATGCGCAACCTCAGGCAATGGCTGACACAGGACCTGCTTTGTCAAGAGCATGTGCACACTCTCAACTAGACAGGGACCTGCATCAGCCATTGTCTGAGATTATGCATGGAAGCAGTGCTGCGGGAAAACTGGAACCTTGTGCTGTGGGATGCCTGTTTCGTCCTCAAGGAGGTGCGTACCTGAGGGACAAGCATGTCTGGAGTGAGGGGCTGGCGGTTCATGGGGTCCCGCTGATCGGTCAGAAGATGGCGCACTATCTGTGTGTGCATGATGATTTGTACGAACGTGTGTGTGTGTGTGTGTGTGTGTGTGTGTGTGTGTGTGTGTGCGTGTGTGTGTATGTGCGTGCATGTGTGAACGTGCGTGTGTGTGGATCGATGGCACATTCGGGCAGGCATGCAGAAAGCCGGTGTGGGGGTGACAACATTCTCAAACAAATTAAGAGCATGAGCTCAGGACCTGGCGCAATCAGCACAAAAGTTTGAATGCATGTCTTCAAGCGGCATCTGATCCTCGACAATGGTCCTCCACCGACACACTCCACTACGCACACAGGGACCAAATGCTAAGGTCATGCCATGGCGCAGATAGCACATGTCAAGAGCACCAGTGGACACCACAGTGGACATGTGTCGCATCACAATGGAACCGCAGTGGACACTGCAGAGGACACCACAGTGCACACGAGTTGCTTTGCAAAGGCACCACAGTGGACACCACCGTGGGCAAATGCTGCAGCACAGTGAAACATGTTTGCAACCACAGTGGACACGTGTGTTGCACCACGATGGACACCACAGTGGGCACATGCTGCATGTAAGGTGCCAGGGTGGCACCCAAGCATGCACATATGGCGCACACAGTCGTGTCACAGCTAGCACTCGCATCTTACGCACCAACTAATCGGGAGTGTAGAAGCCAACCTTGCACTTGCAAGTATTGGTGATGCAGCCTGGACAGACAGAGCACGCTTGGAGCAGCAACATGTGCATATTGCTAGGCCTGCTCCGTCCACATGTACTTTAGAGTAACACCACGTCCTTACGAGGAACACCATGTGCATACGCGTCTCACAGTGATACCAAGTACACACATGCACATGATTCACCCCCACCTGTGCCCCGTCCATGATGTACCCGCTGCTGGGCAAATGTGCCTTCATGCACTTAAAAAAAATAATGCCTTCGTTGACCACGTTCACCCATGCACATGATTTACCCCCACCTGTGCCCTGTCCATGATGTACCCGCTGCTGGGCAAATGTGCTTTCGTGTACCCAACACAATTGGGGACCACGAACATGCATGCACATGCTCTGCCCACGTGTGCCCTGTCCATGGTGTACCTGCCGCCGGGCAAATGTGCCATCGTGTACTTTACGGCCACACCTTTGGGGACCATGTTCACCCATGCGCATGATGTACCCCTACCTGTGCCCTGTCCATGATGTACCCGCTGCTAGGCAGCTGCACAGGGTCCTCCATGAGGTCCGCCATCAGTGGGTCCTGGAACTCCTCAGGGACCTGCAAGCAGTGGGAAGGTTTCCATAAGGTCTGCCGTCAGTGGGTCCTGGAGCTCCTCAGGCCCTCCAAGCAGCAGCAACAGCACCGCAAGGAGTGTGAGCAACAGTGAGTTGGGCCTCATAGATATGCTGGCCTGCACCAGCGGGAGCGTCCACTGCAATTTGGTGGGGCGCTGCACTGCTGCTCGCCGTCTGTCAGGATGTCAAACACCAAACGTATGGCTCCCAGCACGCAGCCTCAATTCAAAGGGAGTTACAAAGCTTTTTTAACAAGGGGAGTGCCTCCATTATAAGGGGGGTAATAAGGCCTCCATTCTAGGGGATTACAAAGCTGCCATTACAAGGGGGGTAACAAGGCCTCCATTACACAGGGGGTTGCAAGGCCTCCATCACCAGGTGCGAGCCTCCATTACAAGGAGATTCAAGAGGCTTCCAGCCTGGCATCTTGGCTGATTGGGACTCCCGGCAGGACTTCCTGCAAGACTTCCTATTGTCCTGCGTCTTTTCAGGCAGCAGCAGCAGCAGCAGCAGCAGCAGCAGCAGCAGCAGCAGCAGCACAGGTCATAGATTCAACAAAGGCCAGCTTTTTATTTCACTTTCCAATAACTACAACTTCAAGAGCGACAAAAGAGGACACAGGAGGGTGGGACGGAAAAAAACCAAGCAGATGAAATTTGCCTAAAAAATTGGAAATTTGTGGAGGTGCATGCAAGCCTCGCACTCAGGTAATGGGTTGCACAGCCACGACAATCAGCAGTGCGCACACTGAGGAGAAGAGGGGCCTGACGGAGCAGGACAAGAAGCTTCACAAGTGTATGCCTGCTAGCAGCAGCTCCCACACGATACCACATCAGGCCCTCCTTGATTTCAAGGAAGAGACACGCACACACGCACACACCTCCACGTCTTGTAGCAAGTCCTCCTTCTCCTCCTCCAGCACGCGGGCATCAGCCACCGCCTGCGCGAGGATGTCCAGCGTAGCCATCTCTGGGGGGCTCAACATCTGGGCAGAGGAAAGGACCTGCGATCAAGGTGGAGGTGAGCAACAGCTTGCAAAATTGCACGCGCAAATTGATAAAAGCTCCAGTGATAGCCGAGCGTTTCAAGCGTAAGCCTTTTGCTCCTGTAATCTGCCAGCTGTACAAGCACACTGACGTGCAGGTGGACAACCATGCAGTGTGGTTTTCTTCCTCGATCTGTGGTTGATCGAGTTGAGACGTGTTGTGTGATTCACCACACTGTGTGATCAGTCAGGCCAAAAGAAAGAGTTAGTAAGAGAGAGAGAGAGAGAGAGAGAGAGAGAGAGAGAGAGAGAGAGAGAGAGAGAGACTTCAGATATTTTCAATGAAAGGAGATGTACATGCAACTTGTCACTGAGTGCAGGACTCAGAAGGTGCAGCACAGGCAAAAAGCACGATGCCACGACAGAGGGAGGGCTTGGCCAGGTTGTCCAGAATGCTGGCCTCCTGCTTTCCTTCTAATCTGGTCCACCATACGGCAGTTGGTGGCCGAACAGAAAGGGGCACGGAGGCCAAGCCAACAAACAAGTATGCATCCTTCTATACGATCATGCAACAGGGAAAAACATGAATGCACGGACTGCATCCAGTAGGTCAAACTGCCAGGCATCATATCATCCAATTGGAAATGATGCAGGGCTGTGTCCCAGACAGCTATCCATCAGGCAAATTCCATCAGACAGTGATATTGTTTCAATTGGGTAAAAAACCATTTTTATAATTTCCTTGTGCGCATGCATGCCCTGAAAATCCAGGCAAACACAACAAAAAGAAGATGTGAAGCGCATAAGGGCGCTCACATTAATGCAAACACACACCTTTGCTGCTTCTGGAAACATGGATGGATTGTAGGAGCGGGCATCTGTTGCGATGGACCTTGCAAAAAGGCCAGACCGATCAGCGGAGGAGAGGTGCAGATAGATCTGGATGATGTTCAGCAGCAGCTCCCTGCAGCGTAAGCATCGGCAGGTAGGTGAGTAGATGAAAGGTGCAGGTAGATCTGGATGATGTTCAGCAGCAGCTCCCTGCAGCGTAAGCATGGGAGGATAGGTGAGTAGATGAAAGGTGCAGGTAGATCTGGATGATGTTCTCCAGCAGCTCCCTGCAGCATAAGCATGGGAGGGTAGGTGAGTAGATAAAAGGTACAGGCAGAGCTGGACAATGTTCAATAGCACCTCTTTGCAACGCGAGCAGGGGAGTAGATGGTGAGAGGGGGATGCAGAGAATGAAGAATTAAACGTGCAGGCAAAGCTGGATAATGTTCAGCAGCACCTCTTTGCAACATGAGCAGGGGAGTAGATGGTGAGAGGGGCAGGCAGAGCAGCAAGAGCAGAAGAGAGTTGCAGGAAGATGCAGATTATGTCCTAGCAGCGGCTCCATGTAGCGTTAGCAAAAAGCATGCGCAAACAAGCCTATCAGCCAGGCTAAAAGCTAGGCTCTCTGACGAAGAGGACAGAACAGAGCCTAACTTAACGAGCCATGGCTTTAAGCTCCTCTCTGCCCTTGACGAAAAGCATTCACTGGCATCGCTTGGATCAGCTGTCCACATCATGGACATTGACAAGTAGGACTTCCACCCAGTTCTATCTGGACGCAAATATTCTCCTCCTTGTTCGCACCTTCTTACAAATAGGCATGGGTTGGGAGCCGCACTTGTCCATGTCCTTGGGCAGCTGCTGCAACACTCAGTTGAGCGGGTTCAAGGTCCTGTTTGATTACACATTCGCTACACTCACCTGGGCTTGAAGTTGTATTTGTCAGCATCTTTGATGGCCAGTTTCCGCCGCATTGGCCCAGTGAGGTACATGAGGAAGTAGTCGAGGGTGCCGGCTGTGCGGCCCACCATCTCGGGCAGCAGGAAGGTGCCTGTAACCTGTTACAAAGGAAGGGCAGGCACGCGTTCCGTGGATCACTCATACGTTTGATCCAACTTACAATCTGGCATGAATGTAACCAGGCAAAAAGAAGGGATGGGCGGCGCATTCAGTCTCTGGACCAATGTAACTTGCAATCTTGAACAAATGTGCTGAAACTTGCTGATTTTATGAGAAGAAACATTGACACAGAGCAGGGAATACAGGAGGCTGAGGGAGCTGCCTGAGTCTGCAGGGGTTACTGCTGGTGATCAGCGGGAATGGATGCAGGGTTCAACACAAATGAATGCTTTCTTAAGATGATGAGTTGTAATGGTAGGGATGGCATGCACACATTCATCTGGCCCCTCTGCACGACAATGACGAGGTGGCAAACGGTTGACTTCTGTTCCATGCATCAAGGGAGAATAAGCAACCAGAAGGGAAGGAACCACCAGCAAAAACTAGAACCAGTTGCTGGGCATTTCCTCGTCAGGCGATGGTAGAAAGCCAAGCATCCTTGCCAAAGGCCCATTTGCCGTGGGAATTTGATCAACCCAGCACACTCCCTGCCCCGGCAAAAAGGGGGGTCTTCTCACTCTGAGTACAGAGTGAGCACGGCTTGGGGGTGCAGGACTGCCATGCTCTTGTGCACGGACACACATTCTAATGGATTGAATAAGTACACAGGAGCATCCAGACGCAAGCGACTCCATGGATTTGACCATACGAAGCTCCATGGTCATCCTACACTTCATTGAGCACACAACAGCACTAAAAATTCCAACTGGCACCCTCGTACTGCTTGTTTGGATTATATAAATGCAGTGCACCCTGCCTGCCTGCTCTGTGCTGGAGTTCAGGAGGTATATTCACACCTGCAACACAGTAGGTTTAGGAGCTTTGTTCAGACCAGCAATGCGCCCTGCCCACCTGCTCGGTGCTGAAGTTCAGGAGGTACATGGTGACCTGGGCGTAGATGAGGAAGCTCTTGGCGTGTGCGCCGTTCTGGCTCATCTCTGCTTGAACCTCCCGTTGCTCCTTCAAATGACAAAAGCATTCAAAAGCAAAAGGTGTGAGAAACCACAACACAGTCTGAGACTTATCTCCAGCCTGACACGAGGAAACCTCAGGGAGAGTCAATCACAGTGATTGCTTTCATGCCTCCTCTTAGTTAAAAGCGGACTACAAGTACAGGGGCACAAGCCTTCAAAAATTTCCAAAAGATACCTTTTCATTCTGACTGACAGATGAAAGAGACCATCAGACATCCAAGGATCACTGGAAAAAACACACGCACAAGTAATGAAATTTAGCCAAGGTGGCACATCTGGGTGCTGCCATGGTGAGTGCCCGGTCACTGCCACTCTTTGATTGATGACACATTGCACTGCAAAGGATCGTCAAGCGGAAGAGTGTCAGCGCTTTGAGCAACGAGTCACTGAGAAGACGGTGCCCTTGGCAATGGTGTCGTGCCTTGGGGTCTGTTAAGGCCAAGATAAGAGCGTGCGTTTCCTCTTTTATAGAGGGACAGCTGCCCAGGCTAGAGTCTGATACCAGGACAACACGCATGCACGCATGCACACACACGCACACACACAAGCGCATGCTTCCGCACCTCCGGAGGGACGGCTGCCCAGGCTACAGGGTCTGATATCAGGACTTCCTTCTGCTTAATGTACTCTAGCCGACGGAGGGCCTCATCCTGCAAGCATGTAGGGCGCGTCAGTTGGCTGGTGTTCCTTGGTGTCGTCTGATGGCTATATAGTACCAAACACTGGCAGTTTGCATGTTGCATGGTTGGACAGCAGCACAGTCATTCCTTCTTGCATGGAGACAATGTTGAGAACCGTGTGGGCGTCCCACGATGTCCCCTACATTCTTTCTGTACAACCACAACAAGTGGCGGCATGTGGTCTTCTGCGCGGCACGCAGTCATGCAAGAGTCAAATGCATGCACCTTGCAGGCATACATTCCTCTGCATCTCCTTCATGTGACTCATGCGCTGCTGTGACCCTGCCTTGGCATCCATTCATATAAATGGCTTGTGAGAGCTGCTTTCCAAGAGGCACTAGCGTCAATTAATACAAATGACTGTGAGACTGTGAGAGCTTCTTTTCAAGAGACACTGGCATCAATGAATATAAATGACTGTGAAACTGTGAGAGCTGCTTTTCAAGAGACACTGAGCTCTGCCTGAGGCTGGCAGCAACATAATGGTCTGTCCCCTCAAAAGCATGTTCGTTCAGCCAAGTGAACACAGCGTGAGCGAGCACGCACCTCCCAGAGAGAATGCGCAGCATACAAACACAGGAATAGAAAATTACTGAACGCATGAGCATGCACGGCATAAAACACATGCGCATGCATTGTTCCAGAAAGCATACACAACACCAGATACACAAAAGCATGCGTGGCATCACGCGCGCGAGCGCTTGCTTTGTTCCAGAGAGCTCCTTTTCCTTTCTTGCATTGAAAGTATGCACAGCATGAAATACATGAACATGCATTGCTGGAGCACTGAGTCTTAGGGGTGTGCCTTACAAAAAAGTCCTTTTAAAGTCCATGCATAACAGCACTAACAAGCAGGTCGAGCTGCACACAGTCAGTTGAGGCAAAAAATTGAGGCAGAAGTGGAGACACATAATGAACCAAGCAAGGGAAGTCATGCATACCCCTGAGCAGGCAAAATTAGCACAGGACTCACCCACTGCAAGTTAACTGCCAGAGCGCAACACAACCACTTGAAGAACGCAACACGAACCCTTGCGCAAAATAATGACTGCAGCACTTGATGAGAATGCACCCTCCAAACAAAGGGGGTTAACAATTCAACGCAGTTGCTTTTGTTACATTACGAACGAGTCTACAGAAGTCAAACGGAATGCAACAACAGCAACTATAATGTACGGAGGGGAGGGCATATGCCGCCTGATGGCATTCGATCACATGCATCCCTCAGTGACAAGTAATAGCAAGAGCGCAAAAAAGGTGACCAACTAGCAGGTAGCATGCACACCAAGTAAGCATGCCAAAAATTGCACATGCTCAAGCATGGTTCATAGCAAGCAACAGCAAAAAGGGGGACCCACCAGCAGATACTGTGCATCAGTGATGAGCATGTTGGCAAAGCGTACGTACGCTTGGGCGCCCGTGCCTTCCCTCTCAGCAAATTTCACCCACGCCTCTCTGAGTTACACAGGGAAGTGGACACATGGTGGGCTGTAGTACAGGTGCTTGAGTACTGACCGCAAGCCACTGAGAGGATATGTTCGTGAGAGCTGCGCATGCAGGCATTGCTTCACACACACACATTCACACAAACACACACATCTCTACAGAGATGGCTCTTTCCAAACACACAACCATTCTGACAAGCGCAAGGTTTTGTGTGTTGCCTCTTAAAGTCAGCTCAGCCAAGCTATGTGTGAAAATGAGGAGTTAATGCCCCGCTGCAAACTGAGTATGCTAAGTGGTTGAGGGTGCCTAAACTGGTGCTTCTGCATCAAAAAAGTGAGGATGGGGCTCTAGGATTGAGCCATGGGCATTTTAGGTCATTTTTGACCACTTCCAGGAAAATGGGTGCCAAAACACCTCCCCTGGCCCAAAGTCTGCCCATATTTTGGCTCTCAGGTAGGTTTTAGGTCAAGCCTGATCCTTCGGAGTGAAAAAAAAGGGGGGGCAAATTTTGGTCTGGAGCACTTGGAGCATGGTCACCTGTGCGCACCTGCTAGGCAAAAGTGGTGAGAACAGGGAAACCAGGCAAGCACTGTATTTGGCCACAACCTGAGTATGAGGACTTGTTCAGCATGCTTTCTAGGTATGCCTGCCGAGTTTGGGGGCCCAGGTGTGTAGGTGCGGCCTCTTGCGAGCAGTGACAGCTGAGGGTTTAACCAAAATATTCCGCTCTGTTCCGCCCGCCTAAGTATTTGCTCACGTGATAGACACATGCATTTGCATTTCGTACCTGCACGTGTATTTGCACCTTCATGTCAGTGTTGTTCCGTTCAATGGTGCGAGATTGAAGATGCGATATATTGTGTGCAAAGTTCAAGTTCGTCGAATATTCGATTGCACGTTTGGTCAAAACCAGGGTGGCCAGGAGAGGGGATCAGCAAGCACTCATACAGGCCGCCTGACCTTCCATACTCTTGCACTTTTAAGTATGAACAATGTAAATGAAGATGATGAATCCTGATTGGTACATGTGCCGTTCCAGTGGCCTTCAAGTGACCTTCTCGGAGCGTCCAAGTGAACTTTGCAGGCTGAATTTTGCGGAGGGGGTTTAAGTTCGACGACTGACACTTTTAAAATGCAACAAAATGCGTGTAAAGCTAGAATCTGATTAAGTGCGAAGCTCGCCAAACAGAACAAGATTACTTTTTTTGTCCAGCAAAAAAGTTGCAATCCCAGCTGGTGCAGTGGTTGGTCTGGAATTTTTACTCGCCATTTTCCCTGCCAAAATTGAGGTCCGCGGAGCGATTTTCTGGACCCCCGCCCCAGCCCCCCTCCTGATAAAGTGCCCAGCCATCGCTGCTGGTCAGGTAAGCCGGGGGGGAGCTTCCTGGAGACCCCATTTTGGCAGGGGTTTTGCTTGATTTCTGGCCCCACACCCTGGGCACCCCCCGGCACAAACTGAGTATGCAGAGTTGCTAAGATAGGTCTAGACAAAGGTCCTGCATACTCAGAATCATCTGGTTGCAGTGGGGCATTAACTCAAACCTACTTGGCTAACCTGACTTAAAGCTCACATGCAGCTACGAAACTTTTTTGAGAAGAGCAGCATATGCCTGTAAGCATTAAATACAAACAGTGCTCTGGAAAACCAAGGAACATACTTTTGCACAAGTGCATGCAGCAAACAGAGCACTGCTGCACATCTCGTGCTCTCTAATTGCCCCAAGCAGTCCAGGCTGTGTTCTCCCCCTTACACACTTAGACCATTGGACAAGCAAAGGTACCTAAGTGGACAAGTTGTCTGTCCACACAGCACAGTATTTGTGAAGGCTGCTCCCTCAAGTACGCAAGGATCTCGTTTGTAATGCGTACGCAAGTATGCTAAAGGTTGCTGAGTAAAAAATTCACCAATCCGTGCCGCATACCTATGTGATGGCTGCTCCCATAAGTGAGCCAGGATCTCGCCTATGTACATGCGGTACTGGAACTTTTCGTAGAAATTATTCTGGGTGTCCATGACCTGTCGAGAACACATGAGTCGGAACAAAGCTTTGCAACTCTGGATGGTAGGGCTTAAGGCACAAGTGAGTGTTTACCTTCTGTTATCCTAGTTCTTTTGTACTCCTTGTTTGGCCTGTCTTGGCGTCATATGGGCAATGTGGCGCCCAAGGCAGATAGAATGAGGAGAGCATTCCAGACTTTGAGGAGACAAGCAAACACAAACTTTGCGCAATCCTAAGTGGGCCGATGAGGCCTCTTCAGTCCAAAACGATGGCCCTGCTCAAACCAACACAAGGCAATCAAGGCACCATAATGCGCTAGCATCCATTGACATGCCAGGCACTCTTTCACTCATGTCCCTGGCGAACTTCCATTCCCGTCACTGAGCGCCAGGCAATCCTTTCACTTCACATCCTTAGGCATGGGTAAACACTGTCTGTCACTCTGCCAACCAGGCTCTGAGAGCTTCTGAAGAGCCTCTCCCACTATGTAGAGGGCCTCTGTGAGTGGTTATCGTTAGAGGACTGCCAGAGGCCTCCATTTGAATTTAGATTTGTAAATGATCTTTGAAATAGAAAACAATTTTCTGATGTGGAACGGCCCGCGAGCATGATGTTTGTCTGGGCAGGAGCACACTCAAGTGCGCGCGCGCGCACACACACACACACGCACGCACACACACGCACGCACACACACACACACACATGGCCCCACCTCCACATCTACGTAAAGCCGAATGAGGGCAGGGGCTAGGTGTTGCAAGACCGATGGGTGGGCCTGGAACAAGTATGACAGGCTTGAGGACAGCTGGCTACGGGAAGAGGAGAACCTGCGCGCCCGGGATTGCGTGTGTTGGCATGAGTGTATAAATGTACCTTGCATACATGCTGTGTGTGTGTGAAGTGAGGCCTTCACTTCATAAAGAAGTACGCCAGGAGCTGGGAGCAACTATGTGCATACATGCTGTGTGTGTGTGTGTGTGTGTGTGTGTGTGTGTGTGTGTGTGTGTGTGTGTGTGTGTGTGTGTGTGTGTGTGTGTGTGTGCGAAGTGAGGCCTTCACTTCATAACAAAGAAGTGAGCCAGGAGCTGGGAGCAACTATGTAAGGGCCATGTATGTAATCTTTCCTCTTCTTCATGTTTTCACAGTAACCACTCATACCCACACACCACACACACACACACACGCACACAACACACATACCTGCCCAGGCGCCCTGAGGTGTCCTCTTGCGGCAACCATAGGTGCAGCAGCTCCGCCATCTTTGCTCGGATGTGGGAGGAGCGCACAAACCTGCGGACACGCAGCACACCATGGACGGGAGCTGACCTCCCTTTCAGCCAAAAGTGCAATGCACCATTTGCTGCTGGCCACGCTCCTGAGCATGCTTGTGCGTACAGTCCATTGCAAGCAGCATGCACATGGTTCCAACGCCAGGCCCTATGGTGAGGGCATGTCCTACAGTCGCTGCATGCCAAGCGTGTGCGTGTGGGGGTGTAGAGCCACTTTGTTTACTCATTTCAGTTTCGACTCAGCTTGGAGTTGATTGAGCCCCTTTCGGTCGGCTGGGGCGTTGACTCACAGCCAGTCTGAGCACGAAAGGCTGCCTCTTTTGGCTGGCACAGCTGGGAAAGCTGTTCTTCTTTCTGTCTCTTCCTTTCCCTCGTTTCTTTCCCTGCTTTCACATTCCTCCTCGCCTTGCTCACACCTGCTCCATTTCAAAAGCTTTCCAAACCTACACATCTGCAGCACACATGACCTCAACACAGAGAATTTGCGCTGCCACAAAACGATGCACAGCATTGAAGGCATGCGCCCTGTTGTGGATGCATCAGGCACTCAGTGGGAGGAATAGGATTGCACACTTGGCGGAATGGCCTAGGAAATGCATCAGGCACTCAGTGGGAGGAGTAGGATTGCACACTGGGCGGAATGGCCTAGGAAATGCATCAGGCACACGGTGGGAAAAGTAGGATTGCACACTTGAAGCACGATCCAAGCAATGCATCAGGCATTCAGTGGAAGGAGTAGGATTGCACACGGGCGGAACGGCCCAAGAGTGCAAGGAGCACATTTTTCTTGCATGCACAGGACACTTGCATACGACCTGGCATTCTAGGCTGCCCCTCTTAAATCTTCTAATTGGTGTCGAGGAACGCGAGCCAGGGAACGCGTACTGTCATTTCCGTGAGTCATTCACTTGGGCCCATCCATGAGAGCCAGCACCATCTCAAGTCACTCACTTGGGTCCATCCACTCACTACAATCTCCACGAGTCACCCACTTGGGCCCATCCACTCACTACCATCTCCACGAGTCACTCACTTGGGCCCATCCACTCACTACCATCTCCACGAGTCACCAACTTGGGCCCATCCACTCACTACCATCTCCACAAGTCACTCACTTGGGCCCATCTACTTACTACCATCTCCACAAGTCACTCACTTTGGCCCATCCATGAAAGCCAGCATCATCATCATGATCTCGTCCATCTGCGCGTTCCGAAGGATCTGCGTGCAAGCAAGCACAGCCAGAAAGGCAAGCAGGCAGGCACAGCTTGAGCAAGAGCTGGTAAGTGCACACTCCTCAATAAGGCTGCAGGGTTGAAATAAACAATCAGAGTGCACAGAGTTTTAAAGGATGCTTTGTGCAGGTTGGACGAGTAACGATGTGATTAAAAACAAAGATGCCTCAGCCCGGATCATTGCCGAGCAGAGTTTGCCGTTTTAGACAGTCCATCTTGAGCGCCACCATGGCACCGTCTGGGTGAGATGATTTAGGCATTGAAACGTGGTGAAGAGGCAGTTATAAAGGACGCAAAGAGGAAATGGGAGGGCGCAAGGCATGAGCCAGCAGCAGCGCTGGACATCTTCCTTTTGAAAATGAGGGGAAAAGGTGCATGGTTTGACCAAGCGCACTTCCATAACATTCTGGAAAATCTCCAGCACTTCTTCTTTGAGGAACCCAAAGGCTCCGACCCATGATTAAGGTAGAGGAGCCCCAGAACAAAGCTAGAATCTCTAAAATCACCTTAAATTTGCGCTGTGTAAGCCATAAGCACCTTCCAAATTCTCACCCGTGCTGTAGGGCATGGGCTTGCCCCTTTCCAGCCTTCTGCAGCAGAAAGTAATTCAGGCTTATCATCCTATCCGAGAGAGGACAAAACTTCCTCTGTTCTTTGATTATTAAGGCATCCCGCTTTAACACCTTGCATGGATCACTCTTTCGCAACACCTGCCCTGCACACAGGGCGTCCACAGTCAGCACTCCACTCACCGGGGGGTTGAACCTGCTGAGGATGGTGAGCAGATCTATGATGTCCTCGACAAACCACTCCGGCAGCGTGGTGAACTCAATAGGTGCTGGCCCAGGCAACGGCAACTCCACAGCAGAGGGGTTCCCATGGCAAGGAGGGTATGCTACACTAAGAAGCCACGAGGCCACCAGCCTGTGTGCATGCAACGAGAGGTATCACCAACGGAGCAATGGCATTTTTTGCTGACGACTTGCAATGATGGCGAACCGAGTGTACATGGAGCAAAATGCAGCCGGCTCCCTCACACTTGGAAGTTCCTCTTGTTGTACTTCTCAAAGAGGGGAAGAAGGTCGTTCCTCCTTTCAATAAGCGAGGAAGAATGCAAACAACTGGCTGCAGCTTAAGATTGCACATGACACTTGCTGGACCCTACCTTGTACTCCACTTAATACTTCATGTTGAAGCCGTCTTGTAACCGCCTAAACAGACGTATGCGCGCGTGCGCACGCACACACACACACACACACACACACACACACACACACAATACACACATCTGCAATAACATGGTTCAGGCAGTCTTTGCTAGATGGAGGTGGCTGCTGCACCTACCTGTAGAAGGCTAAAACATCACCCATGAAGTCTTGATCTTGCAGTATCGACCCCATACTCATGACAGCACCCTGCGTGCGCAAAGCAGACAAAAATGTCTTAGTGAGTGGGAATAAAGGAGAGTTGTTCTCGAAATGTGACATCTGAAGACCTCGTTTGGGCTTTGATCACCCAGTTCCCTCATCCGGAACTCTTTACCATGTAGGATATCTGGAGATGGACGGAAAATGGTGTATGAGTCCCACAGCATTAGACTTCCTCAGCATTTTCAGTCGTTATCAGATCACACACAGGGCTTGCGTAGCCACCCCCACAGCCCACCTGAAGAAACGACAGCGTCTTTTTCATTTGCCGCAACTGGAGCTGCATGCTCAGGTTCTCCGGCATGGACATCCCAGCAGACCTGCACATCCCAGACATCAGAGAATTGGTCAGCGCCCAAAATATCTGCCATGCCAATCATGTTCTAGGTTTAGTATATAATACAATATGTATGTACGCATGTATGTACGCTTGTATGTACGTACGTATGTATGTATGTATGTATGTATGTATGTATGTATGTATGTATGTATGTATCAGCATCGGCAATATGTGTAAAAAGGGTGTGACAATATGCACGTGAAATGAACAATCATTTGATCCCGAGCAAAGAAGGGTTCGGGCAGGATGCACAGGATCAAGAAAGGAAGCTAAGCATGGACATGCAAGTTCATTGTTTCCTTTCTTGTTTGGCATGTGCAAGTTCCTGCAGATGCCTTTTGGAGGATTGCTGTATCCCTCAGGTTTTGGATTGGAAGCACATGTCAGATGCAACTATACTGAGAGCACACACACAAAATTATAAGGAAAACAGCAACCCCACCCAAGCCACAAGAAAAACTCCATTTGCCAGCAGGAGACACAACACAACAAAGCAAAGCACATTGACACAGCAGACGTGTGCAATTTACAAGTGCTTTACCCAAGGAGCTTACCCTGCCACCTGCACTCCAATGTCTTGCACACTTCGCGAAAGGGATCCCAAAAGGACTTAGCCTGCCATTTGTACTTCACTGTCTTGTACATATGGCAAAAAGGATCACAAAAAGGATATCAAAAGGAAATACCCTGCGATCTGCACTCCAGCGTCTTACACATTTGGGGATCCCAAAAGGACTTACCCTGCCATTTGTACTTCACTGTCTTGCACATTTGGCGAAAGGGACCCCAAAAGGATCCCAAAAGGACTTACCCTGCCATCTGCACTCCAGCGTCTTACACATTTGGGGATCCCAAAAGGACTTACCCTGCCATTTGTACTTCACTGTCTTGTACATATGGCAACAAGGACCCAAAAAGGATTTACCCAGCTATTTGTACTTCAGTATCTTGTACATATGGCTCAGAGGACCCCAAAAGGACTTACCCTGCCATCTGCTCTTCAATGTCTTGTACATATGGCTGGAGGCGAGGTATGCGCTGCGGCCAGGCAACGCAGGTGAACAGAGGCATACATACATGACAAGCTCACAAGGATAGGTCACTCCAAAGCAAGCACCCTTTGAAAAGGGGTTACACGCTGCGGCCAGGCAACTCAGGTGAACAGAGGCACACACACACACACACACACACACACACACACACACACACACACACACACACACACATGGCAAGAACAAAAATAGATCACTCCAAAGCAAGCACTCTTTGGAATAGGGGGGGGGGGGGGGTGACTCAGTGCAGCTTTTGCTGGTTTGAGAGCATGCATGCAAGACGGAATTTCACATAAGCGTGGGTAAGAGGCAGGGTGAAGGAGAGGAGCAGATCCCACAGACCAGAGGCCTAGTTCTAATGCAAGGGCCCTGAGCGCAAGGGCGTGCATGGAGTCCAGTGCATAGGACCCTCAGGCATCCATCAAAGCCTCTCAACATCATGTCCAGTGCAGGCCCACAGCCCTGCCATGACCTGCAGGCAGATGCCCTGTCAAACTTCCAGCCTTGTTGCTTTGCAAAGACAGTTGTACCTAGTTGCTGACGGCTGGAAACAGCAGTGATACGCTACATCCCCCAAAGGCCCCCTCGTGCATATGAAGAGCAGGTTTTCTGGCTCAACACTATGATGGTGTAGCAGGTTTGGAGACTCCTTTCAAGAAGGCACCTCACAGTGCAAAACTTGAAGTCACCTCAAGAAGCATGGCAAGGTCTCTTCCCACAGTTGAGCAAGGCTGTCGCAAGGCGGAGATGCTGCCTGTTAGCATCAAGACATGCAGCTGCACACACAGGAGTGCTACACACAGGCGCACCAGACGAGCATCAGCAGAGGTCGATGTGTGACGCAGCAAGTTCTGATGTCGCACTGTCAAAGACACCTTCACAAGTGACAATGCATGACTCCAAGTGCACAAGCGGCACAAAGGCCCAAAGTTTTTGAAGCTTTACAAATGGCCATGGTGCAACCACCCACGCGGCATGCACCAGCAACTGCAGCAAAGCACAGACTGTTGCTGCGTTGCTCTCAGAGCTTGACTCAGCTCTTTGATGGCCTCAGGCCTCTTCTTTGAGGGCACGACGAGAGCCGGTGTCATCAGCAACTGCTGCAGCAAAGCACGGACTAGTGCTGCGTCAGCTTGCCCTTTTTGGGGGGGACAAGCTCAGGAAAGACAAGCTGATGCGCAAGTCCACATTACGTTGCAGCAGCTGCCAAACGCAACAGCTGTCTTTGTGACCTCAAAGGAGAGGATAACAACATTGCTTTTTGCGGGTGATTTAAAAGTAGTAGGGTACTGTGCAAGCACTAGAATATTGCAAAAAATGCATTACTTGCAGCCCAACAGTTTTGAGAAAAATACTCTAGTGCTTGTAAGTTATATACGCCTTACTCTTTGTCATTTGGGCAAGGAAAGCAACAAAAATGCGATGTATGTATGCGACATTGGCCAACCATGGGTATATGCTATATATTTTTTAATTTAAGCTGGAGGGAAGGCACCATTTTCTTCTTGCACTGAAAACAAAACTGCCTGGTTATATGGTATGTTCTGACGCTTGAACAAACGACTCAAATTGAACACACTCAATGTGTTCAAGAACCTATCCAGGCTATCAGGAAAAGTTGACTGCACCCTCAGATGGAGTGATCATGAAGGTTGTGAAGGACATACAATTCCTTTTTTTGGATCCTCACAGAGCTCCTCCACTTCCTCCACCGTATCCTTTTGGGAGTTGAGAGTTTGTCCTTTCCGCAACTTCTTTCATCAAAGTTGTGCTCCAGCTGTGTTTTATTAGCGGCCATTTGCGTCGCTCTATGTTTTTGAAGTGGTGCATGTCAGCATATGCTGATTTTGGAGAGAGCAACGCAATTCAATGACCATGCATCCAATGGCCACTAATGAAAACACTGCGCTCCAGTTGCAGGTAGTGCTGGTGGGGAGTATCGCAGCATACAAACTGTCATGCAACAGTGCATCCGTGTCATCACCGTGCAAGTACTATAGAGCGTTGCAAACAGAGAAACCATTCTTTCCTTGGAAACCTTTGCATCGCAAGCAATTTATTTCTTGCAGTATTCCGTTACTGCTACGGCAGCCTGAGGCTACCAATAGAGCTGGAGCAAGCTCTACTTCGTGCTCAATGATGAGCATAAGGGAAAGAGTGCAACCCACCCGACGGTTGGGTTTTGCAGCTGTGCACCTAATCCTGCAGCTGTGCACTAACCCTGTGCTTTGCAGCTGTGCACCTGACCCTGCATTGTGCAGCTGTGCGCGTTGTGCAGAATCTCACGCTAGGCCTTGCGCGCGCACGCGCGCGCGCGCGCGCGCGTGTGTGTGTGTGTGTGTGTGTGTGTGTGTATGTGTGTGTGTGTGTGTGTGTGTGTGTGTGTGTGTGTGTGTGTGTGTGTGTGTGTGTGTGCGTGTGTGTGTATGTGTGTGTGTGTGTGCGTGTGTGTTGCAACAGCGGACCTCACTCCATGCAGGAGCCGAACATCGCCCCCCACCTGTCCCATCTGGATGTAGTCATCCACCATTTTGGCCAGCCCCAGGTGCAGCGATTTGAGGGTCATGAAAAAGCACTCGCATATAAAGTGATAGTCGATGTGGCGCTTAGCACTGCCACCACCATTGGCAGTGGCACCTGCAAGATAGAAAGGAGGGTGGCACAGGAAGGCTATTTGCATGGACAAATAAAAAGGGTTTGGCACAAGAAGGCTGTTTGCATGGACCAAGGAAAAGGGGCTGGCACAAGAAGGCTGTTTGCATGGACAATCGAAAAGGGGCTGGCACAAGAAGGCTGTTTGCATGGACAATTGAAAAGGGGCTGGCACAAGAAGGCTGTTTGCATGGACAATCGAAAAGGGGCTGGCACAAGAAGGCTGTTTGCATGGACAATCGAAAAGGGGCTGGCACAAGAAGGCTGTTTGCATGGACAATTGAAAAGGTTCTGGCACAAGACGGCTGTTTGCATGGACAATCGAAAAGGTTCTGGCACAAGAAGGCTGTTTGCATGGACAATCGAAAGGGTTCTGGCACAAGAAGGCTGTTTGCATGGACAAATAATTAGGGTTTGGCACAAGAGGGCTGTTTGCATGGACAAAGGAAAAGGGGCTGGCACAAGAAGGCTATTGTCATGGACAAAGAAAGCGTTGTGTCCAGAAGCATTTCAGCAATGTGCTTTGACAGAGGGAACGTCGTGCAAAAAAGCTCTGCGCATTGATGGGAAGGGCTGACTCCCATTTGAAATCACATGCACAAGCGATCAGCAGCCAGCGCACACATGTATCCGTATGCTTTGGGCACAGAACCTTCCGCCCTCTCTGTGCCCTAGGACTTGGAACCACGTCATCTGTGCCCTGCACATCATCTGAGCCCTGGGACTTGAAACCACATCAGGCTCCCTACTCAGAACTTTCAAACTATCACTGTTCTCTGGGAACCAGAATCACATCAAAAGCCACATCAAGCATTTGCCACCTGTGGCTGGTGCTCACTGTTACCTCCATGTGACTTCAATACCCTCTTTTCCTCAAATGATGTGGGGGGTGCTTTTACTGCCTATGTAGCTTCTCCTTTCCATTCTTTCCTTCTCTTTTCCACGCGGCTTAATGGAGGCCACCCACACTTATGGCCTAAAAGCCTCCAACCAAATGGCACACCATCTCTATGCAATGACAGGCCCAGGAAAGTCATGCGCACTCGTCTTTGCCTGCTGCTTGCACGTGCAGAAGCAGCTACCCCCTCCTTCCCTCGATGTTGCATTGTCATGCGCATTCACGAACGGTGCTGCTTGCCTCTGCAGAAGAGGCCACACGCTCCCTCCCTGCAGAAACAGCCAATCCTTCCCTTCCTCCGTCCAGAGTGCACCGCCACGCGCGCGCACACACCATCGCTGCAGCTTGCTTGTGCACGAGGAGCCACCCACACCCTCCCTCCCTCCTAAGTGCATTGTCACGCGCACTCACCATCGCTGCTGCTTGCCTCTGCAGAAGAGGCAACTCGCTCCCTCCACGCAGCATCATCTTGCAGAGTGGCGGAGATCTTGGTGTCCTCAGAGAAGTCCAGCCGGGGGTTGTGTGCGATGTAGCGCACGTCCACTCTGCACAGCACGGCCCCCAAAATATATGTTCCAAATTGTTCAGCCTGAAAATGCATGTGTGTCAGAACGCATCAATCGAAAATGGTTATATGCAGGTGCTTTTGAGAAGCTGGACGCCACTGCAGAGCACAACATTAGGAGTTGGGTTGTTGACGGAGACCAGCTTCTGTACCACACACTTCCTGGTTGGCATGCTACGTAGCTGCACCCTGGTATTTAGTAGGGGACACGTGGGTGCTAAAAACACGGACAGAACGCAGTTGCTCATGGCATGCAACGCCCAGCGCTACCAAAACTTGTCTGTCTGTCACACTGTCCATAAGAGCAGCAGAGTAGCAACATAGATGCTTCCGTGTAACCAGAGGAGTCTGCATGCCGGGCTCTGCACGTAGCCCAGACACACAGCAGAGAAGTCTGCATGCCAGGATCAGCGCGTGGTTCAGACAGACAGCAGGAAAGTCTGCGTGCCGGGCTCAGCACATGGTCCAGACAGACAGCAGAGAAGTTGCATGCCCGGCTCAGCGTGTGGTTTAGACAGACAGCAGAGAAGTATGCATGCCGGGCTCAGCGTGTGGTTTAGACAGACAGCAGAGAAGTATGCATGCCGAACTCAGCACATGGTCCAGACAGATAGCAGGGAAGTCGTCGACAAGTCAAGAAGTTGCATGCCCGGCTCAGAGCATGGCCTAAACAAGAAGCAGAGAAGTTGCATGCTGGGCTCAGCACATGGTTCAGACAGGCACCATGTGCAATGCTGCATGGTCCTGCACAAACTGCAGGGTACATTGCTAGGGTTGGCCAATTCCGTATATGTACGCCGTGTATTTCAGCGTTTTGGCAGCGAAAATGCAATACACATGACGTACATACATGGACTTGGCCAACTCAATACATTGCGTGCCAAGCCTCAATGTACTATGGTGCTTGGGTTTCAGCCTTAAAGGCCCAAACTTCAGAGATCTCGGGGCTGCAAGTCCTGGAGCTTGCATCAAAGCTCTGGAGCTTGCGTCAAAGCCCTGAGCTTCCAGATCGGAAGCCGCCAGCGCAGGGCAGCCATATGATGCACGCTGCTGCAGCGCTTTTGTTGCCCTCAAACAATGCCAATCAGCATAGTTTTTGTTGCCTTCTGACAAATGCCAACCAGCGTTGTTCTTGCTCTGCCCTCTCACGAGTGCCAACCAGTGTTGCTTTTGCTCTGCCCCCAAACAATGCCAACCAGCTTTGCTTTTGCTCTGCCCTCTCACAAGTGCCAACCAGTGTTGCTTTTGCTCTGCCCTCACACAAATGCCAACCAGCATTGCTTTTGTTGCCCTCTCACAAATGCCAACGAGCGTTGCTTTTGCTGCCCTCTCCCAAAGTCAACCACAGAAGATATTGGCTGAAGGTCAGGCGCCACAACCCTGTGTGATATCCTGCCGTTTGCCAGCCAGGCCACCTCTGCCAATTCTGAGCATACCTGAAAGCTAATAAAAAAAGCGATGTTTCAGCGCTGAGCTGGTCCCATTTGATGAACCCCGCTGCGCGCTAGGCCTGCATGTTTGTGCGCTCAGCCAGCCGAACACACCTCCTGTGTGCCCTAACCCTCCAGCTGCACCCCCAAGCCTGCAGGTGGACCCCAGGATGTGTCCTGAGTGCCCAGGTGGCCACCTGTTGCGAGCTGGCGGGGAGCTGTTTTGGGAGGTGCTCCAAAGTCAGCCGAGAGAAGTGCTGAGGATAGGGAACGACTTTATAAATATCTAATGTAATTTAGGTGCTTCAGCAGAGGCAGGGGTGAGGGGTCAAGTATTCGATTTCAAGAAAGTTCGAATTTTTTGCGACAAACACAGATACGAGGATGCAGGCTAAGTCTCAAAATGATTTAAAAGAAATTGTGTCAACTAACATTGAAAAAAGACTCAAATCCAAGCAATTCCCATTCCTTGCTTGCTCTGAGGCTTACACAACTTCTTAAAACTATCTTTAAAATTACATTGACTGCCTCAATTGTGCCTCCACAAGCAAACATTCTTGAGTTTTTTGCTCCAGCTACTTTGCGGAGCCCAGTAGCTCCTCCCTGGCGCCCAGCATGACATCCTGCAGCATCAAAGTTGATGCTGACAACAGGCGTCGGCCAGGACAAACAGCGGGCACGGAGGTGGCCTATCGGGGCCCGGCCGGACCTCCCTGCCTTTGTGCGCCTCTCCATGCGATGGAAATCCGACAAGCACCAGGAGCCCTCGCAACAACCCAAACCACTTGAAATATTACCAATAGGCTTCACATACACTCGCTGCTGCAGTTTGGGCTTGAGCGGGGTCCCTCTCAAAAATGGCATTTACCAGGGGGACTAAGAAGTGCAGGTATTGGGCGCATGTCGCACTCCAACATTGTTAAAATATTAATAGAAAAAACATCTGCATACTCGAAACTGGAGTTGGTGTGATTAAACTAGAGAAATGCAAGCTTTTGGTGCACAGAGCCCTACCTGAGCCACACCCCGATGTTCCCAGCATGCCAAACCAGACCTTTGCTTGAAACCAACAACCCCTTATACTCAGAGGTGGGTTATAAAGTGTCCGGCAGTATATCACCCATTTATGGCATAGGTTGTGGCGCCTGACTGAAGGGTATAGAGTGCGCTTGTGCTATGACGTCACACGTGTGAGGCCCATGGTTCAAATCCCCCTAAATTCAATTTTGGGCCCCAGGTTGAGGCACCTGCTTTTCTTTCCCTTTCTCCTGAGTAAGGCCATGATGACTGAACGCAGCCGACGCTTTGCGCAGGTGCGAGCCATGCTGGCTTCGTTTGTGGTGGAAGACACAGACTTGACTCCGCAGTGCATTTGAAAATGCAGAAGCGCTGCGGACCCCAGGAAGCGGATAAAGGCCCATGTTTGCGTTTATAGATGCCATTTATTTCCACTTCTTTGCAGCGAAAGATGAAACGTACGGCGTATAATCATGGAATTGGCCAATCTGTTCATGTTCAACACACCAAGCGCATCGCAGAGGAATCAACATGGCATAAGGACAGCGCGTGCTGCGGAGCTTTGTTGTCAAACCATCACCAGTAGCTCCAAGCATCCTGAAAGTTCAGTGAGTCACGTAGGATTAGCCCTTATGACTAACAATCCTGACCTCCCTATTGGCAGCAAGAGCTCTTATTTTTTGTGTTGATTTCATGCATATGCGTTTATGCATGAACCACGCACGACACATCCCTGATATCGCGTATGGCTTAAATATGTCACCAAAGTGTGCTTATGACAGACAATTTAGACCTCCTGCGTGGCAACAAGAGCTACGTTTTTTTGGGAATTTTGAACATTTCAAACATTCATGCGTGAAACATCTATGACACGTGGGCCCTGTGGCAGCAAGGGCTACGTTGTTCAGTCGATTCAAAAGACGTGACAAACATTCACGCGTGAACCATCTATGAAATGCAGGCCCTATGGCAGCAAGAGCTAGAGCTAGAGCAGAAGTGTTTCCCTCCAGCTTTTGTGATGCAAAGCTATGTCCATTACTTATGGCTTCTGTCATATATGTCACCACAGGACCCTCGTAACTGAGAACCTGGACCTCCACATCGGCAAGAGGAGGGTCTCCTTCCCTTTAGCTTTTGTGAGCCACGACGACAGGGGTCAAACAACACGTGAAGTTATGATAAAATCTTGCAGCATACCCCATTTCAGGTTCCTTCAATGCCTGTGTGGAGGGCCCACTTGAAAGGGAACAACAGGATGAGCAAAATGTGTAAGCATGCTCTTCTTGGGTACAACAGTGTGCTAAGGCGTTGCCTTCCTCTTTTGTGCAATGCAGCATGTGCGCATAAATATATGCGCATGCATGCATGAGTGCATCGACACCAACGCATCCACCCATCCACACACGCCATTTTCAAAACCATCAAAATCAAGTCAGGGTTCACGAAAAGCCATTTGGAAAAAAGGGCTCAAAACACACACACCTCTTCCAAAAGTTCGGTGAGGTGGGGTCCAGGAACGGGCCTGCCAGCCGCAACATCACAGCATTATGGTTGATGAAGAAACCGTGGGATGCAGCCTTCAAGGGATCCACCTGTGCATGCGTGCGTGTGTATGTGCGTGTTTTGCAGTGCGAATTTGTACATGTGTACATGGCAGGTTTATGACCCTATACCCCTCCAGTCAAACCCTTCTCCTGCTGCCAGTGATGCAGGCTTGCGCTAGAGATAGCTCATAAACCGCAGGGCTGTACAACACTTAAAGGATGCTCTTTAAGGCATACTTTGGCCTTTTTGACTGGCGCATTCTTTTCCTTTTTCATATCTTTCCCTAGGGGCACAAAGCTGCTTTTACGCTAGGCCCGCACCCAGAAGTGGGGATCCCTTTTTAAAGAGATCACCCTTACCCCACCCTGGGAAGTGAGTGAGGCGCTTCCTGCTCTTCTTCCTGTTCTTCTATTCTACAGGTAGGAGAGGCAGAGTAAGGAAGGCGCCCTGGGAAGTGAGACACCAACATATCCCCTTGATCTCTTCCCTCATTAGGTCTTCACCGTGAGCCTCTCACACACCTACCTCACCTGCATCCTTGCGCACTCCTTGTTGCTTTCCTTCACTTGCCTCATCTGCATCACTTTTGTTGCCTTCCATCACTCGTTGCCTCCCAAGCACGCCTTCCCCATCATTTGTTGCCATTTCACCATGCCTTCCCCAGTACTCGTTGCCTTCCAAGCACGCCTTTACCCATCACTTGGTGCCTCCCAATACACCTGCTTCATCTGCGTCATTCGTTGCCCCCCATCACGCCTGCCAGCCCATCCATCACCTCAGTAGAACACTGCAGAGTGCCTCTCCCCCCCACCTCAGCTGCATTCTTGCGCGCTTTTTGTTGCCTTCCATCAGCCTGCTAGCCAATCCGTCATCTGTAGAACACCAGAGTGGCTGGCTCCCCCACCTCACCTGGATCTTCCCTCGCTTTTGTTGCTTTCCACCATGCCTACCAGCCCATCCATCATCTACAGAACACCACAGAGTGGCTGACCCCCCCATCTCACCTGCATCTTTGCACGCTCCTTGTTGCCTTCCATCACGCCTGCCAGCCAATCAATCATCGCATCGCGGGTGCCCTTTCCAAGCAGGCACTGCATCATGAGATGTGTGTCATACAGTTAGCATCATTGAATTTGGATGAGACAACGAGTTGCCTTGTTTCCAAACCATCATCACTTCGTGGGCGCCCCTCCAAAGCAGGCACAGCGTCAAGAGAGCACGAGACCCAGCGATGAAGCAGGTACTTGGCTTCAGAATGTGCTCTGAGCGTTTTTGTGGTCCTTGAGGAGGAAGCAGCACTTTTGGATAAGGCAACGAGCAAGTTGTCAGGCCCATGGATGCATCCCAATACAACATCGCGATAGCAAGATGACGTAATGAGTTCATGACAACATGATGCTAATGACAACATGAGGAATCGATAATGCTATAATGGTGACCGAGGACATGGCAATGTTAATGGAAACACCGATCAGCCAGAGTCCCGGGCTGTAGGCCAGCCCCTTGACCCCCTTGAAATGGAAACACGATGCATAAAAAACACTTTGTTGGGTGTATCCCAACACAATAATGCTAATTATGACACAATGACACAACAAAGGGCATATGACAGAGTGCATGGAAACGAGTGCTTGATGCAAAAAAACACATTTTAAAAGCCTGAGGCTTGCTGTTGCACTCTGATGAGCAACAGCATTAGGGGACCTTTCCTTAGTGCACACGGCCTCTTGGCTGGCATAGACCATTCCTTTCCTTTTCCAACAGCAACTTCAAAGAAATCGTGGAGAATGCTAGGATACAAGATTGGCTGACAAAATCGATTACGCAACTCTTTTGTGAGCAGCGCCAGCATAACAGACCCTCCTCATTGACAGTGAATGCTGCTGGTTTAGAGGAGGTTTGGACTCTAAACCGCTGCAAAGGCAGTAAACCTGCTTGGTTTTACTAGAGCCTCTCTGTCTCTTAGGCCTGGTACTTTGGCAATAGCAACACAGACTGGTATGCGAGCACAAAAAGATGCAGCAGCAGCATCGCAGTAGCAGAAGCAGCTACAATGGGGTACATCAACGGTACAACGAATTGCCTCGGAGTAATTCTAGAGCATTTGAACTGCTGCATGGGTGGTATCAGCACGTTCATAAGTCTCCTCATTGGCAATGGACCAAACACAGAAAGATGCAACAGCAGCAGCGGCAACAAAGGGATGCATGAGCAGCACGACCGATTGCCTCAGAGTAATTCTAGAGCATTTGAACAGCTGCATGGATGGTATCAGCTCGTTCATATCTCTTTCCTCATCGGCATTGGGTCAAACTGGAACAGCTGTTTGCATTGCAGAAATTGTGGGTGCTGACTCCTAGCAGCGCACAGGTGCATCATGTGCTTCACCCTCCGAGCTAGGCTCAACGGTTGCTAAGGTGAAGCTTCCTTCAAAATGTTTAGAGGCTCTGGGCTTTCTGTGCAAGGATCTTATACAGCTAGAATTGTTGGCCTTTAAGAAAGTGTATCATGATGCGCCAGGAGAAAGAGCAGAAGCTGGGATAACAGAGCCGTTTGCCTCAGAGAAATTATAGAGCTTTTGAACTGCAGCATGGGTAGTGTCAGCTCATTCACTAGTCTCCTCAATGGCATGGGCACTGCCGCAGCTAGAAGCTCGGATGCTGTGGGGTGTTAAGCATGGAAACACAAGTGGCAGGGAGCAAACTGCGCCTCTGGTGCAATCAGAGGAACCTGCACCTTTCTTGCAACGAGCTCATTCATAGGAACACGGCTAAAAGAACGCACTGAATGCGTAGCATGCATGCGCGAGAGTAGGGATGCATGAGTGCATGTTGCCATACATGCCCACAACTGCATATCCTTTGCTGGCACCAGAGCACTTAGATGGCCCCCTGAAGTCCACGTACTTTGACGATGGCAAACAGCTCATTGTGGATCTGCTTGCTGGCCAGCTGCAGCGTGCGGATGGATTGTTGCATGTCCCCCGGCCGGCGGTTATCAGGGTCAGAAAAGCACTGCTCCCCCACCTGCACGCAGCCAAGCAGCGCAGCACACTGACGTTACTTACAGGTTACAGAAAATGTAGTTTTTGTAGTAGTTTGATGGAGGAAAGGGCGACCGAGCATGCCAGGACTTGCATACTTTTGGTGCTTTCCATAAACAACAGATAGTTGGAGCATGCCTGGGCTCGTTACAGCAGCTCAGGAGTGCACCAGCAGCAGCATTGGGACGTGGAAGGGAAGGAGCAGCTTTAGGTCAGCAAGGAATGATGCGCCACAAGCAGACGTGTTCTGACCCTGATGCTTCCTATTTTTTGTGCGAGAGGCACAACTGCAGGCAGCTGCTCTGCCTTTGGTGTAAGTTGTATGTCCGCACCATCTGAGGCAGAAAGACATGAGATGCGGTGACCAGGCCAGACAATGTGACACATCTTGCGGAGGAAAAAGCAGTAACCAGCAGGCTTGCAGCAACACCATGGGCACACCTCATGCCTGACACCTGCATGTGAATTCCTGGGTGGGAAAGGGAAGTGCCAACAATTTGATTCCTTCAGAAAACACTTTCTCATCAGCACTCAAGAAAAGGTATAATGATATTGGCCAAGCCCTTGCCGAGATCCGAACAAGCGTGTAAAACCTTGCCTGCGCGCAACCTAAAATTTATGGAATGCATGCACCTCTTTCTGCCGCTACCGGCCTAGGGCAGGCTGTTCAACAGCTGCCCTGTGAATCTTCCAACAAATACCAATGTGGGAACGGTGACAAGTTGCATGAGAAGCTGCTGAGGAGGAGGAAAACCGCGCTCAACATGAAATTTGTCACCGAGCTGGTTGCTCGTTTGGGGGGCATGACCAAAAGAGTTCCTCAATCGTCTGCACTTCCTCCTGGTGGTTTCTGTCCAAGGTTGGAAAGCTGCATCTCACTGGGACCATTGACAGGAACACAGGCGTTTGAGGAGCTCAGGACCAAGAAACAGATGGTGATGGAGCAAAGTTGGGGATGTTGGGACTACATGAGCAGACATAAATGGCACGTCTGGTCGTCCAATGAGACACAAACCACATGGTTGCCCCACCCACATTAGGCTGGCTGTTCACAAGCTGGTCATCGACAGGGCTGGGGCAGAAGCAGGGACCCAGCCAGCTGCTGCCAGGCGCCTGTGGGCAAGAAAGCAGGCAACACAGCAGAAGATCAGGAGCTGGCATTTGAAAAAGTGCAGCAAACTGAATTATATTACGTCATTGGTACTGGTTGGGTAGAAGCAGGGACCCAGCCAGCTGCTGCCAGGCGCCTGTGGGCAAGAAAGCAGGCAACACAGCAGAAGATCAGGAGCTGGCATTTGAAAAAGTGCAAACTGAATTATATTACGTCATTGGTACTGGTTGGGTAGAAGCAGGGACCCAGCCAGCTGCTGCCAGGCGCCTGTGGGCAAGAAAGCAGGCAACACAGCAGAAGATCAGGAGCTGGCATTTGAAAAAGTGCAGCAAACTGAATTATATTACGTCATTGGTACTGGTTGGGTAGAAGCAGGGACCCAGCCAGCTGCTGCCAGGCGCCTGTGGGCAAGAAGGCAAGCAACACAGCAGAGGATAAGGAGCTGGCATTTGAAAAAGTGCAGCAAACTGAATTGCATTACGGCATTGGTACTGGTTGGGTAGAAGCAGGGACCCAGCCAGCTGCTGCCAGGCGCCTGTGGGCAAGAAGGCAAGCAACACAGCAGAGGATAAGGAGCTGGCATTTGAAAAAGTGCAGCAAACTGAATTGCATTACGGCATTGGTACTGGTTGGGTAGAAGCAGGGACCCAGCCAGCTGCTGCCAGGCGCCTGTGGGCAAGAAGGCAAGCAACACAGCAGAGGATAAGGAGCTGGCATTTGAAAAAGTGCAGCAAACTGAATTGCATTACGGCATTGGTACTGGTTGGGTAGAAGCAGGGACCCAGCCAGCTGCTGCCAGGCGCCTGTGGGCAAGAAGGCAAGCAACACAACAGAGGATAAGGAGCTGGCATTTGAAAAAGTGCAGCAAACTGAATTGCATTACGGCATTTTTTACTGGTTGGGTAGAAGCAGGGACCCAGCCAGCTGCTGCCAGGCGCCTGTGGGCAAGAAGGCAAGCAACACAGCAGAGGATAAGGAGCTGGCATTTGAAAAAGTGCAGCAAACTGAATTGCATTACGGCATTGGTACTGGTTGGGTAGAAGCAGGGACCCAGCCAGCTGCTGCCAGGCGCCTGTGGGCAAGAAGGCAAGCAACACAGCAGAGGATAAGGAGCTGGCATTTGAAAAAGTGCAGCAAACTGAATTGCATTACGGCATTGGTACTGGTTGGGTAGAAGCAGGGACCCAGCCAGCTGCTGCCAGGCGCCTGTGGGCAAGAAGGCAAGCAACACAGCAGAGGATAAGGAGCTAGCATTTGAAAAAGTGCAGCAAACTGAATTGCATTACGGCATTGGTACTGGTTGGGTAGAAGCAGGGACCCAGCCAGCTGCTGCCAGGCGCCTGTGGGCAAGAAGGCAAGCAACACAGCAGAGGATAAGGAGCTGGCATTTGAAAAAGTGCAGCAAACTGAATTGCATTACGGCATTGGTACTGGTTGGGTAGAAGCAGGGACCCAGCCAGCTGCTGCCAGGCGCCTGTGGGCAAGAAGGCAAGCAACACAGCAGAGGATAAGGAGCTGGCATTTGAAAAAGTGCAGCAAACTGAATTGCATTACGGCATTGGTACTGGTTGGGTAGAAGCAGGGACCCAGCCAGCTGCTGCCAGGCGCCTGTGGGCAAGAAGGCAAGCAACACAGCAGAGGATAAGGAGCTGGCATTTGAAAAAGTGCAGCAAACTGAATTGCATGACGGCATTGGTACTGGTTGGGTAGAAGCAGGGACCCAGCCAGCTGCTGCCAGGCGCCTGTGGGCAAGAAGGCAAGCAACACAGCAGAGGATAAGGAGCTGGCATTTGAAAAAGTGCAGCAAACTGAATTGCATTACGGCATTGGTACTGGTTGGGTAGAAGCAGGGACCCAGCCAGCTGCTGCCAGGCGCCTGTGGGCAAGAAGGCAAGCAACACAGCAGAGGATAAGGAGCTGGCATTTGAAAAAGTGCAGCAAACTGAATTGCATTACGGCATTGGTACTGGTTGGGTAGAAGCAGGGACCCAGCCAGCTGCTGCCAGGCGCCTGTGGGCAAGAAGGCAAGCAACACAGCAGAGGATAAGGAGCTGGCATTTGAAAAAGTGCAGCAAACTGAATTGCATTACGGCATTGGTACTGGTTGGGTAGAAGCAGGGACCCAGCCAGCTGCTGCCAGGCGCCTGTGGGCAAGAAGGCAAGCAACACAGCAGAAGATCAGGAGCTGGCATTTGAAAAAGTGCAGCAAACTGAATTGCATTACGGCATTGGTACTGGTTGGGTAGAAGCAGGGACCCAGCCAGCTGCTGCCAGGCGCCTGTGGGCAAGAAGGCAAGCAACACAGCAGAGGATAAGGAGCTGGCATTTGAAAAAGTGCAGCAAACTGAATTGCATTACGGCATTGGTACTGGTTGGGTAGAAGCAGGGACCCAGCCAGCTGCTGCCAGGCGCCTGTGGGCAAGAAGGCAAGCAACACAGCAGAGGATAAGGAGCTGGCATTTGAAAAAGTGCAGCAAACTGAATTGCATTACGGCATTGGTACTGGTTGGGTAGAAGCAGGGACCCAGCCAGCTGCTGCCAGGCGCCTGTGGGCAAGAAAGCAGGCAACACAGCAGAAGATCAGGAGCTGGCATTTGAAAAAGTGCAGCAAACTGAATTGCATTACGGCATTGGTACTGGTTGGGTAGAAGCAGGGACCCAGCCAGCTGCTGCCAGGCGCCTGTGGGCAAGAAAGCAGGCAACACAGCAGAAGATCAGGAGCTGGCATTTGAAAAAGTGCAGCAAACTGAATTATATTACGTCATTGGTACTGGTTGGGTAGAAGCAGGGACCCAGCCAGCTGCTGCCAGGCGCCTGTGGGCAAGAAAGCAGGCAACACAGCAGAAGATCAGGAGCTGGCATTTGAAAAAGTGCAGCAAACTGAATTATATTACGTCATTGGTACTGGTTGGGTAGAAGCAGGGACCCAGCCAGCTGCTGCCAGGCGCCTGTGGGCAAGAAAGCAAGCAACACAGCAGAAGATCAGGAGCTGGCATTTGAAAAAGTGCAGCAAACTGAATTACATTACGTCATTGGTACTGGTTGGGTAGAAGCAGGGACCCAGCCAGCTGCTGCCAGGCGCCTGTGGGCAAGAAAGCAGGCAACACAGCAGAAGATCAGGAGCTGGCATTTGAAAAAGTGCAGCAAACTGAATTATATTACGTCATTGGTACTGGTTGGGTAGAAGCAGGGACCCAGCCAGCTGCTGCCAGGCGCCTGTGGGCAAGAAGGCAAGCAACACAGCAGAAGATCAGGAGCTGGCATTTGAAAAAGTGCAGCAAACTGAATTGCATTACGGCATTGGTACTGGTTGGGTAGAAGCAGGGACCCAGCCAGCTGCTGCCAGGCGCCTGTGGGCAAGAAGGCAAGCAACACAGCAGAGGATAAGGAGCTGGCATTTGAAAAAGTGCAGCAAACTGAATTGCATTACGGCATTGGTACTGGTTGGGTAGAAGCAGGGACCCAGCCAGCTGCTGCCAGGCGCCTGTGGGCAAGAAGGCAAGCAACACAGCAGAGGATAAGGAGCTGGCATTTGAAAAAGTGCAGCAAACTGAATTGCATTACGGCATTGGTACTGGTTGGGTAGAAGCAGGGACCCAGCCAGCTGCTGCCAGGCGCCTGTGGGCAAGAAGGCAAGCAACACAGCAGATGATCAGGAGCTGGCATTTGAAAAAGTGCAGCAAACTGAATTGCATTACGGCATTGGTACTGGTTGGGTAGAAGCAGGGACCCAGCCAGCTGCTGCCAGGCGCCTGTGGGCAAGAAGGCAAGCAACACAGCAGAAGATCAGGAGCTGGCATTTGAAAAAGTGCAGCAAACTGAATTGCATTACGGCATTGGTACTGGTTGGGTAGAAGCAGGGACCCAGCCAGCTGCTGCCAGGCGCCTGTGGGCAAGAAGGCAAGCAACACAGCAGAGGATAAGGAGCTGGCATTTGAAAAAGTGCAGCAAACTGAATTGCATTACGGCATTGGTACTGGTTGGGTAGAAGCAGGGACCCAGCCAGCTGCTGCCAGGCGCCTGTGGGCAAGAAGGCAAGCAACACAGCAGAAGATCAGGAGCTGGCATTTGAAAAAGTGCAGCAAACTGAATTGCATTACGGCATTGGTACTGGTTGGGTAGAAGCAGGGACCCAGCCAGCTGCTGCCAGGCGCCTGTGGGCAAGAAAGCAGGCAACACAGCAGAAGATCAGGAGCTGGCATTTGAAAAAGTGCAGCAAACTGAATTATATTACGTCATTGGTACTGGTTGGGTAGAAGCAGGGACCCAGCCAGCTGCTGCCAGGCGCCTGTGGGCAAGAAAGCAGGCAACACAGCAGAAGATCAGGAGCTGGCATTTGAAAAAGTGCAGCAAACTGAATTATATTACGTCATTGGTACTGGTTGGGTAGAAGCAGGGACCCAGCCAGCTGCTGCCAGGCGCCTGTGGGCAAGAAAGCAGGCAACACAGCAGAAGATCAGGAGCTGGCATTTGAAAAAGTGCAGCAAACTGAATTATATTACGTCATTGGTACTGGTTGGGTAGAAGCAGGGACCCAGCCAGCTGCTGCCAGGCGCCTGTGGGCAAGAAAGCAGGCAACACAGCAGAAGATCAGGAGCTGGCATTTGAAAAAGTGCAGCAAACTGAATTATATTACGGCATTGGTACTGGTTGGGTAGAAGCAGGGACCCAGCCAGCTGCTGCCAGGCGCCTGTGGGCAAGAAGGCAAGCAACACAGCAGAAGATCAGGAGCTGGCATTTGAAAAAGTGCAGCAAACTGAATTGCATTACGTCATTGGTACTGGTTGGGTAGAAGCAGGGACCCAGCCAGCTGCTGCCAGGCGCCTGTGGGCAAGAAAGCAGGCAACACAGCAGAAGATCAGGAGCTGGCATTTGAAAAAGTGCAGCAAACTGAATTATATTACGTCATTGGTACTGGTTGGGTAGAAGCAGGGACCCAGCCAGCTGCTGCCAGGCGCCTGTGGGCAAGAAAGCAGGCAACACAGCAGAAGATCAGGAGCTGGCATTTGAAAAAGTGCAGCAAACTGAATTATATTACGTCATTGGTACTGGTTGGGTAGAAGCAGGGACCCAGCCAGCTGCTGCCAGGCGCCTGTGGGCAAGAAAGCAGGCAACACAGCAGAAGATCAGGAGCTGGCATTTGAAAAAGTGCAGCAAACTGAATTATATTACGTCATTGGTACTGGTTGGGTAGAAGCAGGGACCCAGCCAGCTGCTGCCAGGCGCCTGTGGGCAAGAAAGCAGGCAACACAGCAGAAGATCAGGAGCTGGCATTTGAAAAAGTGCAGCAAACTGAATTATATTACGTCATTGGTACTGGTTGGGTAGAAGCAGGGACCCAGCCAGCTGCTGCCAGGCGCCTGTGGGCAAGAAAGCAGGCAACACAGCAGAAGATCAGGAGCTGGCATTTGAAAAAGTGCAGCAAACTGAATTATATTACGTCATTGGTACTGGTTGGGTAGAAGCAGGGACCCAGCCAGCTGCTGCCAGGCGCCTGTGGGCAAGAAGGCAAGCAACACAGCAGAAGATCAGGAGCTGGCATTTGAAAAAGTGCAGCAAACTGAATTGCATTACGGCATTGGTACTGGTTGGGTAGAAGCAGGGACCCAGCCAGCTGCTGCCAGGCGCCTGTGGGCAAGAAAGCAGGCAACACAGCAGAAGATCAGGAGCTGGCATTTGAAAAAGTGCAGCAAACTGAATTATATTACGTCATTGGTACTGGTTGGGTAGAAGCAGGGACCCAGCCAGCTGCTGCCAGGCGCCTGTGGGCAAGAAAGCAGGCAACACAGCAGAAGATCAGGAGCTGGCATTTGAAAAAGTGCAGCAAACTGAATTGCATTACGGCATTGGTACTGGTTGGGTAGAAGCAGGGACCCAGCCAGCTGCTGCCAGGCGCCTGTGGGCAAGAAGGCAAGCAACACAGCAGAGGATAAGGAGCTGGCATTTGAAAAAGTGCAGCAAACTGAATTGCATTACGGCATTGGTACTGGTTGGGTAGAAGCAGGGACCCAGCCAGCTGCTGCCAGGCGCCTGTGGGCAAGAAGGCAAGCAACACAGCAGAAGATCAGGAGCTGGCATTTGAAAAAGTGCAGCAAACTGAATTGCATTACGGCATTGGTACTGGTTGGGTAGAAGCAGGGACCCAGCCAGCTGCTGCCAGGCGCCTGTGGGCAAGAAAGCAGGCAACACAGCAGAAGATCAGGAGCTGGCATTTGAAAAAGTGCAGCAAACTGAATTATATTACGTCATTGGTACTGGTTGGGTAGAAGCAGGGACCCAGCCAGCTGCTGCCAGGCGCCTGTGGGCAAGAAAGCAGGCAACACAGCAGAAGATCAGGAGCTGGCATTTGAAAAAGTGCAGCAAACTGAATTATATTACGTCATTGGTACTGGTTGGGTAGAAGCAGGGACCCAGCCAGCTGCTGCCAGGCGCCTGTGGGCAAGAAAGCAGGCAACACAGCAGAAGATCAGGAGCTGGCATTTGAAAAAGTGCAGCAAACTGAATTATTTTACGTCATTGGTACTGGTTGGGTAGAAGCAGGGACCCAGCCAGCTGCTGCCAGGCGCCTGTGGGCAAGAAAGCAGGCAACACAGCAGAAGATCAGGAGCTGGCATTTGAAAAAGTGCAGCAAACTGAATTATATTACGTCATTGGTACTGGTTGGGTAGAAGCAGGGACCCAGCCAGCTGCTGCCAGGCGCCTGTGGGCAAGAAAGCAGGCAACACAGCAGAAGATCAGGAGCTGGCATTTGAAAAAGTGCAGCAAACTGAATTATATTACGTCATTGGTACTGGTTGGGTAGAAGCAGGGACCCAGCCAGCTGCTGCCAGGCGCCTGTGGGCAAGAAAGCAGGCAACACAGCAGAAGATCAGGAGCTGGCATTTGAAAAAGTGCAGCAAACTGAATTATATTACGTCATTGGTACTGGTTGGGTAGAAGCAGGGACCCAGCCAGCTGCTGCCAGGCGCCTGTGGGCAAGAAGGCAAGCAACACAGCAGAGGATAAGGAGCTGGCATTTGAAAAAGTGCAGCAAACTGAATTGCATTACGGCATTGGTATTGGTTGGGTAGAAGCAGGGACCCAGCCAGCTGCTGCCAGGCGCCTGTGGGCAAGAAGGCAAGCAACACAGCAGAGGATAAGGAGCTGGCATTTGAAAAAGTGCAGCAAACTGAATTGCATTACGGCATTGGTACTGGTTGGGTAGAAGCAGGGACCCAGCCAGCTGCTGCCAGGCGCCTGTGGGCAAGAAGGCAAGCAACACAGCAGAGGATAAGGAGCTGGCATTTGAAAAAGTGCAGCAAACTGAATTGCATTACGGCATTGGTACTGGTTGGGTAGAAGCAGGGACCCAGCCAGCTGCTGCCAGGCGCCTGTGGGCAAGAAGGCAAGCAACACAGCAGAGGATAAGGAGCTGGCATTTGAAAAAGTGCAGCAAACTGAATTGCATTACGGCATTGGTACTGGTTGGGTAGAAGCAGGGACCCATCCAGCTGCTGCCAGGCACCTGTGGGCAAGAAGGCAAGCAACACAGCAGAAGATCAGGAGCTGGCATTTGAAAAAGTGCAGCAAACTGAATTGCATTACGGCATTGGTACTGGTTGGGTAGAAGCAGGGACCCAGCCAGCTGCTGCCAGGCGCCTGTGGGCAAGAAGGCAAGCAACACAGCAGAGGATAAGGAGCTGGCATTTGAAAAAGTGCAGCAAACTGAATTGCATTACGGCATTGGTACTGGTTGGGTAGAAGCAGGGACCCAGCCAGCTGCTGCCAGGCGCCTGTGGGCAAGAAGGCAAGCAACACAGCAGAAGATCAGGAGCTGGCATTTGAAAAAGTGCAGCAAACTGAATTGCATTACGGCATTGGTACTGGTTGGGTAGAAGCAGGGACCCAGCCAGCTGCTGCCAGGCGCCTGTGGGCAAGAAAGCAGGCAACACAGCAGAAGATCAGGAGCTGGCATTTGAAAAAGTGCAGCAAACTGAATTATATTACGTCATTGGTACTGGTTGGGTAGAAGCAGGGACCCAGCCAGCTGCTGCCAGGCGCCTGTGGGCAAGAAAGCAGGCAACACAGCAGAAGATCAGGAGCTGGCATTTGAAAAAGTGCAGCAAACTGAATTATATTACGTCATTGGTACTGGTTGGGTAGAAGCAGGGACCCAGCCAGCTGCTGCCAGGCGCCTGTGGGCAAGAAAGCAGGCAACACAGCAGAAGATCAGGAGCTGGCATTTGAAAAAGTGCAGCAAACTGAATTATATTACGTCATTGGTACTGGTTGGGTAGAAGCAGGGACCCAGCCAGCTGCTGCCAGGCGCCTGTGGGCAAGAAAGCAGGCAACACAGCAGAAGATCAGGAGCTGGCATTTGAAAAAGTGCAGCAAACTGAATTATATTACGTCATTGGTACTGGTTGGGTAGAAGCAGGGACCCAGCCAGCTGCTGCCAGGCGCCTGTGGGCAAGAAGGCAAGCAACACAGCAGAAGATCAGGAGCTGGCATTTGAAAAAGTGCAGCAAACTGAATTGCATTACGGCATTGGTACTGGTTGGGTAGAAGCAGGGACCCAGCCAGCTGCTGCCAGGCGCCTGTGGGCAAGAAAGCAGGCAACACAGCAGAAGATCAGGAGCTGGCATTTGAAAAAGTGCAGCAAACTGAATTATATTACGTCATTGGTACTGGTTGGGTAGAAGCAGGGACCCAGCCAGCTGCTGCCAGGCGCCTGTGGGCAAGAAAGCAGGCAACACAGCAGAAGATCAGGAGCTGGCATTTGAAAAAGTGCAGCAAACTGAATTATATTACGTCATTGGTACTGGTTGGGTAGAAGCAGGGACCCAGCCAGCTGCTGCCAGGCGCCTGTGGGCAAGAAAGCAGGCAACACAGCAGAAGATCAGGAGCTGGCATTTGAAAAAGTGCAGCAAACTGAATTATATTACGTCAATGGTACTGGTTGGGTAGAAGCAGGGACCCAGCCAGCTGCTGCCAGGCGCCTGTGGGCAAGAAAGCAGGCAACACAGCAGAAGATCAGGAGCTGGCATTTGAAAAAGTGCAGCAAACTGAATTATATTACGTCATTGGTACTGGTTGGGTAGAAGCAGGGACCCAGCCAGCTGCTGCCAGGCGCCTGTGGGCAAGAAAGCAGGCAACACAGCAGAAGATCAGGAGCTGGCATTTGAAAAAGTGAAGCAAACTGAATTATATTACGTCATTGGTACTGGTTGGGTAGAAGCAGGGACCCAGCCAGCTGCTGCCAGGCGCCTGTGGGCAAGAAAGCAGGCAACACAGCAGAAGATCAGGAGCTGGCATTTGAAAAAGTGCAGCAAACTGAATTATATTACGTCATTGGTACTGGTTGGGTAGAAGCAGGGACCCAGCCAGCTGCTGCCAGGCGCCTGTGGGCAAGAAAGCAGGCAACACAGCAGAAGATCAGGAGCTGGCATTTGAAAAAGTGCAGCAAACTGAATTATATTACGTCATTGGTACTGGTTGGGTAGAAGCAGGGACCCAGCCAGCTGCTGCCAGGCGCCTGTGGGCAAGAAAGCAGGCAACACAGCAGAAGATCAGGAGCTGGCATTTGAAAAAGTGCAGCAAACTGAATTATATTACGTCATTGGTACTGGTTGGGTAGAAGCAGGGACCCAGCCAGCTGCTGCCAGGCGCCTGTGGGCAAGAAAGCAGGCAACACAGCAGAAGATCAGGAGCTGGCATTTGAAAAAGTGCAGCAAACTGAATTATGTTACGTCATTGGTACTGGTTGGGTAGAAGCAGGGACCCAGCCAGCTGCTGCCAGGCGCCTGTGGGCAAGAAAGCAGGCAACACAGCAGAAGGTCAGGAGCTGGAATGTGTAGAAGTCAAGCAAGCTGAATCGTATTACGTCATTGGTGTTGGCTAGCAGTCAGTCGGTGTGACTGGAGGCCTTTTGTTGCTTGTAATGTAATGTATTGGTCGGGTAAAAGCAGGGACCCAGGTAACGTGGCAGTTATGCTAGCTGCCATTGTATATTGCTCAAATAAGCTTTCCACAGGCTGTCATGCTCACGTGTCTGGAGTTTGTGTCTAAGGTCTGCGTGCGCACTAGCGAACAAGCTACAGACACATGAGCACGCAAGCCTCTAGGGAACTAGGCTGAGACCAAGCTGGCTGCCGCGCACCACACACAAACACACACACATACATGTAGGGATCAGCATATAGCGCTATACGCCACATTTTCCAGCGCTACATAGCGTTTTATAGCATTGCATCATAATAGCGCTATTTACCAACGCCGCTCCCTATAGATCGGCATATTGCTTTGTATGAGGGTCTCCTATAGCGCTGTATGGTGCGATACAGCGTCATTTGCACTAATGGCCAATGCAGATCCCTACATACATGCATACAGGAAGTGGGGAACAAGCAGCTTGGGAATCAGGGAATGGAAATCACTCATAGGCCACAACGCAGGCAGGAGTGTTTGAGCCAGGCCCTCTTTCCGTTTTGGTGAAACTAAGTTTTCAATGTCGTGAGGGAAATTCGCCCCTCTTGAGAGGTGCTATTTCATTACTTTGCCCCCCAACCAATAGGTGTAAGCCCGCAGGCCTCGCGGCAGGATAAGGTGACAACGCGCCTAGGCGCTTTAAGTACTTCATTGCAAGCACAACTCAATATTTTCCATTGTCTCATACAAATTGCATGCGGACCAGTCCACCAAGCAAGAAAGTTATAGCATGCATGCCCCTCCAAATTTTTAAGGTTTGAAAGTCCAAACACCCAAGTCATGTCTGATATGACTAGTCCCCAACTAGCAAGTACACCAAGCACATTGTACTTAACCAACGTCCGCTTATAGCAGGGTTGACTGATTCGCCGGTTTGACAAGATAAATTCGCCGACAATGCGGAAAGAAATCCAAAATTCGACGCATTATGCGAACGCATGTTTGCCCCCTAGGCGAGGGGCTCAAAAAGGGGGTAGCAACTACCCTCCAACCACCCCTCCCACCTTCCCTCCCCTTACCCCCTTCCCCCCGGGCAATATAAACATTAAAATGGGGAAGAATAAAGATCTTGATTGGGACGATGTCACCATCATAGAGCAGATGGCCAAGAGGGATGGGGTATGTCTGGGGTGTCTAAGGGGTCTTCTGCCCCGTCTTTGGCGGAGGGCGTAAAATTCTATTGGCAATTTTGAACTCGCCAATAATTCAAAAATTTTTGAATTTATCTGATGCTAGAATAATTTTTTGAATTCGCCAATAATTCGAAAAAACATTGAATGCTAGAATAATTCTAATTCGGCGAATTAGTCAACCCTGGCTTATTGCCCGTATCTTTCATGCTTCTTTTTGCATCTAGCCACCTGCCCTTTGCATCAGGGTTGGGGAAGGACATCAAATCATTCGCCATGCCCTTCAACCCTCAAACATGCACATTGGTGTGCTTCTCCTTCAAGGAATTGCGCTGAGGGCTTTTCAGATACTTCAGAACGGAAAATATGCGCTCATTCACCATTGAAACAGGCACCACTACAAGAACCAAATCGGCCAGCTTCAGCCACTCAGGGCGTCTAAAGCAAACCCCCTTGCTGTGCCCAAAAGTCAGTAGCTCTCCTTGCCACTGCAGCGCTGAAGCTTGCTTCGTCTGTGCGGCTCATGCTCATCTGCGCTGCTGCACCCACTGTCGCTAATGCTGATGTCCCTGCTATCACTGCCGCTGTCACTCATGCTACTTGCATAGGAAACAGGAGCAGAAGGAGAGGCTTTGCTCTGGCGATGCAAGAAGTGCAGCACCTCGTGCATGGACATGCACTGCTGATCATGATCTCAAGCTTGTCATAGCTCAGCAGTAACGCAACACTGCTGCTGCTGCTGGTGCTGCTTTGCAGATGCTGTCCGCTGCTCCTTCACACGGTGCTTGACACCAAGGTCATGGATCTTGATGGTGCCAATGTGGCACTTGATCACATTCCCACACCACTTGCATTCTGCCTTGTACACACCATCAACATCCATGCCATGATCCTCAGGCCACAAAAGCCTATCATACTCCTGCAGCCAGCAAGCCTGGAACTTGTTGCTAACACCGTGCTTCAAGGACAACTGGCATTCACCAGCACTGCGACCTTCCGTTGCTCTATCCATTGCATTTCGTAACGTTTACTTTTTGCCCAAGTCAAGGTCCCTTCAGTAATCTGCCCCTTCAAGGAATCAGCCATCTCATTATGATCCCCAGCCTTCACAATCCCATATTTTACGGTCGGTGTACTGTTACGCGGAAAAAAAAAAGCCTGATTAGAGCTACAGTCAGATGTTCCAAGGGAACATCCCATAAAGTTCCGATGCCTGCAGGCATGCAGCTGGCATCGTAGCCTTGTCACTACCACACAGCAAACCTCCCCTCCAGGTTGATCTCCAGACATGTTCCAGTCTCCCAAGGTCTTTGGCCTTCAGCCACAATGCTAGGTATAGGGAGAACGCAAGCCGAGCATACACAGACCTGTGAACTTGGACCGTTTCCCCCACCCACACACACACCCAAACACACCCACCCACCCACAGCCCTACCCACCCACACCCACACCCAGTGACAAGCTTGCACCTATACACACCTCGATGCCGCGGCCTGTGATGTCCTGCAGGTTGGGCAGCCACTCGCGCAAACCCACCAGCGCCTTGGCCACGTGCTCGATGCCCACCAAGAAGTGCACGCTAGCCAGGGGGGGTGCAAAGTCTCCCATGGCTGATGTGGACTTTGCACGCCGAGCCAGCTCCTTGACTACACCCAAAGCCATACGAAGAACAAAGGCATGGAAACAAACAGACTGAGGTGCTTTGGACTGCACAGTGAGATGGATGGTGTGTGGCATTGATGGGTGCTCTGGGCATCGTGAATTCTGCAAGCATGGGCGGCAGGCCCTCCAAGAAGGCTGCAACATTCTTGCTCGTTAGCTGACTGCATACACAGAGAGGCAAGGGCAGCAAGTTGCAGCAACAAGATCAGGGACCGCGCAGCATCCAAGCGCTCCGCGACCCAGCACACAGACACACACACATACTGCTTGATACAGAGTACGGCGAGCGAAGAACCGAGCAGCACTGGGGGCAATAAGGGGAAGGCCAAAGTAGGAGCCACAAAGGCAGAGACAGCAACAGCAGGGACCAGCACAGAGGAAACAGGAGTTGCGCGTTTGTGGCAGATGGGAGTCCTTGGATGCGCGCAGAGGTCAACTGCTCAGGAAGCTTCGACAACACTTAGGTTCGACACGACGATGACAGGTGGGGGGTGCCCTTCCAGAAAGCTGGCTGTGTGTAGTCCCTGTTGTGTGTAAATGCCTTGGTTGAGCGGGACTGCAAAACTTTGCTCTGCCTAGGTAGTATCTACACGCCTTGGCTGATCGGGACTGCAAAGCTTTGCTTTGTCTCTGCAGTATCTACACGCCTTGACAGATCAGAGGACTGCAGGGCTTGGCTTTGCCTAGGTGTGCATGCTGCTTGTTGCTTATTATGTAAAAACCTGTAAGCGATTTCGTTTGGGGCTTCAGAGTTGCCCTACCCATTTTATTGAGCCCTCCAGGTCATGCTCCGAATGGGCTGCTTGCTATCCATGCGGCTAATTTCTTCAAGGTCACACAGGTCCTAGGAATGCACAGCTATTGGAAGTCACAGTGCCATGGAAAGCAGGGAAGCCATAGGTCCTAAGCAGTGCTCACATTCATGGCAGGATGCTCGAGATGCATTGAAAGCAAATGGGCACAAACCATTGCAGCAAATAGCATTGAAACACACGCACACTCCTACGGTCTTGTGTGTGGACGTGTTTTTTTGGCCAGGATGTCAACTCCTCATGTCAGACCACCACATACATCACTCTCTTTCTCTCTCTCTCTCTCTCTCTCTCTCTCTCTCTCTCTCTCTCTCTCTCTCTCTCTCTCTCCTGCAGCCCACTTTCTGCGTTTTTTGCTCCATAATCCCTTTCCTATTAGTTCACAGAACGTAACGCACTAGCTGCACGCCCCCTTGTTGGGCTCCTCAGGCTCTTTCTCAGCATTCTGAACCATGCGTTTTGGCTGCAAAATGCTGCACAGACCGCTGGGCATCTTTGCTGCAGCTTAGCTGCCCTTGTTGGCAGGTCCCCTTCCCTGCACTGCCATGTACTTTCCTTTCCTCGCCAAACCCACTCACAGGCAACACGAGTTCATTCTCAACCTATCTGTAAAGTCTATCTGAAGCCTTTGACAACTGCAAGGTACTCTCCAACCTATTTATGGGCCGCATGAGCTCCCTCAACTCCTTCTCAGCCTCCTCTTTCAAGCAGATGACAGCCACAAGGTGCTGCCTGACCTACCAATGGGCCGCATGAGCTCCTTCAGGCCCTCCTCATTCTCATCCGCCACCAGCTTTGCAGACAGGTCCTCTAGAAAGCCCACTGGTAAGGCCACAATGCGCTGCGCGCTCATGCCCAGGGCACCAGGGTTGAAGCGGGCATCGAGGCTGTCTAGCAGCTGCAATGGGCCCTTGCGCTCTGCAGCCTCTGCCTGCAGACGTGCAGTGGTGAGAAAGGAGAAGGGTGGGATAGCATGTATGCTCTGCGGCCTTTCTCTGCTTGCGGACTTGCAGCGGTGAAAAAGAAGAAGGGAAAATTTGCATTCATCTTGATGGGCTACAGGGGGCCACGTGGGGTCTTAGGCCTCAACCTAAACCGTGCAGTGGTAAGAAAGGAGAATAGTGGGATAGCGTGTCTGCTCTGTGGTCTTTTTTTGCCTGCACACATGCAGTGATAAGAATGGAGAAGGGCGGAGAAAAAAATATCCTCAAAAGCCACAGGATCTCTTATAAATTCTGCAGCCTCAGCATGCTTGCAGGGGCGGTGCTCATTGAGCGTTTGCAGGCTTGCAATCAGATGATGCTCTTGAGGCATGTCTCCAAGGAAAGGAGTACCGGTTCATGCTCATGAGCATTGCAGAGGGCCCCTGTTGCTGTGTTTGTGCATGCGTGCGTGCGTGTGTGTGTCTGCATGGGTGCATGCGTGTGTGTGTGTGTGTGTGTGTGTGTGTGTGTGTGTGTGTGTGTGTGTGCGCGCGTGCGTGCATGCGTGCAACCATGCACCCCAGCAAAGAATGATAGCCTTCTACCATGCCCTTCAGCTTTCTCGTGCCCTCTGTTGGTTTGGCTTGCCTGTTGCGAAGGTGCAGCACAAGCACTAGTGCCCCTTTTCCATTCATACGATGATCTGCATAGTCACATGCAACTTAGTAACGCAGGTGATGATTGCATCACCGGTGCATGCGTATGCGTGTCTGGTATGCCTTTTCAAATTTGGGTGTAGCACATGATTCCATATGCCTGCAAAGGAGGGATGACATGAAATGCATGTTGCCTCGATGCGCCATCCGTTCATTGCACATGCATCTGGATTGATGAGAACATTGCTTTGCTACACCTTTCACCTCACCTCTGCTCCTATGTGGGGCACAATGCCACCTGGGATGGTGAGACCTGCGTAGTTCACCACCAAGTCCTTGCAACTCTGCCCTGTGCTCAACAGCTGAGGGTTTTCCGCCACCGTCCGGCTCCGCAGCTCGTCGTCTGCACGCCTGTAGCAGCCCAGCAGATACTGCACGGGCGTCTGGGGGTAATTCTCCGGAGGGCTTTCGATCAAGCGGGCCACGATGAGACGGTCCAGCATGTCCTTGTTCATGAGGGGCTCTGCAGGCCCTGCTCCCATGCTGTCCATTTCCAGCTCCTGGTACAATGAGAGTAGGTGCTTGTGGTGTGGGATGAGGAAAGGAGGAAACAGGCAGAAAAAGTAGGAAATGCGTATCCATCAACCAAGAAGCACACCTCCCGAGCTGCACCCAGACAAACAAGCTTCAATGTAAGAAAATACCACACACCTGAGCTACTCCTGATAAGAAGACCAGAGGTGCAACGGCATCACCATACGGTGCCTGCTGCGGTGGAGGAGGGACTGGCTTCAAAGAAACACGCAAGACTTTCTTGATCAGGGCATCCTCAGCTGCCCCCGCCATCTTCCAGCCTCAAAACTTCTTTGTCTCGCTCTCTTGCCACCTGATCCACGGTGTGCAGCCTACTGCTGATCTGGCTGGTGTGCAACTGAATTCAAGGTGGTGTTTCAGAAATAACGGAGGACCCCGTCAATTGCCGACTGCACACTTTATCCAAGATATATTTATTATTTCAATGACCTTCAATTGAACAATTTAGACTAAAAGTTTTGTCTCTCAAGGTCTCCCTACACATATCCTAGCAAAACTTCGATGCATAGTCACTAGGAAAAATTCATGTCTGACTAGATAATTTGGAGGGGATTGCCTGTGTTGGTCCGTCTCTCTGTTGCCGCGAACTAGTTCTCCCAGATCTGTGCACTCACAAGCTCTGATCCAGGGGCAGAGGAGATGTACGCTCCTAGGTAGAGTTGCATGGACCATACTGTGACTACGAGGAAATGGCTTAAACATACACACAAGCGCCTGCACAGGAGCGGCCATCGGTCGGTAGGAGAGACATCTCTCCTTTTCTTTAATTGCTATACTGTACACCCTATACACCTAGTAGGGTGTGTGAAATTGCCCAGGCAAATTCCTTTTCTGAATTACCATGGTTTCCATTAAAAACCTTTTTCTACATTTTCTGAATTACCATGGTTTCCATTAAAAGCCTTTTCTACATTTTCTGTTTGTCCTCACAGAAAAATGATTCGGCCAAGTCTGGTTACAGGCCTCAGTGTTCCCGCTCAGTTGCCCTTGCAGGCAGATGTAGCGATGTAACCTTACCTCACAGAAACATGTAGACGTGGGGACATTTTGCACTCAGACTTGTCGCCTCAAGATGTGCTGTTGAAAGGACTTGCAGCTCCTGCCTATACTTTTGGTACCCAATGTTTCAGAGCTTGACGCAAGCTCTTTACTAGCTGCCATTTTCAGCCTCGGCTGGTTTGAAAGTCACAGGCACCTCTCTCTTAGCTCCCAGCTAAGCTCACCTCGCAGGCAGGTACAGCAATGCATCCTTTTCATTTCTTTTTCATGGAACTCTCACCCACAACTCGCAGCTCTACTCCTCCAATGCTACAAGTAAAGCCCCTAGTCTCGCCGGTCTTCTTCTTTCTTCCTTGTTCTCGTGAAGGAGACTCGTGGCTCTTTGAATAAACAAGACTAAAGTTGTCCTTTCTTAAATGACTTCTTCTTTTCTTTGGGCAGGCTAGCAATCAGTCGTTTTGACTGATGCCGTCAGTCGTTTTGACTGATGCCTTCTTTTTCCTGTAACCTGTAGCCTCAACAGCTACTGTCTCCTTATTCTTAATTTTTTGGACGAGGTCAGGCATGGGGTGCTGCTAGCAACTCTCCTGATAGACTCCTTCTGTTCCCTACTTAATGGGGGGGACACAAAGAAAGCAAAAAAAATATGTAGGCAGAGGAAAACCTCCCTACATCAATGAAGGAAAAGGAGACATCAACCTGAAAGAGCTGTGAGCCCCTTCACTGCTAAGGGGTTACACAGTGCCACGGCTTTAGCACCCTTTTTTCATAGTCAATGTGTAAGTGGTTCTCATACCTATACAGTACTCCTTATCCTTAAAAAGATCACATTCGTTGGAATTCAAAATTTCACATTGTCGTGGATTGTTTTCAGGTTCTGCACACACATCACAGTGCAAAGTCAAAGGAAAAGTGCTGTTTCTGCTGCAGGTTCGGTCTGCTGAGGGTGGCCGCCACTTGAGCTTCTCCCCCTTTCGCAGCAGGCCCTGCTGATGATCTTTTCCTCCCTCCAGCCTTGCCCTCTTCAGCATGCTGCTCCTTGCTGTTCTCTGCAACGCTGCCCTTCCCTCCTCTTGCCTTCCCCCCCGTTCCTTGCCCATCCCTGCCTTCATCACCACCGCTTTCCTCTCCATCATCACAACTGCTGCTTCCGCTGCTGTCGCTCTCCTCATCTTCCTCCTCACTGTCATCGTCTTCATCATCACTCCCTTCCCTCCTTACCCCATGCATGCCTGGCCGCGGCACGCCCCACACAGCAGCCACATGGTCATGCACACACTTAAATATCCGCTGCTGCTGCTGCTGCTGCAATTGCACAGGTGTGCTGCTGCCACAGCTGCCCGCTCCACACCCCCACCACTCGTGCAGCCTGGCCAAGCACCGCTTCTCACCAATGCGAGCCACCAGTGCAGCCATGAGCCGAGGTGGGAGCTCCTCCTGCTGGCCTTGCTGCTGCTGCTGCTCCGGCTGCTGCATTCCCCTCTCGGCCCCCTTGCGCCGCTTGGTGCCCGCCTGCTCTTTTTCCTCCCCCCTCCTTTTCTTCCTCCCCCCTGCTGCCCCCTCCTCCTGGTTAGATATGCCCTGCTGCTGCTCCTGCCCCTCCCGCTCTTCCTCTCCCTCACCCCCTGCACTTGCACATTGCGTCACCAAACTCCTCTGCAGCAGCTGCTCATCATCCCCCAGGCTGCTTGTGAAGCGGCCCTGCATGCGCACCACCACCCTGCACATCACAGCCTGCACAGCTGCCGCGAGCTCGTCATTCACAGGCCCAGTCTCGATGACTGTCTGGCTGCCATGCTTGGTTGTGCTGTCCTTTGTCAGGCCCTGGGCCTTGGTGCAAGGCCTCCATGAAGCTGCACGCCGCTGTAATGCGCGCACCTCATGCAGGGGCAGCAGCAGGGCGCGCACAACTTCCGTGAGCTCAGGAGGGGGGAAGGGGCGTCTGCAGAGCAAATGGATTGGTTGAAGAATTGGGAAAAGCGGCATGCAGCATGTACCTGTGAAGTGTGGAGTACGCAGGAAAAAACGTGCAAGCTGTTTTGCTCAACCAGAGCACAGGGCATCATTCGGCTTTCCTTCTTTGTGTAGATTTTACCGCCATGACGCTGCAGCCTGCATGCAGAACCTGCTGGATAGGAAATGGTGAGAGCAAGCAGTACCCTTATAAGGTTTCGGATATGTGATTGAAGAGTAAACAGTGCCGTGTTGGGATTTGAGCGCGACCCTCAGGAGTCAGCAGCGACAGCTCCGTGCGCGCTTTTTTGTGAGGAGGCTACTGGTAGGCCTTGGATGGCCAATGGTGCTGCCTTCAGCTTCACAGCCCAGTCTCTTATACAAATTTGCACCATTATGTGCTCAAGCATGCAAAATGCTCACCGTATAAAAGGAAAAAGAAGGACTGCAAGCCAAACAAAGGCCGTGCGCACCAAGGAAAGGTTCCCTTGCCTTAGAAAGCTGGCAAGGGAGACAGATGGCCCTTCGAGCTGCCTCCAGACTTGTTCCATCCTCCCTTCCACTTACCCAGCCTTAGGTGTTCCGTCTGATGCTGCTGGGTCAAAGACCTTGAACACGCCTGAGCGTGGCATGAGGCCATAACAGGCACACATCCTCAGACGAGCGCCTAGCCCTCGAATCGCCTTGCCTTGCGGCTGCTCCTGGCTTGCTCCTTTGCCCTGTTGCACTGTGTCTGCCCCCCCTATCTCACTTGGCCTCTCACAAGTTCCTCCTCCCTTGGGCCTATCACACCTGGGCTCACTAGCTCCAGCCTCTCCACTCATACATGCACTTGCACCCAAGCCCCCACTCCTGGCCCCCCTACTGGCAGCCTCCTCCAGCAAATCACAGCCCTCCTCCTCACCCTCACTGCCCCCCAACCCAAACTCAGACAGCCCCCCTTCACTCCTGTCAGACCCATCATCCTCGCTCTCGCCATCACCACCACCGTCGCCTCTGCCACCCTTGCACTGTTCAGCTGTCGCCCCGCCTCTGGACGTACACCTGACGTCCTCGCCATTTGTTGTCACCATTTCCTGAGGAGCTTGGTGCGCGCTTGGTGGTGCTGCCTGCCGCTGGAGCCGTGCTGCCTCTGCCTGGGCCGCTTGCACAACAAATCGCAGGGGTACCTACAAGAAAATGGCATGCATGCACATTTAAAGCTCCGCCTAGGCCGCTTGCATGCCGAACTGCAGAGTTATCCGCAGAAGTGGCATGCATGCACATTGCTGCCACAATGGAGCATGGGGGTATCTGCAGAGAATGGGCGTGACATGCCCACTTCAAGCTCTGCCTGGGGGCAGCTTGCAGGACGACTACTAGGGGTACTTGCAAAAAATTGACCATCAGCATGCATGAAAATCTCAAGTTTCTGTCCGCACTTGATGCTCTTTCGCACACTTCACATTCAGACATGATCTAGGCAATGTGTGCTGATCTGTCAGACATAAGATCGTGACACTCAGGACTGTAATTCGCAGTCCCTCCAGTAGGCACAAAGCTCATGCCCTTTGGTTTCAAACCAGGGTGCGCCAGTCTGCCGGCCAGCGTTACGGCATTGACATGGCTGTCAAAGTGAGGGTGGGCTGCGGCATCCCACCGAGGAGCCTGAGCAGAAGGCATTGCAGGCTGCTCGGCCTAAACATGTTTGACCTCGACTGGATCTCGCTGTTCTGACTACAGTGACTGCAATCGTATGCCGCCATTTGTTTACATGTGACCCATTTGGTCTCATCAAGGTGACTGTGGCCATATCTTGAATGATACGGACGAGATTCTGTCGACGTGCACTAGATCCTAAAAACTCACTCTCTGAGGCAGATACATGGGTCACATACGTGGCAGAGTTTTCTGGAGCTGCAAACTGCATCATGACCATCCCCTTTTGTGCGCTTGCCAGCAAGCAGACTCATGTCATCATTTGCTCCTGGACAGACAAATTTTGAGTCCCCTCACCTGTACATTGTCACTGCGCAAAAGAACTAGTCAACCGAGGATACCAAATAACCTAACTTGCCAATCTCTCTTCACATATGCAGTCACTTCGTGACATACATGCGCATGGGCCTCTGACTGTGGGTGTTACTATCGTTATTTGTTCATGGAAAGCTTCCTCAAAAGTGAAAAAAGTTGAGTCCCCACCTGCACATGCGCATGAGCCTCTGCCTCCGGATGTGTCTCAACAAAACCATAGGCCCGGAGCAGCTCTGCCTGAGTGTACCGAAAGGGAGGCATACATGCAGGCAGATCCAATTGTGAAGTCTAATGGTCACAGGTAGGCTGTAAGATGAACAAGCGCTAAGACTAAGCAGCACAGCTGCTGCCCAATAGGGATGCTCAGCCTAGGAAGGCAATACATGAGAGTACAAAGCTCACACTATCTCACTCCATAGACGCTGGCTATTGTTCATTTGACGCCCTTCTTGGCCCAGTTCCCTTCCTGACACATAATGCTATTGTACTTTGAGCACAAGATCCTGCACCTTCTGTTCCAGGCCCAGATTGCCAAGCATGAACTTTCCACTGTTCTCTGCCCTCTCAACATTATGCCCTCACGTGTGCTCTTTGTCCTCACAGCATTGTGCTCTCACACTGTGGTGGTGACCATCATACTGCCACGCCCTCACACGGTGCCTGCTCCCTCCTATGTACTCACGCCTTCACCCTGCCTGCTCCTAAGTGCTCATTCGCATCATTCTACACGCCCTCACTCTGCCTGCTCCTAAGTGCTCATTCACATCATTCTACTGCCACGCCCTCACTCTGCCTGCTCCTAAGTACTCATTCACATCATCGTTCTCCCGCACCTTCATCCTGCCTTTTGCTCCCTCCTACGCATTCACATTATCGTGCTCCCACGCCCATACTCTGCCTGCTCCTTCCTACATACTCACGCCTTCACCCTGCCTTTTGCTCCCTCCAACGATCTCACGCCTAAACCCTGCCTGCTCCAAGCGCTCATTCACATTATCGTACTGCCACACCCTCACCCTGCCTGCTCCCAAGTACTCACATTGTCATTCTGCCACACCTTCATCCTGCCTATTGCTCCCTCCTACGCACTTGCGCCATCACCCTGCCTGCTCCCAAGTACTCATTTACATCATCGTACTGCCACGCCCTCACCCAGCCTGCTCCTACATACTCAAGCCTTCATCTTGCCTGCTCCCTCCTTCGTACTCAAGCTCATTCACATCACCGTACTGCCACGCCCTCACCCTGCCTGCTCCCAAGTACTCATTCACATCATCGTAATGCTACGCCCTCACCCTGCGTGCTCCCAGCCAGGGCTCACCTGGGACAGCTCCCTCCTACGTACTCAAGCTCATTCACATCATCATACTGCCACACCCTCACCCTGCGTGCTCCCAGCCAGGGCTCACCTGGGACAGCTCCCTCCTACGTACTCAAGCTCATTCACATCATCATACTGCCACGCCCTCACCCTGCGTGCTCCCAGCCAGGGCTCACCTGGGACAGCTCCCTCCTACGTACTCAAGCTCATTCACATCATCATACTGCCACACCCTCACCCTGCCTGCTCCCAACCAGGGCTCACCTGGGACAGCTCCCCATAGTTGTTCACCACCTCCTCGCCAACAGCAATGTCGCGTGTGGCAATCATCTGCAGCACGCCACCCCTGCCCCTATGGGACCACAAGAATGGCACAGGCAAGCAGAAGCGCCAACCTTCTCACTTGTAGCTCAAGTATGGTGCAGGCAAAGTATGGAACAACCTACTTACTGTTAGCTAATGTTTGGTACAGGCAAGCTAGGGTACCGACTTGCTTGCTGCTAGCTAAAACATAGTACAAGCCAGGAATGGTAAAACCTGCTCACTGTTAGGAAAGATAAAAGTAAGGCATGTCAGGTGGTTTACACGAAGTGACAGGCCCAAGATTCAGGCGGTTTGACATCATGGAAAGCAGTCCCAAACTAGACAGCATCGGGTGCTTCTAAATGAAGAAAGCTGCCTAGGTGCAACCAAAGTGATGTGATGCAGGGGTTACGCGGAATCACTACCTCTTATGCATTATTGTTTTTGGTGTGGGAGTCATGTCAGGCAGCAAGTGCACATTCAACAAGATGATTTCTCAGCTTCCTGCTCTGCATGCGACCCACCTCTTCTCCTGGTGGGAGAGTCGGATGTTAGCCTTGCCGGTGATGTGGTTCAGTGCATCCCAGAAGGGCACCATGGCCTGATGAGTGATGTGTGGTTCAGTGCACGTCATGATGAGTGATGTGGTTCAGTGCACGTCATGGTGAGTGATGTGGTTCAGTGCATCCCAGAAGAGCATCATGGCCTGATGAGTGATGTGTGGTTCAGTGCACGCCATGATGAGTGATGTGGTTCAGTGCACGTCATGATGAGTGATGTGGTTCAGTGCATCCCAGAAGAGCATCATGGCCTGATGAGTGATGTGTGGTTCAGTGCACGCCATGATGAGTGATGTGGTTCAGTGCATCCCAGAAGAGCATCATGGCCTGATGAGTGATGTGTGGTTCAGTGCACGCCATGATGAGTGATGTGGTTCAGTGCACGTCATGATGAGTGATGTGGTTCAGTGCATCCCAGAAGAGCATCATGGCCTGATGAGTGATGTGTGGTTCAGTGCACGCCATGATGAGTGATGTGGTTCAGTGCACGTCATGATGAGTGATGTGGTTCAGTGCATCCCAGAAGAGCATCATGGCCTGATGAGTGATGTGTGGTTCAGTGCACGCCATGATGAGTGATGTGGTTCAGTGCACGTCATGATGAGTGATGTGGTTCAGTGCATCCCAGAAGGGCACCATGGCCTGGCACGGCATACGGAAGAGGGGCAACTTGTTAGATATAAACAGCATCTTGTTAGATATTAACAGCAGTTAGATATTAACAGCATGCCAGGTGCTAAGGCAATATGGAGAGCAAACTACAGCGCATCCCAGAATGGCACTATGGCCTGGCACGGAGTGAGGAGGAATAAGACAGACACAAACAGGATGTCAGCTGCTGAGGCAACTTGAAGAGCAAAGCCTTAGTGCATCCCAGAATGGCAGCATGGCTCGATGCGGAGTAAGGAGGAGGGGAGACACAGATGAAAACAGGATGCCACGTGTAGAAGCATGGTGGAAAGCACTGCATATTTCTGTGCTGCCACCAAATACAAAACGGGTGATTGAGAGTTGTGAACAGAATGCAAATGGTGATGAGATGGCCACACCACTGCTGTGGCATGCACAGGTTGTTTATGTGTGTGCGCGTGCGCACGAAGCAAAGGATTGCAATGCCTGCATGGTGGCCAGAGGCATGCAAGAGTACTATGGCTACCTGCCACTGGCCACCTGCACACGTCTATGCATGCTTGCCAGAGGGGAAAATGAGAAACAGACAACACTCCCCCCTCCCCATTGCGCATACCAGACACCACTCGGATTGCAATGCCTGCGTGGTGGCCAGAGGCATGCAACAGCACTATGGCCACCTGCCACTGGCCACCTGCGCACATCTATGTATGCTTGCCTGAGGAAAAAATGAGAAACTGACAACACTCTCCCCTCCCCCATTGCGCATACCAGACACCTGGTAGTGGTCGTCACCAAGGATGAAGGAGTAGGAGGCAACAGCTGCAGTGGCCCAACGATACAGGTCCCAACACGCTGCTTCACCTGCTCCAAAGCAGCGCGATTAGTTAGTGTGTTTGGTGAGTGTGCTTTGATAAGCAAGCAGGTTAGAAACCAGAACGTCCAAATCAGCACAAAGCACACAGCTTTTCTACCAATGGAAACAGACAAACACAAATATGACACACACACACACACACACACACAAACACACACAAGCGCGCGCGTGCGCGCACCTTGGGGAAAAACTTTGAGGTCTCTGTGCTTTTCGATGAATGGCTTTGCAACATCCTCCCACGCCAGCTGCACCTGCACATGCATAGGGTTGTGTGCGTATATGTGTGTGTGCATATGCACACGTGCATGCATGCACATGCGCATGTGCACATGCAAGAAAACATGTGCAGCATGAAAAGAGAAATAGATAAATAAATCTACACTTGACTCGCTCCAGGATGTCCAAATTTTGATCAAAATCTATCTCAGCTGTTTGATACTTCTATGTATCCGCCAGCTGCAATGTGCACATCACAAAAGCTCCATGTATCCACCATCACCAGCAACACTACCACCACCACGGAAATTCATGTATCTACAGACCACATTGTGCACATCACAAAGACATGAGCTTGAATTTTTTCAGAGGCAGTGTCATTTGAGCGCGAGTGCACAGGATACTAGAATGAAGACACGCACCTGCGTGCATGTGGTGTAATTGCAGCATGTTGCATGCAGCACAAGCTGCGTACTCGTCTTTATTCTAGTGTCCTTTGTACTTGCATTCGAGTGACACCGCCTCTGGAAATGCTCAAGCTCATGTCTTTGTGACAGTGATTGCAGCCTGGTGCATACAGCATATGTGAGCTGAAAGCGTAGGCAGGCACACCAAGTTCGTGCTCTAAGTCTAGTGACTGTTACCAAAGCTATGACACAGATGAGGGCACGTCAGCGCAGACCTCTTGCTAAAGAAGCAGGCGCACCTGAGTTGGCGCATCCGCGGGCACCTGCACCTTACCCTCCATCTTGTCTAGGGCAGCAGTGCCCCGGAGCTCACGCAGCTCCTCTTCCTGCACATCAATGAGGAGCAGCGCACAACAATGAACAGCAGTGCATGACATTGAGCAGTAGTGCATGGCGTGGAGCAGCACTGCATCACATTGAGAAGCAGTGCCCCGGAGCTCACGCAACTCCCCTTCCTGCACAACATTGAGCAGCAGTGCATGACATTGAGAGGCAGTGCCCTAAAACTCAAGCAGCTCCTCTTTCTGCGCAACATTGAGCAGCAATACACAGCTTTGAACAGCATAGCATGACGTTAAAAAGTAGTGCCCTGGAGCTTACGCAGCTCCTCTTTCTGCGCAACTTGTTACGCGCAGCTGCCATGATCATATAGTAGTAAATCATATCACTTGATGTGGGAAGAAATGCTCAACACATTCTTGCCCCATTTTGCAGACAGGGCCTCCTGGCGCCGAGCAGCAGCCTGGGCAAATGTGTGCAGAGCACTGCAAGCACGTGCTGGTGTACCTCAAGATACGGCCAGCTACACAGTGTGGCACAATGAACAATCTGTCTTAAGAGTCGACCCTCCAACTCTGCCTACTTGTCTTCAGTTGTCTACTCAAAGCATCAACCCTCAGGAAATGCGTCTGCGCACCCATAAGCACCCCGGTTTTCTCTTGCATATCTGAGCTTAGCTATCTGCTGTTGGCTGGCGCGGGCCGGTCACAGGCCGATGAGCCGTACTGTCAGGCAGAACGTTCCCCTCTGTAACCTAACCTGATCTCATCATCCATGAACAGCCTCCTTGAGTTTTTGCCTTTTGCCAAAAGGCAACCAAAAGTTTTGGTTACACATCGTCAAGTTGACTGGGCACCCACTTTCCAGAACATGGGCATGTGCGTCATGTCTTGGGGAATGAAATCCAAGTACTCGCGCCACCTGCAAGCACAGGGCACACCTCCAGTGGGACCCTGCTGTCTTTCTTGGTTGTGCAGCCTCTTCAGGCAATCCCAGAAATACAAAATGCTCACGCTCTGGTGACACTTCCTTGATGCAAGGCGTTTGCGAGTGTGTTAAGCACCAGACTAACAGTACCGAACACATCATGACAGACAGGCAAAGAAGGGTCAAGTCAAAGTACACAGCGATTCTGAGCTATCAGTGATCCAGCATCATTGACGCTACAAATGAATTGTGCTGGCAAAGTAGCATGTACAAACATCCATACTATACTGTGCTGCTTCCCTTACAATTTTGCTGTTGAATTGTACGCATAATAGTTACACGTCCGTAGCGCATTGCACAACCTACACACCTGCTTGACTGCCCTAACTCCCCACCCCGCTCATCAAGATCACCCTTACTCGCTTACCGAGAGGCTTTAGCCTTGTAGCGCTCTGCCATCACTGCAAGGATGAGCCCCTGCACCTCTTGCATTGGGTCCACTGCCGTAGCTTTGGCCAAGCCCGCATCTGCGTTTGTACATGCCAGGGATTTCAAGCCCAACTCAGCTACTGTGCACAGCCTCTTGCCTTCCACTCACATGTTGGAGGACATTTGGTTGGGAGAAGCTCCAAAAAACAGTGCTGCTGCGTACTGCAGAACGACAAGCTGGGCAACAGCAGCCGCCCTTCACCACTTGCGTCACCGCCTGCAAGCATGTTTAACCTCACCCTCGAGTTGCTCTGCGATGCAGCAATTCTCCGCCATGCACACCGCATCATCTGGGACTTCTACAACCTGAAGGCAAGTGATGCAGTCCAGCACATGAAGGGACTGTTGTGGAGGGGGAGCATCCACAGGAGCAAATGTACAGGTTTCAGGTGCATGCTGCCAAGCTGATTTGCAGCGCAGCAAAACTCTCTCCATGCATGCAGCCGCGCACAAACCTGATCTCCTGCCTTGATTGGCTTCGTGGCCACTACACCACGTCCTGTGCCTGGCAAGTACCCAATGGTGCAACGTGGATGCTGAACACCATTTGCTGAGAGCCAGGTCAAAAAGCTTTTGCTAGTATCTCCTGGTTTCTCCCCAGAGACTGACCCCACCCCTGGCTGCTTGCCCCTCTTGCCCATGTTTGCTTGCTCAAAAAGGGGTAAAGGCCGAACGCAAGCTAGGTATACTGTGACGATTTCTATTTTGTCATGTTCTAACAAATAAATTATCATAAGTCATGCTGCTCGCCGGATAGCAATTGGTCAAGCAGGGTGATAATAATAGGCTCGCTTGTGTGCTGACCCGCTAGTGATGAGCTTGCAGGCTGCAGCAGGAGCCCTAAATCTCCTGCAGGTTAGTATGAGGGGCTTCTAACCTGCACATAGGTTTGTACATACAATCACAGTGCAGCACAGGTCCAAAACTGACTGATGGAGCACTTGTGCACTGCTGCAAGCCTTGAGTCTGAAAAGATGCATGACGCCTAGTATTGCTAAACCTGGAGCAGACAAGCTATGTTCACCTGCGTGCGTTTCATGGGCTGAAGTATACCTCTTTCCCTCATGTAGGTGGCAGGAGGTGCCGCAATCTTGTATTCCAGCAGCAGTTCCGCTACAACAAAGGGCGGGTGGTTCTCTGGAGGCTCATGTGCCATAGAAGCACATGATTTCTGTACTGCGCTGGCCGCATTGGCAGTCCTCACGGTTTTCTCGTGGCTCCTTATCAAAGTCATCAAGGTAGGTAGTGAGGCCTGTTTCATGTGTCCTTGAGCTCTCATTATGCTCTGGTGTACAGGAATTGAGGCTGCTTGCATCAATTGGCCCTGTTTTGTAACTGATACCAGGTGTGGCTGCATGCAGGTCGCACTGTCGTTTCTCTGCCCGCTCTGTGCGGAGGTCGAGCACAGAGAGAAGGTTGTAGAGTTGGTGGCAAGATGTGCGCTCGCGTTTGGCTGGCTTTTCTTGGCCATTGCAGTGACAGTGTCACTGAATCAGGTGAAAAGTCTTATGATGAAGTTTGCTTTAACTGCCATGTTGAGTTGCTCTCTGGACCAGCTGCAAGTAAGAAATTGATTGCAGGTCAAAAAGGTGGAGGTTCACTGTTTACAGATCAGGAGCTGGCTTCCAAAGTGTATCATCATTGACATGTTTGAGTCCACATGAAACTGCTACTTGTAGGTGTGCACCGCCTCGAGCGTGCTTTTGTATACAACATTTGCACAACACGGCACCCTCCCTTTCCTTGACTTGTATGCACCTGTAGGCCAACATGCATGAGCAGAACGCCTTCCCTGATGCCAGCCACCGCCCCCATCCTGCTGCGGATGACAGCAACTCCATAGTTGGTCGCCCTCCATATGGTCACGTTGACCACCAGGTAAACACCTGCTTCCAAAGCCATGCACATACAGCTTTTGTCAAACTCCCCACCTCGTAAAAGGCGTGCTGTTTGGCTTTTGCTGAGCTGCTGCGCATGCCTTTGCTCCGTCAAGTGCGCAGAGGGTCCTGCTGCTTTTGTGTGTTTCTGTGTCTCTCCTCGTCTGCCTCATGCTTTGCACTGAGCCTATTTTCCATCAATGCATCGACGAGTCGCCACCCTCCTTACCCTCCTCGTTTCCACCTCAACTTCTGGATCTCAATCAAACTAGGCCTTTTTCCCTTCCCCTCCTGCTTGCGCATGGCAGCCGCTGGTGTTTTACATGTTGTGGGTCATCTTGTTCTATCCGTTGTGCAGGCACCGCTGTTCTACCTGCTGTGGATCATGGCGGTATTGTCTCTGTACCTAGCATGCTCTATCTGCAGTGGGTTATCGCTGTTCATCTGTTGTGCAGGCACTGCTGTTCTACCTGCGGTGGATCATGGCGGTATTGTTTCTGGGCCTAGCATGCTCTATCCGGAGTGGGTTATCGTTGCCCTACCTGTCGCGCAGGCACTGCTGTTCTACCTGCTGTGGACCATGGCGGTATTGTCTCTGTACCTAGCATGCTCCATCTGCAGTGGGTTAGCAGTGTCCTATCTTTCGCGTAGGCACTACTGTTCTACCTCCTGTATATCATGGCGACACTGTCTCTGGGCCTAGCATGCTCTATGCGGAGTGGGTTATTATTGTCCTATCTGTTCTGCAGGCACTGCTGTTCTACCTGCTGTGGATCATGGCGGTCTTGTCTCTGTACCTAGCATGCTCTATCCGCAATGGGTTATCGCTGTTCATCTGTTGTGCAGGCACTGCTGTTCTACCTGCTGTGGATCATGGCGGCACTGTCTCTGGGCCTAGCAGTGCTGGCTGTGGTTAGCGCCTGCTGCCTTGCGTGCTGCTGCTGCTGCTGCAATGCCGACACCTTGTGCGCGTGGGCGCCGTGCGCTGCAATGTGCTGCTTCTGCTGCAGCGAAGGGGGGTCGTGCGGGGATGACTGCTGCTGCTCGCCCCTGTGGTGTGCGGAGGTGCTGTGCCTAGGTGCGGAGTTGTTTGGTACCTGAATGCGCAGAGGTTCTTTGCTTAGGAGCGCGGGCGAGGAGGTGCTGTGCCTAGTTACTTAGGGATGACTGCTGCTGCTCACCCCTGCGAGGTGTGGAGGTGCTGTGCCTGGGTGCCTAGGGACAACTGCTGCTGCTCATCCCAGTGGTGTGCGGAGGCGCAGTGCCTGGGTGCCTAGGGACGTCTGCTGCTGCTCATCCCTGTGGTGTGCGGAGGTGCTGTGCCTGGGTGCCTAGAGATGACTGTGCGGAGGTGCTGTGCCTGGGTGCCTAGGGATGACTGCTGCTGCTCATCCCAGTGGTGTGCAGAGGCGCAGTGCCTGGGTGCCTAGGGACGTCTGCTGCTGCTGCTCATCCCTGTGGTGTGCGGAGGTGCTGTGCCTGGGTGCCTAGAGATGACTGTGCGGAGGTGCTGTGCCTGGGTGCCTAGGGATGACTGCTGCTGCTCATCCCTGTGGTTTGGGAGGTGCAGTGCCTGGGTGCCTAGGGATGACTGTGCAGAGGTGTTGTCCCTAGGTGCAGAAGTAGGGCGGTGCTTTGCCTGGGTGCGCAGGCAGGAAGGCTGTGAGACGGCAAGTTCGGGTCTGGCAGATGTGGGGGGCAGAGCAGGTGCAGGCGCTTTGAGTGGCTCAGGGTTGATGATTTGGGTCAAGTGGACCTGAGAGCAGGGGTGGACTTCAGTGATGCCAATTTACAGATTTGCAGTAAGAAGCCATCGGTCAAAACGTAGGTGATGCTAGGGGTATTGAGGAGCTTTGAGCCTGTTCCTATGCGGCTGGCTGCATCAAAAGAATTTTGGGGGCTTGTGGAGTTCTTGCCAACTGACAACTTGCAAGCTTCGGGACCATCTAGTCGTGGATTCACTTGCCTGAAATACATGGTTCACCTGCCAATCTCGGTTGGCTCTCATAGGAAAGAGGGGGGCCCTTACTGGGATGTTGGAGAGCATGATTAGGGCTTCGGGGTAGATGGGTGTTGAGCGCACTGGACAGGGCCTGCCTGTCAGTCGTGTCGTACCCCCTAACATGTAGGGGTGGGGGCCAACTTGCTGGAGCAGACTTCTGAGCTTGCTCTTCCTCTTGGCCTGTGTGGTGGGGCCCTGCCTTTCAGGACTGATGACCTTTCCTTAATCCACGCGGCCAGACTTGACTGTGTAGTCTTTCTTTCTCTCTAAATACATGTCAGAAACCCGGTCCCACTAGGATACCTGCACTGATGGGTCTTTATACATGTGTGGCAAAAGTTTGCAACTTTCCTGATTGCGGCTAGCGGTATTTGTGGCTGGCCAGGGTCCTGCTAGGCATGGCGGCTGGCAATTTGACTTTGCCATCACCCCCATTCCATCTCCTTAGCTGCAAGCATCTGACAGGCCAATCAATGGGTTGATCATTACTTATGGTGTAGCCAGAGATCAATTGATCACCATATCTTTTGACCGATCAACCTCAACCAACTTGACTAACATGTCTCTTGATCCTGCAGGCTGGTTGGTGCGCAAGCTGTGGTGGCAGCCTGACCCGCACTGCGAGCACACCCAGCATCACTGCCACCACCACGACCCTCCCTACCACCCGCCCATGCCCCCACCTCCCCCTCCGCAAGTGCTCGTGCATGGAGGCAGCAGCTACTATGGCTCTCAGGCAGGGCTGCATGAGCCCCTGTTGGCATCAGGGTCCAGAATGGGAGGTGCGCTTTGTGAGTGACGGAAATGTCCGTGTGCGCACTTGTTATTGCTTGGATGAGCAAGCTTAGCGGGGACATATCACACGTATACAAGCGCTTGATTGGGTGTGAAAGCTGGCAGGGATGCTTTGTGTGAGTCAGTGTGTCCTCTGCTGTGTGAGCTCAATGAGGGAACGCTGGATACAGTATGCACTAACCAGAGATGTGGAGGAGGGAAGTGCAGGATTTGCCACACAGCAGTGCTGTACACGCTGCCTGAGGCACAGCTTCTGGTCCTTGCTGGGTGGGGCCAACCCGCAGCAGTGGTCTCAGACCCGGCCTCAGACCCCACATTGACCAAGTATGTTCAGCACGGACCAGCATGTCTTGTCTCGGACCCCAGGGCACATTGACAATGTATGTTCAGCACGGACCAGCATGCCTTGTCTCAGACCCCAGGGCACATTGACAATGCATGTTCAGCACGGACCAGCATGTCTTGTCTCAGACCCCAGGGCACATTGACCAAGTATGTTCAGCACGGACCAGCATGTCTTGTCTCAGACCCCAGGGCACATTGACAAAGCATGTTCAGCACAGACCAGCATGTCTTGTGACTCCCGAGTTGTGAGGAGGCTACGGCAGCCTGAGTTGAAATTGAAGCTGCAACCGGTCCCTGGGGCCGAGTGTATCACTGTGGTGCGTCCTCATATCATCATAGACTGACACGAGAGCTAACTTGGTGTTATCTTGTCCCTGTTCCGCGCAGCATATGGTGGCAGCAGCACTGCCGCATGGAAAAGCCCTCAGGTCAGCCAATCCTCCCAAAGCCAGCCTTACCTCCCTGGTGACCCTTACTACCAGCCACCCATCATCCATCCAACAGCAAGTATGGACAGGCAAGGCGGGAAAGGTGCAAAGGGCGATGGTGAGGATTTCACGCCGTCTGCCCCACCCAAGTAAGGGGCTTTGCAGGTTTGCTTTTGTGTGTGTTTGAGAGAACGGTGACACTGGTACAAATAAAGGTTGTGTTGCAGGTCCTGGCGCTTTGAATTACAGCTGGCAGGAATGGGTTGCATGATGTACCTAATTTTACGTTGGCTGGCACAGTCACGATTAAGCTGCTTCCAGTGTCCAGATAAATTTTACATCTTTCCTAGCCTTGTGAATGGTGATCCATGTATTGACGTTGTCTGTTTGCATGCGACTTTCTAGTTACACATGACGAGCTTGGTGCATTGCACTATGAAAGAGATGTTGGCGTGTTTTGATTCTTTGGTGCAATATGAGCTGTAGCATCCTGCATGTCTCTGGTGTCGTTCTTGGGGGGTTATATTCCCGAGATTTTCCCTTGACAAGGTCAGCCCTTGATGAGACCCAAGTACGGGAACCTTCCCCCAATGAACCGGCCTTCTTTTGGTCTGCGCAGTCTTTCCTTTTCTTTCCTTGGCAAGGTCAGCCATAAGCAGCAATATTTTCTCCTTATCACTTGTACCGTTTGTTTTTGTTTTGTCCTGTTGTTGCATGGTGCCCATATTGTGGCATTTGCCGTACTTTTTACTGTCAGTGGCATGTTCAGCCTGCATAATATTTTCCTTCCATGCCTGTGGCTTTGAAAGCAAATGCTGTTGACCTTTTTCTGTAAACGATAGCAAAAAAAAATGGTGAAGGTTAGGTTAGCTTACATGGGGATTTTGGCCTTCAGCCAGGTGGTTTGACTGCTCGGTTGAGCAGTCAATTTGGTTAAGCATCTTGACCAGAAGAAAAAAAAAAGAGAAGAAGCATTACAGACGGCACCAGACGCTCCCTGCCTCAAATAAGGAGAAGAGGAAACCTAGGGCCGAGGCAAGGTTTACAAGGTTTACAAGGATAAGGCCTTCAGTCAAGAAGTGCGACTGCTAGCCTGCTCATAAAAGGCAAGGGCCGAGGCAAGCAAGTGAAAACGCGATAAGGCTACGCTTGCCGTCAGGCTGCATACATGAAGGAAGGGACATGTGGGCCGAGACCAGCAAGTTTGCATTCATTTGCATTTGGAACAAGGCTGAGCCAGGTTACAAGGTTAAAGCCTTCAGTCAAGAAGTGCGACTGCTAGCCTGCTCGTAAAAGGCAATCAATTCATGAAGGAAAAAAGGAAGTTATTTGTTGTTCTGGTTTAGAAAAGCAGACACATCGTGAGATCCTGCATGTGAGAACATGGGAGCATATTTCCTGGAGCTGAGCCAGGTAGCAAGAAAAAGAAGGCCTCCAGTCAAAACGGTTGACTGCTAGCCTGCTAATAAAAAGCAATAATTCATGTAGGGTTACAAGGGGGGTTGGCCTACAGCCCGAGAATCTGGCTGATCGGCTGCTGGTGAAACATTCTCATCCAGCATCAAAAATTGAAACAATGGTTACAATGGGAGGTGACCTTCAGCCAGGTCGTTTGGCTGATCGGCTTGTGGCTGGTCTCTGCCAGCCAAAAATAAATCCATAAGCTCAGACACAAAAAAGAAAAGCTTTGCATTTCGCTAATGAAGGAACTGATGAACAAATTGAGAGCTCACTTGATGCAGTAAAAAAGGCTGCATCTCAAGAATATCCTGGAAGTAAGGTTCAAAAAGCACTCGATACTTGCGGCGCAGAGAACAAACGTGTTCATCAGTACAGTTAAAAAGGACATGTGCTTCATCTTGAGTTTGCTTGCAAGGACACCTGTCACACACAGAGGTACCATCATCCTGCCAAACAGCCGATTCAACTTTCAAAGTATGAGCACGAAGCCGGAACCTGCTCACATTACGCATAACTTGCTTAGGCAAATCCAAAAAAAGATACCAAGGCAGGGGTGCATAGGTTTGGCGAGTGTTGCAAGCAAAAGGAGTAGCAAACCAAGCTTGGTAAGTAGCTAGTTTGTTGTTGTTTTCCCTTGGATCCACTGACTCGGCTTCTCTCCAAACTCCTTGCAATCTGTACCTCAAGTCTGCACTAAAATCATTCATGGAAATGGCACCTCCTGACCTCACAGCCTGCTCAAAAATTTCAGAACCACGCAAACCTTGGAAGGCTTGAATTAACTGCGCTGTCCAGCACTTGTCATCCTTAGGTTGTAACTTCAAATCGGCTTGCATAACACGGCGTAAAGTACTACTATTTGTACCAAGCATGCTGTTGTACAGCTTGACTGCAGCTCTAAACCAATAGTACTGCAGTGGTTGATGCCCACATTCTCTCAAAACAGCCCAGTTAGTGGTAGTTCGCTTCACACCCAAGGTACCTTTCAAGAAATTCAGATGCAAAGTTTGTAGAGCACTAGAGAACTCTTTGCCTGCCTGCATGAAACCTGTACCCCACACCTGACTCGCGTACATACCAGCTGGAATAACATACGTCTTTGCAAGCCACAAGGAAGCATGCGGCCTATCTGCAAGTGTGTGCTCACGTACAAAACGACGAATCCTATAAGCAGGTGTAAGCATAGCACGAGCTGCATTTTCTGCCGATTTAGCCATGTTCAAGGTCCTGTAAAACATCATGCCAAGATATTTAAACGAGTCCTTATGAGCAAGAGTGTCACTGCCAATCGTAAAAACAGGGAGATTGATTCCTTTTGAGTTGAAGTGCACAACCTCTGACTTTAAGGTGTTGATAACGAGATGCTTCTTCCTAGCATACACATTCAGCCTGCTTAACATGGTTTGAAGAGCACCTGGCTCATTGGAAAGCAATGTGAAATCATCAGCATACAACATGTGGGTCACGCAAACATCCTCTGTGCCAGTTACTGCCCCTCTCACATCCTCGGCAATCAAGTCAACATCATTGATGTAAAGTGAGAAAAGGAGAGGAGAAAGAGGAAAATTGAAACCAGTTCAGACAAAATTTTTGAAAATCTAATTCATGTAGAAAAGCAAAAAGCTTGTTCTCGCTTTGATTTCAGAAAGAAGTACAATAATAATAAGTTACAATTGGGGTTTGACCTTCAGCCACGTAATTTGGCTGCTCGGTCTGCTCAACTGTTCCAACTGCACAGAAAATATCCATGAGATCGGAAATAAAACAATAAGTGTCATTAGTTTGCTTCTGCAAGAAATGAAAAACATCCTCAGAGCTAGCTTGAGAATAGTAAAAAGTGCCTGTTTCGTCCAGAAAAATTCTATGAGAAGAGGGGAAGTCAGAAAATAAGTGTGCATAGGTTCTTCGAAGAGAACATACAGAAGCGCAAGAACAAAGGAACACAGCATGCTTTTCATCTTGGAGTCCTCTTTGGTCACACCTATCACAAGCAGATGTGTGCTCCTGCCAAAGTGATGTCTCAACTCTTAAAGTGTGAGCATGTAAACGAAAGCGTGCTATGTTTATCAGCGTGCGCTTGCCTAAATCAAGATGCAAATACCTGGGGACAGAAAAAGGCGCGCCATGGACAGACAAGGGTCTCATGGGAAGTGCCATCCAGTGATGATACTCGGCTAATTTGTTCGTGTGTTCACCATGCTCTGCCAAGGGATCAACATTCCACACACCTCGCAGCCTTTTTCTCAGATCAACAACAAACTCCTTCATGACTATAGGCTGCCCTAACCGAACACAATGAGTAAACACGTTGCACCTGTCCAAGCCTGTGCAGGCAGCCAAAAATTCTGAGGTCCAGCATTTATGGGAAAGACTGCTCATTTCAACATCTGCTTGCAGTACCTTACTGAGTGTAGTGCTGTTGCTGCGCAGTAAAGCATTGTAAAACCTAACTGCTGCACGAAACCAATAAAACTGTAAAGAAAGAAGAGATATGATAAGACTGTACATGGTGAATGCCATGTACGTAGGGAGCCACGCTATTGAAAGAGTGAGATAAAGAGAGGAGAGGACCAGAATATAAGAAGCACATTAAAGCCAAAGAGATCAAACATGGGGATGAGTGCATTTGAAAAGAATGTGCTGTTCAAAGCTGAGCCAAAAAATCCATGCACGGCAACGGCAAGCGACTTGCAAATTTATTGGTCAATCTTAGGGGCTGAGGTGAACAGCAGCATGAACAAACTCCTTTGAAATTGGCTGCTGTATTGGTTGAAAAATGTTGGACCAATCATGGAAGCATTAATCTACCAGGTTATGTTGCAAACCGCAGGCTCTGTGATTGAGAGGCTCACAGCATGCTTACCCCAGGGGACAAAAAAAGGTTCCATGCTCAAGGGGTTTTATGAAACGATCTTAGATTCCATTAGTCCGGTTTTTACCAGGTACTTCGAATTACGTTCTCGTAGCTGCTTGCTCCCTCCCTCGGCCCATCTGTGCTAATTCTAAAAATAACAGTATTTAATATAACTTCGCCTTGGAAAGGGGCTTGAAATGTGATCTGCACCTGTGAAGTCAGCTTGACGGAAGGGAATTACATTATTAATAAATTAATTTCAAAGCGAAACCTCTCTCAAAAAAACATAGACACTGAATTGTTTTTGAAATAAAAGGGGGCGAGATGACAACAACAGTGCTGCAGGAGCAGTCTTACACCCGAGAGTACCCCGCTACAGTTCTACACCAGCCCCCAAGGGACCTGGAGAAGGTTATTCCAAACCCTGGTGCGTTCTGATGAGGAGCAATTGCTGATCTTCTAAGAGATCAGCAATTTGCGCCCCTCTGAGTCATGACTTCCATGCCCCCCCCCCACTTGCACCAATCACACAGGCCTCCCCCGCGCCAACCGCTGCATCTCACGTGAGAAGCCTGAAGGGACGCCCAACAGCCCACCCAACGCAACTCCGATTCAGCAGCACGTCCTGTGGTTTGACTTGTGGGTGGCCTTTTGGGTTGGAAATAAAAACTTGAAAATATGACAGAAGATGCACTTTCACAAACGCGCTTTTTTAAGGCTGGTTTGTGGAGCCAAAACTAGTGAGGGCAATGCTTTTCAATCCTCTTCAATCTGTCTGGCTAGTTTTGGTCGAAGCTGAACAGGCTAGTTTAGCAGGTGGTTGGAACGTAACGTAGTCATAAAGGTAGGTAGCATACTAGAATGGATACGCGCAAGCCATGCCTCCTTTAAGTTTGTATCCTGCAGGCTGTGTATGGAAAACAATAGATCGAACGTTCAAGGTGTCACGTTCAAGGTGTCAACTGCTGCTTAGCTTTTCCTTCTCCTTTATTGCCTGCTATGCTGGACACAAGTGAAAAAGTAATTTCCACAGAGGTTTTGAAGTTTTAACCAGTGGCATGTCTTGGTGGGACCCGTTACACCCTTAATTAGGGGTGGTTATAAACAGTTTAAACAACCACCAACGTGCCAAAAACTTGCATGAAAGTTCCATGCCCATTCTGTAAAGTGTGTCCATAAACTTGTTACTGCTAGACGCACTATTGAAAAAAAAATAACTTCTCACAGCCAGGTTCTGGAGCCAGGTGTTTCCAGTGGCCCTTCACGTCTCTACTAGCCCTTTCTGTTTTGAAACTTTGCGGTGGACGGGCCTTACGGCTCTCTTGAGCCAATGCGTCTCCTTTTCCTTCATCGATGTCAAAGAGTGTCCTCTGCCTACGTGGTTCTTTCTTTCTAGATAATTGGGAGCATACTATGAATGGACACGCACAAGCCCTGCCTTCAGAAAGCCTGTCCCGCAGGCTCTCTTTTAAAGAAGGAGAACAAGCATCTGTAACGCTAGAAACAAGTGAAAAGCATGCCCGCTCAGGCCTTGAGGTTTCAGCACAGGCTTGAAGGCTGACTGCACTCCAGTTTCTTCCTTTTTCTAGGGACAAGGACTTGTCTATGAAAATTATCAATGTCCTTCTCTCATTCCCGGGCTTATCCTTCATCATTCTACATTAGAGCTCCTTCAACATCAATATGCATTCACAATGTCAACGCACCAATGCAAGCAGCGACGGCGATGGTGTTATCTATCCCTGGGATACTTACAACGGCTTCCGCAAGCTGGGCTTTGGCTGGATTGTGAGCGCCCTTGCGCCAGTAGTCATTCATGGCACCTTCAGCATCCCCACCCAGGTAACGAGTGTACAGTATCAGCCTGATGTTTGGGCCAGTTCTGTTCTCTAGATCTTGTGGTGCGGTTCATTTTTGTTTCCTTGTAAACGATAAATTTTCCACTTGCAAATAATAAACTGCCCAAAAAGAGTCACGTGTGCTACCTCAATCATAATTTGATTATCAGCAGCTCCTGCCCATAGCACATCTAGGGTGCATTATGTACTTTTGGCTCTTAGAAGGACGGTTCAGACAGGATGAATTTGAGATATCATGAAACCAAGACCAAACACATGAATAAAGATTACCTACCTTGGTACCTGAAGTGTATGGTGGGCTTGAGGTATGTAGCAGCAACCTTTGTTCAACAGGGTATTTGCAAAGCCACCCAAGAAAGAGATCTACATAAGTCAAAAGCACCTTGCTTTTGTCCCTTTATAGGGTTTGGGTTGTGTGCACAGGTCTTAGAGTGAACATTTACTGCCAGCCTCCTCTCTTTAAAAGTGTGCGTGTATGTCAGCATGTGCTCCTCTTTCCTGCTTTCTTTGTGTGCCGCACACGCGGCGTGTGTTCTGTCTTCTCTTTGCTAAAAGTCCTAGGGAAACTGCCATTTCCCCGTGATGGACTTTGTGTAACAAAAACAGTGTATGTGTGTGTGATGGTCTTGCCTCCCTTCTCTGTTGTGCCTCCTCTTTCCTGCCTCGCAAGACTGTGCTCCCTCCTTTCTGGTTACTGCCTGGCTTTTCGTACTTTTTTATTGGTATTGTGCTAGTAGTGACCTGCAGCTGGAACTCCATCACTTGATGCAGTGACACCTTTGTCCTTCCACAGTTCTTGGTGCGGTCTGCATATTTGCAACGTAGGGCTGGTTGATCAACCCTCTACTTCCAATCAACATTTCCCGCATGCACCGGACAAAGCACGGTTCAGACAGTGAGGTCTATGACACTGAGGGCCGCTTTGTCCCAGAGAAGTTCGAGGTCAGGACAGGGTCTTACCTTGATATCTGGAGCAAAACACATTTGTCTGAAGCGTGCTTGCCAAGTGCAATCCTCAGCTATACTCAAACTGTATCACAGAAAGCATCGTGCACCATGGATCTCAAGTGTATTTAATAATTGCTACTCCACTCTAACCTGAGCTTGTTGGGACTCTCTTGTTTATTTCAGCGCTTACAGCAGTGTCTTTCCTTATTGCACGCTGTTAGCACCCAGCATAGATTTCCACTGTCAGATTCACCTGATCTGCACCTCCAAACTGCAGGAGATCTTCAGCAAGTACGACAGGGAGAACAAAGGTGAGCAAGTTGGACCCCGTTGGACTTGATGATGCACGCCATTGTGAATTGCTGCCTGCCTGCAGTCTTTCAGAGCAAGCCTTAGGTGCACAGACAAACAAAGACGAGCTGTCATCAATGCTAATTGAACCATGAAGTTTTGCTTGATGCTTTACTTCCAAAGAACGTCGGTGCATTTCAATTCTTCCATGTTATCAAAAAGTGTTTTTGGTGAAACATCTACATGAGCTGCTACACTAGAATGAGCACCAGCATACAAGCAGGATCAAGAGCACCTATGTAGTAAACCCCTTGGATGCAGAGTCAGCTTAAGCAACGGCAATGCCCCGCACGTGCTCTCAGGTGGTCTGAGCTGGAGGGACATTCAAGAGATGGTGTACAGCAACATGAATGTGATGGACCCAACAGGTGCTCGCTTGCTTTTGTTTCATGCACATGCACTTGCAGTCATTTCATGCACATATTTTTGTGATGCTGCGTTATGGGGGCACAAATTGATGCACTGCAAAAACTGGCACTAGGTGCCTCTTAACATTCCGAAGAGAGAAGAGTCGGATGCTACAGCAGTAAAGCATTTCCTCTCATCATCTCAAGTTGATGCATTCAGTACTCGCTTGCATTTGCAAATAGTGTCAAACAGCCCTGCTTTCTATCCAATACCTTTTTCTAAGGACCATAATCTCCCGATGTTGTTTCCCAAAGTGAATTAAGCTTGTTTGCTTTCCCTGCGATGACAGGCTGGATTGCTGAGCGCTTGGAGTGGTGGACACTCTGGTGGCTGGCGAAGGATGAAAAGGGCTTGGTGAGGGAAAATAAGATAATGATCAAGCAGTGCTTCTGTACATTAGCTGGTGGATGCGTGATTTAAATGCAAGGGGTCAAATTGTGCTTCTTTTTGATGTACTATTTCTTGCCACTTGTGATACTTTCATTCTCCCTTTTGTTTACCAAGCTCTCCTGAAGCGCACCCACTGTACATGGAAAAAAAAACATGTCTAGAATTTCAAGTGAGGCAGCTACGTGTAAACCATGCTCCTGCTTCCTTCCCCCTTTGCAGGTCAGCAAGGAGGCTGTACGAGCACAGTATGACGGCAGTCTATGGGGTGAGTAAGAAGGTCCTACTGGGTTTAAGTGGGATGGAAAGCGTGGAAAGCAAGGAATATGACGTGCTCTGTGCTCGTAGTGATATGGTTGGTGTTGAGATTCAGGCTTATTTGCTGGATGGATTGTTGGGTCACTTTGCTCCTTACGCGGCAATGGAGCGGGCAAGCCTGCGCGATGTAACTGTTTTGCATTAGATAAGAGAGTCCCTAATTTCTTGCTGCTGCTGTATCTGATCAGCACGTGCTCATTCCTGTTTTCCAACATTTCCACTCACTTCTTACAGAAGTGATCGCTGCGGATGTTGAGCGCAAGCGGGCAAAGACGAGCATGCCTGCACGAGCATACCAGGAAGTGAAGTCTGATGCCAAGATGGCAACTGACAAGCTCACCAAATCTACCTAAGTTTCACCAAATATGAATGTCACTTTCGAGGGCTCATGGTAAAGTTGCATCTTTTGGCGTGTCATGATGTATTTATTGCTAATTCTCTGTCCCTGAAACTGCTGTCTGTTCCAAAATAAGTGTCTGCATCTTTGGAATCCTCTTTTCTGGTCTCCTTGTACTTGACAGCACACGCACCAGGGACACCACCAGGGACCTCCTGTTTTAGGTATGCCTGCAAGGAATGATTATGGTTCTGTAATAATTTTGTCCTGTTATAAAAGTAATCTCCATCGTGTCCTGCACGTGTGGGAGTTTGTTACAGTAAAGTGAGCCTTCCAAGGTACGCAGTGTTTTGGGCAGTGAAAGATTTGAACGAAAAGAGCAACCAACGAGGCCACCAAAATACGGATCTTCACTTAGGACACTTGCAAGGAAGGGTCTAAATGAGGTTAAGAGATGGTATTTGTGATGGATTGAAGGTTGTGGCATTGGCCAAGTAGCTCCTTAAAGACCAAAAAAGAAAAGAAAAGAAAAGACTACGCAAGCCAGGTTCAGCTGCGTACATTAAAGAACAAAAAATGTCTTCACCAACCAAGAGAAAGCTTACATTGAGGGAAGGTTCCTAAATAGCAAGCTACCAAGGCCCAAGACCTACACCAATGCAAGCAACAGGCAAAGAACAGACACGAGAAAAAGGAAGGAAAACAACATAAAGAAAAAGAGAAAAACACTAGAAGAGAAGACAAGGCAGGGCAGGGCAGGAAAAGTGCAGGAAGGAAAAGAAAGGAATGAAAGAAAAAAGAATTTGCCATTGGTTGGTTTAAGCTGGGCCTGTGAACTTCCTCGGTGAGGCCCTAGCTAGCATGCTAGTTTGGGGACCTTTCCTTAATGCACACAGCTGGACCTGGCTTGCGTAGACTTTTCTTTTCTTTTTCATGCAACAAAGGGCTCGTTGTTGATAGCTTGGGATGTGAGTGCTTTTATAAGCTGTTCTTCTGTGCTAGCTATTAATGGCTGTCATTGCTTCCTCTTTGCTTTGTTTGACTGTAAATACACAAAATTTGCACTTGATGCTGCCTCTGCTGCGATCCTCATCCAAGAAAAGTGCTATAGGTTGTCGACTATGTTTCTGAGAATTTGAAATATTTGAGCACGCCTAGTACCAGGTATTAAAACCAAAAAAAGTTGTTAGAAAGCATGGGGAAAATCTCATGCCCCAGCGACAAGCTAGTAATTCATTGAGTTTCATTGTTTTTTCCACTTGTATTATGGGTATTGAGTCGTGCTAAATTGCAGGTTTGTTGAAGGCTATTGAGCATGTCCACGACTTTGATTTATCAATTTTTGATTTGATTTGATTCATCATTTGAAACTTTTACCATCATCACTTTGACCATTTTGCAAGAATCATGCAAACCTTGAGTGCTTGCAAGCCTGGGGCCTTGTTGAGTTCATCACTGCCTTTGCAAGGTATCATTTATGGTGACACATGTGTTCTCATGTTCATTTAATGAATTTGGATAAATGATTCATTATGCCCATGCCACTTGACTGACTTCATGCTCCTGACTCCATGCCACTTGATGCTGGTGCCCCTTTGCTTGTGTTGTAGGCCCTAAACCACATGTTGTAGGCCTAGGAGGACACAGACGGGCACAAACAAGGCTCCCCCCCCCCGCAAGCATTGGAATTGGCCAGCCTATGTGAGCAGTCCTTCCAGATACCTGCAGCTGCAGCCCTCGTGCTGCCTGTGATGGGATTAGCTGGGTGCGTGTTCATTTTGCGAGGCATGCTTGCCCTGTGGGCATGTCTTTTCTGCAAGCTACCAGACCTTGTTCCACAAGGACGTAGAATAACAGAAGATTTACTCGTTTGCTCCTTCAGCTTCTCCTTAACCAGGAAATGAGTTTGCTCCGAGTCATCCCAGCCTTGTTTTCTCCACAGGTACAAGCTTAGTTTGTACAGTCAGAAAGAGGTCATCAATGCCCGCATGTTGGGCAATTTCATTCCTGAAGGAGCGAGGAACATCATCCAAATGAATGGGAGCACCCGGTAAGTTTGATATGGTACGTTTTTTAAATTCTTGCCACCCGTTATATCGACCGCTTGGTTTATCACAGTCAACTGCTTGCATGTGCTGAGCACGCCAGATAAAACCAGGAATTTGAGCCAAGCACTCTTGAGGATCTGTGCTAAGTTGAGAATGCTGCATCTCCTTTTCCTCTCTCAGAGATATATTTTACTACCCAAAGAGCACCGTCCAAATAGCTGTATACGGCAATGACCTGAAGTCAGGTGCGTGAGCTCCTCCAGAAATTGAGATATTTGCGGTTGCTTACTATTTGAACTCATGGAGCATGGGGCGCCAAGCATTGTTGCACACAGATTTGTAATGGAAGAACCCATGCATACTGCTGTTGCTGGCAACTGCCAGGCGTGATTGTTATTTTGAAGAACTCTACCCAAAGGAGCCTTTGTGTCACAAATTTAAAAGCAGGAATATCATGTTTATCCTGCATTGATGGATGTCTTGTAGCTTTACGTGGGGCTTGTGCATAAATGCTGCAATCACACATGTGCCCACCCATTTGAGGTTATTGTACTATGAAATCCAAATGATTTTGGATTTCCATTTTGTCAAAAGCCGCTGCCAGGAACTGGGGTCTGAGGTCCAAAGATCCAAGGCACAGCGGCACGCTTGGCTCAAAAATTTTAATTTACTTACCGGGAGTTCCTTGACGCCTATGGAACCTTACAGAAGCTCTCTGTAACCTCAAAAATGCTACGGCACATGTGGCACTTGACCCTGGTCGTACCTTGTGCACTTGAAATTTCACAGAAATATTTTAGACGGGGTCAGCTAAGCATGTGCCCAAACATGCTCCTTTTTTTCCTTTTAAGTGCGCCCAACCACATCCACTTCATATGATTGGGACAATTTTAGCTTAAAGGTGTAGCTTGGGTTACAAGCTACCTGTGCATATGCTCAGATTTGTGTAAGTCACTCCGTGTGCTTAGATAAACTGGGATAAAGCTCACATGGGGCACATATACCCTAGTTCGGTGTTTTTTGTGGATAAGTGGCTGAAACCACCACATTAACACCATCCATTGGGCCTTTTCTCTCCAGTGTTTTTGTAATGGTATTCTTTTGTTACAAGAACCCCAAATCCAAAAGAAACACTTAATTTGGGCCAGTGGGTGGTCAGATGTAGAGTTTTTGGTGTCAAAAACTAGGGTTCACGCCGCGGCATATTAGGCACATGCCCCGTAACTGGCACCTCTGAAACCCTAGTGCTACAGAAAGCCTAAGTATAAAACAGGCTACCAGATGAACCCAAACTTGAAAGGTGCCAGCTGCGGGGCACATACGCTGGGAGCATGCAAAAAAAAGGCAATTTTGGGCCTCAGCTGACCCCCTCTGGAAATACTTTGAATTCCTGAACGAATCGTAAAATATAATATGAGCGCACTCCCGCCGTGGCCGCGGATGCAGAGAGAGCTAAGAGTTTTCAAGGCCGAAAAAGCAATGTTCATATTATCATCAAAGATAGGTAGCCAACTCGCCTAGCCTCGCCTAGGCCTAGGCTAGGGGAGGCTCTTTGGCAGAATGGGCATACCCTAGTTGGCAAAGAGTGTCACCAAGCTTTCAGGGGGTTCACCTGAAATGTTCAATAAACTCCCAGGGATTCTTGGAGGATGGAGGAAGTATTGCCTGGAGAAGTGTTTTGCATTGATCCTATGGGAAGTTTTTCACATGTGATGGAGTTGGGGATCAGGTATGCTGGCACCCCTGAGTGAAGATGCGGTTCAGTGAAGATGCAGTTCATGAAACAATTGAGCAGCAGAAGGCTAAAGGAAAGTTCCTGTGGCATGCAATGCATGAGTATTAGGTAGAGTTGCTTCATGCATGGCACATGCCTGCTGTGCATCCATGCTGTGCATGCCTGCTCTCCATAACACAGACCAGAATGTATTGATGGTCAGCTTGAGGCCAGCTGAGCACCAAGCATCACGCTCACATAGCTCTGGAGCATGCAAATATATTAATTATTTCTTATGTTGCAACGCTGGAGTTCAATGACAATACCTTGGAGGCCAGCTTTTTGAAGAAAACAACAACTTGCTTTGAGTCAAATTTTGACTCAAAAAAACTTTTGGCAAATTGGTCCAGTGCTGTGCAGGGGATAGGAGAGGGGGACAGTGTCCCAATTGCTTTGTTTTAATCCAGTCTAGCTTAAGGGAAGCCATTCCACATAAATATGTCTATTGAATATCTTTTAACATCAGCCTGGGGCATTTTGAATCAAAAGCAGATTTCTAACCATAATCTCTCAACTAGGCCCTACCCACATAGGCCCAGGCTCTCCTAGCCTCAGAGATCCTCTTTGGAAAACTGAGAGACCCTATGTACCCATGAATAATCATCACTCTGAATGAATTATTATTTTATAATCACTTGGCCAAGGAACATTGGACGCCCTTTACCCTTGACTTGCCACTGGCACTGCACATGTGCCTGGCCCATGCAGCTTGGGCAAATAGCACTTGCAGCAGTGGCGCCCCATTGGAAAAGTACCTGTGCTGAAATACTTGGTCAAGTTCAACCCATCACGCTATGGGGCATCCAAGGATAAACACCCCTATACTCATGACAAAACAGGCGACTCAAAGTATACAAGCATTTGAATACGCTCATAGAACAAGTACATTTGCGGCAATAAAAGCATCAGCAGCTTGTCACTCCATTTTTGGGGGTTTTCCCTCAAAATGTTTAGTGCAGGAAGCATCGCAAATGACGCTATTAAATTGGTGAAGCCAGTCCTCCCTGCAGTTGTGGGCAACAACAGGATCTTCCTGCAGCAGAACATGCCTTGTCAATGCATCCTTGCATGGCTGAGTCTGCCCCATGCAAGCTTCTGCCAACCATTGTTTACTCACCCGCCCTAGCAAATCAGCAGTAGACCATACACCAAAGGCTACCTTATCTCCACACCAGGGCAGGGTCCAGGACCTGCACCTCATCGCATCAGCAAACTCTTGTGCCCCCAACTCTCAACTCGCAGTGCATATCACACACATTGTAAGAACACGAGATAGGTATCCCAACGCAATTAAAATTATGCAAGTCCGTTAATTCGGCAGCAAGCGGAATGGTCTGCAGGTGGACTGCAAAGTCCCCGACAGGACCACCCCCAGGACCCTGCCCCAGCAAGGGCTTCCGCAAAAGTATGCTGATGAGGTTTGTGTCGACTGGAGCTGTTCCGAGGGCCAAGGTGACCGGGCTGGGAATGTCAAAAAACACAGCTTCTCTTCCAAACTTTGCCTGCTGCACCCATGGTCACTAAAACATGGCTGCCTTGGCAAAAAGTATTGCTTACCCTGCATGCCAAGTCTCAGGGCGGATGGTGGGCTGGATGGCTCTGGCCCCAAGCTTCTTGAATTTTTTTTTTCGCGAACGATTCTGCCGCTTCAGCCACTGCGTCCCACGCCCCCCTAACACTGCGGGCTGCCAAGCAGTTTTACTTGGAAGTTAGCAAAAATTCCAGGGTGGGGGGTGTCCTTGGCGGGCCAGGGCGTCAGGTGTGAAGTTTACTAGGAAGCAGGCAAAACTAGGGGCTCACGCCCCATGAATGGGGCTTCGCCTAAATCAGATAAGTGTACAGTCTTCTTTTGCACATGGGCCCGCAGTATCAGCATGTGAAGGTAAGACCACTCATGGGTTCCATTTCAAGTCCACAAAAGCATCATTACCTGGTGCATGAAGGACACACACACACACCAGCTCTTGCCAGCGCCTTGTTTGCCCCCACATGTGCTGCTGCAGGGCTTTTTGAGCAGGCAGGCATGCAGGCACAGATCCCAACGGTCAGCTTCAAGAAACCGGCATCCAGGTGTGTGTGGGTGTGGGTGTGTGGGTGTGCACGCGTTGAGTATATGACTTCGACCTGCTGAGGGCATCCCTCTCATCCATAAAGGTTCCCTGGCAGAACATCCTTACCACGCTGATGCTTAGTTCAATAATAGGTGCTGCTGAGATCCCTAATAGGTGCTCTTTATCCAAAGGCCCTTTCTGTGCGTGCTAGAAAACTCGGCATAAACATCATCAAATGCTGTACACCTTTGCGTACCTCATTGTGCTGGCAACAAGATGGCCAACTTTGCGCTGCATTGCCAAGCCAGCAAAAGTTTCTTAAGAAGCGTTTTGTTGCGTACCAGATTTCTACCAATCAGTCTTCTACCCGTGATTGTACACAAGTTTCTTCCAGAGCGTTTTGTTGCGTACCAGATTTCTACCAACCAATCTCCTACCCGTGATTGTACAAAAGTTTCTTCCGTAGCGTTTTGTTGCGTACCAGATTCCTACCAACCAATTTTCTACCCGTGATTGTACAGCCTGGATGCTGTGCCCAGCAACAGTGTGGATGGCATTGCCTGCCTCGGAGGGATCAGCGAGTCGGAGCCCAGAGTCCAGAAACGCGTGATCACTGTGAGTGGCTCCTATGCTTAGGGATCAGCAAGTCGGAGCCCAGAGTCCAGAAATGTGTGATCATTGTGAGTAGCTCGTATGGTCAGGGATCAGCGAGTCAGAGCCCAGAGTCCAGAAACGTGTGATCACTGTGAGTGGCTCGTAAGCTCAGGGATCAGCAAATGGGTGCTTAGATCTTGAAGGAAGAGATCAATGAGTGGTACATAGCTAAGGACAAAGCAAGCCTGCCTATCCCTCAGCAAGCTTCTGGCTGGTCAAGGGTATCTTGCACATGGAAAATAAAAAGAAAGGGGAAAAAAGGAGGCTGGGCGCTCACTCAGTAAGATGCTCGCAGCATGCATGTGTGGATCGACCTCAGTTCATGGGTCCAGGCTCTTCTTGTGTGGATTAGTGTTCGTTTAGGTCCAGTGTTTTAAGGTAAGGCAAGGTTACATTGCAAGGTCCTGCGTTTGATATTGCTGTGCACTGTTTCACAGTATTTAGTACTAGGAAGAGAGAAAGGCATGGGGAGCTTGATATTTGGCCCATCTCAAGGCAGCAACTCTTCAAACTCATCACTAAAGTTGCTGTGCCGGGTCATCACTTTTCAAACTGTACCAGCCTCTCTCTTGCTGCTGGCAGGAATTCACACGTTTTTGTGTTCCTTCTTTCTTACCGCAAGCGGTATTTTTGTGCAGCAACATTGGACTTAGCTGGAGTATCAGCAAAAGGAAGCCTGTCTTCCTGGAGAGTGCAGCTCAATGTGTGACAAAGTTGGCGCAAGGTCAAAGCGCAAAGCATTCCTTTTCTGCTCACGAACCGACAAGCATGACAGAAGTATGATGTTGATGGACTCAACGCTTCCTGCGAAGCCTCCCGAAAAGGCAGAGCCCAAAGGGCGCATCCTCAGGGGGCACGCCCAATGGCATGAGTGAGCTACAAAAGCCAGGGTGCGTCTCAGGGGGCACGCCCGATGGTTTGGGTGTTTTATGCTTTTGTTCACCCATGGCCGTTGTGGCTCACTCAGCCGCCTCACAGGCTATGGGAGTAGAAACCCCCCAATGACAAAATATTTTAGGAAGCCTGCCAACTTTGGAACGCTGCAAGGTACTCTTTGGTGAGCTCTGCAAAAAAAGTCCCAAAAAAGTGGGTGACCCTCAGTGGTTTATAATCTTGCACAATCTTTTGAGGCCGGGGTGCGCTGATCAGCACAAACAAGGGGTCTCTTTTTTGGTGGAAGGTCAGCTTAAACAAGAAAATTGCACATTCATACCAGTAAAGACGCTCCCTGAATAGCTGGACTACTTGGTGATGGGTTGTGGTTAACAGAGAGCCACTTGTGCTGCAAAGGAGGTTACCCGGCTTGAACTTGCTGCTGGAGCGCTCCTTGAGTGCTGTTCGCACAATACACACATACAAACATACACACACATGCGCACACACACATACGCACACGCACACATACACACGCATGCACGCATGGGCTTCGCCAAATTTCTGCGTTTTTCGCGACACCCCCCCTCCCCTAATCTTTGCTTTCCGTACTTTCCTACGAGATTGGTAAATATGCTCACATGCCCACACGTATTTATTGCCCACATGCATTTATTTGCACTGGTTGTGTGCAGGAGGCTCTGCGAGTGCTGAAGACTGGTGCCCCATTCATTTTCATCGAACCATGTGAGTGAGTGGCGATAACCTCATACGAGGTACCCAGCTCGTATCCAGCTGCTGCAATGGACGTTGTTTGACATGCTGTTAGAATGTTCCAGAGATCCTGCTACCCTTTGTGTTGTACCAAGGATTGTCATGAGGTTGTATGCAGCCTCCCTGCAACTTCAAGGACACCCTCACTGGAAGCAGCTGCCGACAGTTTAAACACGTGCTGCTTGTTTAGGTTGCAATCCGGGTACATGAAACCAGGAATTGTGCACATTACAGTCCAAAAGAATATGCTTATCGGAGTGCAACTGTTGTCTGCACCCTATGCTTTGTTTGTTTGCAGTGGTGTGACCTCCACAATCACCAGTGAACTGTGTACTTGTGGTAGCTTTCTCAGCTACCGTAGCAACGCTAATGTATTACGACGCTGATTTATTACGAGGTCCCAAAATAATTTCATTAATTAATTTGCGAGGGTTTACGAGGTACGCCAAAAAAAACACAAAATTTGCGAACTACTGCGTTTTTGCGTGCACGAATGCACTGGCTCTTAGTCTCTCCCCATCCTCCATCCTCCATTTGAGGACTCTGCGGTCCTGAGACACCTCCATCGGCTCACTCACCCCTGCCCGCCCATGCCCCATGCCCCCCTGGCTTGGTGCAGCATCGTGCTCCCTTGTGCCTGAGCCCCTTCCCCTGCCTCTGCCCCCCCTTCCTCGGCTGGAAGCTGTGGCTGTGGGGTCCATAAACAATTCCTCAGGGGCAATGACTGCAAGCTCCTCCATGCCTGCTTCCCTTGCCTGCACTGCTCCCCCCACGCTCCCAGCAAGCTGCCTCATCCTCCATGGGCTCAGGGACCATGGGGTGCTCCTCTCCCTCTCCCTCTTCCAGGGGCAGCATATTGGAGCCTTATAGCTTGCTGAGCATGAACCTGTATCCTTTACGAGGCCTTGAAAAAAGTAATTTTAAAAGACGCTTCATATTGCGAGGGACCCTGACATTATTTTAATTATTCGCAAAACCCCCAGCGTCGCTACGGTAGCAGTCAGGTGCTTTGACTGGATGCCTTTCTCAACCTGTGATCTATTTGTTTGCTCGCAGTGGCTGATGGTGCCTCCCCCTTGCGCCCTTTGTTCTCTGGGAATGGCAGTAAGGCCATAGGTATGTTTTTGCCGGGAGCTTGTGGTCCGCTCTGTGCCTTGCTTGCGCTTCATCCATTCATCCAGGAGCTTGCGTTGCACTTCCATTGCGTTTCCATTCATCAAAGGGCTTCCAGTCATCCAGGAGCCCATGACAGGCTCCTTGCTTTGCTTGCTTTCATTCCAAAGTATGTTCTTGGTAAACCCCAGTCGCAATCGTGTTATTTTTTGCGGAAAGGTAGCAGTGATCACGATATAAAGAGCCCTTCCTCACCTGCAACGCTATCAAATTTTGTATTTCTCTGTTTTTTTGGATTGTGTTTCATTAAAACGCTGATGCCTCCCTCACTTGCAGCTACATCGACTTTGGAGGAGCTCTTGGACGTTCCGGGCTTGGATGTCTTGCAGGTAAATGCATGGCCCTCTGGTGAGGGAGAGGCTCACTGCTCTTCAAGCCAATGTGTCTCCTTTCCTTAATTGATGTTGCGAGTGCCCTCACTGCCTACGTGGTTTGTCTTTTTTCCTTCATGGCCGCTTGGGACAACGTAAAGAAAGAAGAGAAAGAAAAGCCAATGCTAGCCGAAAGGCCAAGTACATTCAGGAAAGGGTCCCTAACTAGCAAATTGCCACGAGAGAAAGCGTAAGGGCGTGTGCACAGGAAAGATTAGAGATGGTGCAGCCCAGAGCTAAGTTTGAGATCCTTGTTTGTCTCAGCGGGCTCTTTCAATTATAAGGTGGGTAGCTCTTTTTTTCCAGGCATGCCCTCTGCAGTCTCCCTACTTAGCGAAAGTTCCGGATAGGGAGTTGCTCTCAGGTTCAGCTCCGGGCCTCAAATTTGTCAAGTCACAACCTTGCACTTTATGATTGAGTGGTGTACCATTTTTCACTTGAGTTAGCAATTTTCTAACATAAGTTATGAATATGCTATGTTACATAATTGATGCCTTGACCTTCATGGCAATCTTGATGGTCTCGCGGCTGTTGCACGAAAACGCAGGTGGACGTAGCGCTTGATGGCTCTGACCCACATGCTGTGGGTGTGGCCACAAAGAGCGCATCACGGGTGGTCGAAGGCCTGAGCCGAGCGGAGCGAAGGCAACTGGAAAGACAGCTTGGGAAAAGAAAAGATAGCCCTGCTGCTGTAGAAGCATCTGAAACCAGCTGAATTGAGCTCGAGGGTCGATGGCTACACAGGGTTACCTTGCTGTACCTTTTATTACTTGTTCTGCTTGACCTTCATGCGCACACCTTGAAAGTATGCTGATATAGCACCAGCTTGCATTACGACACAACGCAACAATCGGTGCCGATTCTTATGGGGGTCCACCGACAGGCCAAACAAATGCGGATTTGATAAGTAATGAGTCGAGCATCCATATGCGCGCCTCACCTGTTTGCAAAGGAGGGAAGGGATGTGGGCTACATAGCTTTAATACCTGAAGACAGCTAAATAATTGGAGCAAACAATAAATGAAAAATAAATAGGGGAAAATATGCATGCCAGGTCCGGCTGCATGCATTGACGAAAGGCATCCTAGACTAGCAAGCTTGCTAGGGCCTCACCACCCAAGAAATGGCTGGACATAACCATACCGTTCTAGGCTGAATATGATAATGGAAAGGAAAGAAGTCTCTTTTCCAGCGCAAATTTTCAGGCAATCTGTTAGAAAATCTGGTTTGGTAACAGCCTGTAAGGAAAGGAATGGGAAGGAAAGGGTTACAGCTGTGCCTACCTGCGAGGACAGGTTACTATCCTGGCTAGTAGCCAAACCAAAGGTTAGAGGTTACAGAAGCAAAAAGGGCCTCCAGTCAAAACACCTGACTGCTGGCCTGCTCATAAAAAAGGCGTTCATAAAGAAAAGGATGCAGTTTGTTGTTGTTTTGATCATGAGAATGAACATATCAAAGGATCGTGTAGAGGACGAGTATGGAACCTTCTGGGAAGAGGCACTGGAGGGCGAAAGAAGAAGACCAGAGGACAAGGAAGCATACTTTAGCCGAAGAAAGCAGACGTGGGGGTGTGTATATTTAAAAAAGCATGCTGTTCATCCTGCACATCACCTTGGGCATCGCGAAGGTCACAGGTAGGAGAAATGCAACCATTCAAAGTAGCTTGCTCAACTTTGAGTGTGTGGATGCGAAGGCGAATTCGGGCCACACCGCGCACTATGTGTTTGGGTACAAATCCAGGTACAGATAATTGGGTACAACATACGGGGCGTATGTAATGCTGCATTCTTGGTTGGGAGAGCGCACCAGTGATGCTGATGATGGTGTGAATTTTTTACTGTTCAGGTTTTGATGGTAAGCACGTATTGTCTCCGGTAAACAAAATATTGAGACCTGAGGTCCACCACAAGCTGGCTCAAATCCAGAGGGTCGGCTGGCGTATCATGTGCTGGAAACTATGAGCATGACTCATGCTTCATGCATCGGATGTACTACATCCTTAGTAAGGATCCATAGCGAACAATCAAGTGTGATGTCCAGCAAGAAAGATTCCTGGAGTTGAGGTCAATTTCAGCATGAAAAACCTTTAGAAAAGAGGGCTGTTGCGATGGATAAGAAAATTGTAAAAATGCACAATGGCTTAAAACAGTTGAACTGGGTAGTTTCTATCCCACACGTGTGTAGCACACTCCATGAAGGAGTTGAAGATCCGACTTCCAAAATGGATTTCAATTCATATTTGCAGTAGCCTGTTTTGAATGCAGTTGTCCATCTCATGAGCTTGCAAAAGGTAGGGCGTGGGAATGTGATATATCTCCAAGTAAAACCCTCATAAGTCCTCCCTCATCCTCGTCAGCAACGAAGACAGCAGGGTGACACATCCTACACCATGACATGCACATTTTTCTCATGAACATCTTTCTCTTGACCGACAAAATTGGGTGGGAAATCATGTGTAATACAATTCCTTCATGGGAACTGAAAAAAGTTTATAATGCAGGAGCCTGAAGCAAGCTTTCAAACAAGAAGGCAGACTTGAGCCCAGCATTATAACATCAGAAGAAGGCATGCTGACATAAAGAAAAAGAAAAGATTACGCAAGCCAGGTCCAGCTGTGTGCATTAAGGAAAGGTCCCCTATCTAGCAGCTAGCTAGGGTCTCACCGAAGTGGTTCACAGGCCCAGCCTAAACTAAGCGATGAACCGATGGGGAAGAGCTAATGAGGGTCAGGCGGGTTGCTGTCAGCCATGCGCCTACGGGCATAGACTCTCCTCCTCCTGCTCTGGACTGCCTTGCCCCCAGTGACGCCCCTGCCAGAAGAACCCTGCAAGTATAATGAGTGCCTGGTGTTTATAATTTTTGTTAATGATTGGAGTGCATGGCAACTTAATTGAGAGGCTAATCTTTTCTGCGTTATGTCTGGTAAAACCAGCTCAACCAGAGGAATGGTGGTGTAGTCATTTCAGATAGCACCTACTGTAGTACACCAAGTAAAATGGTGTGCTAGGTCAACTTATCATATCCGTTCGGGTCTCTGAGACTACAGGTGCAAAAGTCTGGAAATGGTACCGGCATGTTGGTCAGCAGCTGTTTGTAGGCCGGGTAAGGGGTTGGTGTCAGGGCAGAATTTAAGTTCCACAAGGTGAATCTTTACTGTGGGCAGGTATCACCCTAGAGTTAAGATGCGTTGCTCTCCCTGGGATAGGCCGCACAAAGACAGCATCAGGACGGCTTTGGTGTTGAGCGGAAGGGCCAGAACCATTGGGAAAAGCCCATTCAGGAATATCCCTGGAGATGTTTTCAGGAACTTCAATGCCCTGTTCTTGGAGCTTTTCTCTACAGCAAGCGTCCATGGCAACAAGGAATGAGCCACGTGCACCTTTGCTCAGGGCTTCGCAACAGAGACTGAGGGCAGTCACTGTACAGTGTACAGTGTACAGTGTACACAACACATGTGTTGTGTCTGTTTATGAACATCCCTCGGCATGTTGGGTGTGAACATCCATGGACAATGTGATTGATGCCATCCATATTGCCGCATAGTTGGCAACTGGCAGAGCCAGAGGTGTGATTAAACCTGACAGCGTGCTTCTGGCCCAGAACCCGGGGTCTAAATTGTGCCAGTGCGGTACTTGAGGAGATTTCTTTGTTGCTTAAGAGTAGCCTTGGGGTTGCTCCAAAAGGAATTGCAAATTTTTTGGTTAGCAAGTTTTAAAGATAGCTTAGGTAAGCCTGTATTGGAATTGCTGTTATGAGATGGTGGTTGCATGAGTTTCTGCAAGCCTGTGTAATAGCAACCGTTGCTATCCAGTGACTGGATACATCGGCAGAGCCAAGCTTGTGTTTGTTATGCATATGGGCTTTGAGCTTGTCTTTTAAGTTGGTGAAGAAAAGGGTGGTGGGGTTATGGGAGTGCCCTCGGGAAGGTTTGACGGATAGCCAAAAGGAGTTGTGGAAAGGGTCCTTGGCATCAGGCAATGAGATATCTGTGTTATCCATATCAGCCGCAGTTTGCGTGCGAGCATCAGCTCCCTCATTGCCAATGACGCCTGAGTGGGCTTTAAAACTTATAGAAGCCCAGGTGATGTGGTGAATGATCCTATCTCTGATGCTTGAAATAGCTTGAATGAGCTCTGCATGTAGGTGGGTCCGCATGCGCATTGGATTGAGGACCTGCCGGTAGGTTTGGGACAACAGGACGCACTGTCAGTGGCTATGTTTGTGTGGCCCTGTTGGAGTGCAACAAAGATGCCAGCCAGTTCTGCTCTGTTGATTGTGTTAGTTGGGCCACGGCCATTGGGTTTGATGTATAGTTGTGGTGAGGGGTGGTTGCCCTCTTTGTTTGGTTTGTAGACGCCTGAGCCGACTAGTGTGGAGGAGTTATTTTGGTTTTTATGACGCTACCATCTGTGTAGGTGATGTCTCTCCAACACTGAATTCTGGGTGTAAAGGTGGTATTTTGTGTGTGGTGGTGATCTGCTACAGCCTGTGCGCGCTTGTGTGAACATTCTAAGGGTGCCTTGAGGGTAAGGGACAGGAACTTTTTTCTCCATTTGTTTGATGTTATGCGTTGGTTGGAGCTCAGGTTCCTTGGGGGGGCATGACGAGAGAGATGTAGCCATTGGGCTTCAGGGATGCTGTGCTGAAGGTGTTCAAACCAGCGTACATTGTCATTTTGTAATGCCTCTCTTGCATTTTGGTTCCAGACAACAATGAGCTGTGTGGGGTAGGTAGGATGGGTGGGCTTGGGTATTGCGTTGAACCAGTATTGGGGGAGTTCAAACTTAATGTATCTTGCAGGGAATCTGGCAAGCACTATGACATATCCTGGGTAGTTGTTAAGCCAGTTCATATAGGCATTGCCGCTAGAGCCCTTCCAGTGGGGTAATAGTATGAAGGTGGCAACCGGTGAATGGGTTTGAATGGAGGAATGGAGCGCGTGGCGCAGGAGGACATCCAAAACCGCCATATCCACTTAATAGAAATCAAACCCTGCGAAGACACGGGGCCTGGTGCCCGGCTAGAAGCCTCACAGCAACAACACAGTGAAGTGTGCAAACAACTTTAAGGCGCTGAGATCACTCTCCGCACAATCCTTCTGGGTGTGGGTGGGACTATATGCTGACACATTGGCCCAAAAAGCCGTGAGTCTCCCTCACCAGAAGGTAAGAGGGAAGCTAGTGTGGGTCTGGTGGGTTTTTGGAAGCATGCAGCCTTAGGGCACCGGATTTGTGTTGAATATTTCAAAAAATATATTTTTTGGTTTCAATGGTACATCTGGTAGAGGTAAGTTTGTGCGCATGTTGTACAGAGTGGGCATGGAGCTTTCGTGCTAGCTTGGTAGACCTTTGCGGGTCAATCCCAAGGTTTTTTAATTGATCCTGGGTATGGGCAGCATAGATAGCATTGAATGTGTCTCCTTTTACTTATTTGATGCAGGGAGTGTTCTCACTGCCTGTGTGGCTTTTCTTTTTTCTTTGCAATTGTCTTAGGGTGTTTGAGCTGCACAGAAAACGCAAGGATCTTTTCATTGATCTTTCCAAGCCGTCACATACTTTTGCCAGGCTTCCAATCACAGACTTGATTCATTTCTTGGCAGGCTTTCACATTATAACTGATCCTGAGATCAATGCTTTCCTATATCAAGACTCCTATAGATTTTCGAATTTTGTCAAAGTTGATTTCAATTTTTGATGCTGATTTAGGAAGTTTCACCAGCAGCCGATCAGCCAGAGTCTTGGGCTATAGGCCAAACCCTTGTAACCCTTTCTGAAAACATGCTGCGCAAATTGACAATTCCCATGCCTTTTGCCAGTGTGAGCATACAAGGGTTACAAGGGGAAAAAGGCCTCAGTCAAGACGTTTGACTGCTAGCCTGTTCATAAATACACGTGAGGTCATGAAGAAAAAAAGGAAGTTTGTTGTTATCCTGGTTTAGAAAAAATTGATATCCTGAGAATTCACATGGTGAATGGTGCCTAGACAAAACATCCTGTGGGAAACGTGGAGGTGTAGGAAAGAGAAGTTGTGTTCAAAAAGTGAGGCGTACTTTTGACGGAGAGAGCAGACCTGGGGATTGGAGCATCTGAACAACACATGTTTTTCATCTTGTATGTCATCAGAATCACAGATATCACCTTTTCAGTCACCCTCCAACAGTCACCCCCCAACAGTCATCCCCCAAAACATAATAATGGGGTAACACCCTCCCAAGCCCTCAGGCATCACCTCCAAGGCAAAATAGACATCCAAGGACAGAAAGCTCAATTCCTACCATCTGATGAGCCCTTTCTTTACCTTGGAGTCCAACTTACCATGGATCTAAACTGGAAGCACCAGATCCAGCGTATGACTTGTAACCTGAAAAAAAAAAGCTTGAAAACCTCAACTTCTCCCAGACCTCCCCCCGTCAAGCCAAAGATATGATTCGCATAGCTATCAGTCCTAGTCTTGCCTATGCCTTTGCAGTTACTCCATGCACCCCAGCAGACCTTATCATTTGGGACAAAATGATTGACAGAACCATTAAACATAAATACAACCTCTCAATCAGTACAGCAGCAGCAATGATACGAGAGGATGTGAACAACTTTGGACTAGGGCGCCCCTCAATCTGCATTGAATACAATAGGCGTATGGCCTCCGCACTCACATCCAGCCTAGAGGACCCCTCAGCCAGACATCGCGCAGTTAGCCTTAACCTCCTTTACAATCAAATAGCACACCTCAAGGACCTATCCGTGGACTTTCTTAACAATGGCGTAAAGACCAACCTTTGCATAAAAAGACAACTGAACCACTGTATGCGAGCACGCCAATTAATCAGCATCCACCTCAGTGAACTCCACCTAAGAAAGGAAGGGAAAGCATGTTCCATGAGGACCTGAAAATCATAACCAAAGCCCTGTCACTGCATAAACCACCCCTCCGCAACCTCTCAAACCTCATCACATGTATTATACAACCACTCATGGGCCTTGGTATTAATGGAATGCATGACCTCACATCCCCCTGCAAAACCATGGTTATCACAGTGGCTCAACTCCAGACAAAATACTCTGGGGTTAACACCAAATGTAAAATGGTACTTAATAGACTGGCTGCCCTCATCAACCTTCCAGCCACCGAAGAGCTTAACACTGCTATTGTCCAGAAAATCCTCACCCGCAAGAACACTGAAGCCAGAGTCCATGCGGCCCACCGCCGCATCAACAATACCCACATAAGTGGCCTCATTGATACCCAACTCAATGAAGAGTTTAACCCCTCCGTTAGCATCCATGCTCACCCTCAAAGGAACGAAAACCGATCAACACAGGTGGTACCTACACCACAACCTCCCTCCACAACGCACTACAGACATGAGATTACTGGGCGTCGCCTCCTAAGGACACCCAATTCTTGTCGAACTCCTACAATATGTCCTTCTAGTACAAACAGAGCACACCCAACCCATCCTGTGTCACAAAACACTAACCAACCCATTACTATGCCAGCCACACAGCAAATCTGCCCCCTTACAAAGGAGGTGATACCCACTATTGTGACTACCCCCATAGATGAGCCACCCAGTAAAAGAGCGCGCTCCCAGGGCAAATCCACCCATCACTCCCTCGCTCACACAGCTCACACCACCATTCCATCCAATGTCCTGCCTCTCACGCAAAATGTCAATTTAGAGACCACTAATGCTTGAACCTCACCTCCTGATAGCGCTCCCACCATTCAGGCTAGTCAGCCTGGTCCACACAACGAAGATGGACCTCCCAGCAAACGCACACGCTCAGCTAACAAACAAGAATCCAGACGTTCACAGCAGCACCTGTACCAGAACACTCAGGGATCTAGTGTTAATCAACAAAATGGCGTGCCTTCCATCCCCCATACCCATTCCAACATCCTGAGCAGCTCAAATACACAGAACAGTATCCAGAGTCATAACAAAAAGAGGAAAGCTTTGCTTCATATAGAGGCAGAACTTCAGACCCTTACCATCTACCCTCTAGCTCCAAATTGGCAAGGAAACGATGTCTGGAGGTACAAAGAATATTTGGTGAAAAAGCTGGCTCAAGAAGCCACAGCCAATCACGCCATTAATGCTGTCTACTATAATGACATTGACGTCACACATATAGACGCATGGAGAATCTATTTAGCCAAGATAAAGGACATGAGCAATGACCCCTCATCCCAACAGAAGCAGTATCACACACACTACGGGCCCATGATAACAGAGAAGTGGGCTTTGCCCATCTTCAAGAAAGCTGGCTTTCAACCAGCAAGCATCTGCACAGCTGCTCGCACAGACATTGAGTGCGCATGTTGCCAGATATGCAACTACCACGGAGGCCTGGAGCCTATCAACTCGGAGCCCCCCTTCCTCGACATGTATGTCTGTGATGTGTGTGAACGTACCCCACTGGAAATGCATGAGAGAACTCGGATGCTATAATGATGACCAAAGGCAAGAGGTCAATGTAGCTGAAGCCTGGGCCTGTCCCGCCTGTGCTACTAGAGGTTAGTAACCTCAGCAACAAAGACAAAATTAACAGAGCATATAAGTCTAAAGAAGAACTACTTGAGGTTTTTTGGCTACCATCATGGGAACCAGAAGTATTAAAAACTAGCTGGCCCATCTTCGACCAGCACATACAAGAATTTGAATCGCAGCTAAGCAAACCCAACCTTCTCTTACCCACAGCAGACTCCGCCCTCTCCAACCTAGAGAGGCAAGGGTTCAACAAATCTGACACAAATAGCACCTGGAGCCAGAAATTAGACATAGAACTTCGCAACAAAATCATCTTTGACATACACCCTACCAATCCGCAAACGGACATCAAGCCTACAGCCACATGTGAGTTCTGGGTCCAAGAAATAGATCTTGTCAAACACAATCCTGAACCTTCTTCAAATCATCCCCCAACAGAAACGCCTGAAAGCCCCACACCAATTATCCCACCTATCCTCACCCTCCCTGATACCTACAAATCAAGAGTGGCCTGCATCTACGATACAGATGGCAAATGCGTTGGGATGACAACCCCTCAACGTTTTGACGTCCTTTTCGAAGCTTTCCAAAGGTCCAAAGCAGAAGGTCTGCATAATAATATCTGCCCCCCACCAGCAAGCTTAGCATCTGAGATCCTGGGACTCCTAGCCCGCAAGACCAAACTGGAGGACAAATACCAAAGCAAAAAGATTGAAGATTCCTTCTCACGGACCCTCCCACCTTACATTCACTCTGCCTTCCAAAAATGGGCACAAGTCACCCAAGAGAAAATGGCCTCTCCCCTGGACTATAACGCTCACTACCATCACTACTGGAGCTCTGATCCCCGCGACGTTTTGTTTGGTGCCCACTACAATTCTCTCTCGTCCAGGTTTTCCGGGATGTCTATCTGCCATCCCATCTATGACGAAAAGTCCATGAAACTAACACTACGACATGCTATCTACTCTGCCATCCTCAATACAGAGGCTACAGCCACCTTCATGCTTCTGCCAGCAAGTGGCAGGCATATGATAACCAACCCCTACTCACAACTCCTCAATGCCTACCCACACCTTTGCTACAAGCTCGGGACCATTCCAAAATGCAAACTTACCTATGACAAACCCCAATCCTGGGTCAGCCATACCCAAGCATATCTGGGATTTACAAATTATTGCAGTTTGGAATACAGCTGCAAGAATTAACTTGAATACTCAGAACCATGCCTGGCTTCAGGATCTAGCCAAAGCCATCCCTGAGGCCAAATGGATTATCAAGAACGTTAGCAACCACCCCATTCAGAATGCAAGACACAAAGTGATGCTCGGGATAAGGAAATGTGGAAAACTCCCCCTAGACATGAAAAAGATTTCCAAGGGCCCCAAAAGACCCGCTTCAGACATTACTGTTAATGCTCCTTGTCAGTCCCATCCCAACCTCCAGCTTAAAGTCGCAAACTGGAGGTCTTGGGCCTACACAGACGGCATTTGCCAGGTCCAGAACGGCAAGACAGTTATAGGGGCAGGTGTGTACCATCCTATGAGTGACTCACAAAAACTAGTTGAGCCTAATGGCGCTGGCATTACCAATACCATGGGAAGAGCTGAGCTCGCTGCCATTGCTGCTGCGCTCACTCACGATTACACACACATTACCACAGACAGCCTTAGCTCACTTCATCAACTCAGAAAGCAAATCCTGTATCCAGAAAAGCATAGACATCACGTGCAAGGAGATGTTTTAAAGGAGGTTTCAAACCTTGCCCGAGCCTCTCAAGATCACATCTTTTCCTACAAGGTCAAGTCTCATGCTGGAATAGCTGGGAATGAGTGCGCAGATCAGGTTGCTAAATACCAGGCCTCCCTCAAAGATGGCAACCTAACTGATACTGGTCTCCCTAGCGCCGGCCCAGGAGGAAATCCGTTCCACAATACAATCTGGCTGGCTCGGGAAGAGACAGATCCTAGGCCTCCTCAATCCCATCCTTCTTCTCCTCGTCTGAGCTACCTCCCAGACCTTAAAAATGCTTTAAAGTCCCATATGCATGCTAAACACAAGCTGGGCTATGCTGACAGGAAGACAGGCTACTATACTTACTACCAGAGCTTGCTACCTCACGTAAGCAAGAAAATTAGCAATTCCTTTTGGAACATGCCAGGTCTCTCAACCCGAATGAAACGCACTGTCTTCAAGAAGACAACGCACTGTCTTCAAGAAGTTCCAATACCGCACAGACACCCTCTACAATCAGAAACATGAGGTCCGATATAAAAGATCCACTAGCCTGACATGCCCCCTACCTGATTGCCATCACATGGATAGCGCTCTCCACATCCTATCTGGCTGCAAATGTCCTTTCATGCGTAACATGGTAACTGAGCGTCACAATATTGCTTGCAGGATGATTTTGAAACTGGTCAGTGAAGGCTCATATGGGGCCAATCTTGTGCAGTTGGATGCGGGCAACACAGACCGTTTGGCCCAGCACGACCTGCAAGTCCCTGAGCAAGTCTCTAATCGTGCTGTACCTTCCAACCTCTTCAAACCCACGGTTTCGGTGCAATCCAGACAAAACTCCAGCCGCCCTGATGCAATCTTGGTCACTCCTCACCCAACTAACCCAAACAGACCACCCACTTCACCCTCACACCGAGTACTGCGCAGTATGGGGAGTACCACAACTCCAGCCCGTCATATCCACTTGATAGAAATCAAATACTGCGAAGATATGAGGCCTGGTGCCCAGCTAGAAGCCTCACAGCAACAACACAGTGAACTTTGCAAACAACTCCAAGGTGCAGAGATCACTATCCACCCAATCCTCCTGGGTGTGGGTGGGGCTATTTACACTGCCCATACCCTTGATCAATTCAAAAAACTAGGGATTGACTCACAGAGATCTGAAACACTTGCAAGAAAACTCCATGCCCATTCTGTAAAATTTGCGCACAAACTTACCTCTACCAGGCGTGCCATTGAAAATAAAAAACACTCATCATAACACTGGTGCCCTGGAGCAGCGTGCTGCCAGAAACCCACCTGATCCACATTAACTCCCCTCTCATCTTCTGGTGAGGGAGACTCACGCTCTTTGAGCCAATGTGTCTCTCTTTCCTTAATTGATGTAGGGAGAGTTTAGAAAGAAAAAGAAAAACTACGTAGGCAGAGGAAACTCTCCCTACATCAATTAAGGAAAAGGAGACACATTGGCTCAGAAGAGCCGTGAGCCTCCTCCACCACAAAGCTACAAAGAAGAAAGCTAATGGGGATCTGGAGGGTTACTGGAAGCACCCGGCTCCAGAACCTGGCTGTGAGAAGCATTACTATTTTCCATAGCACGTCTAGTGTTAACAAGCTTGTGGGCATACTGAACCGAATGGGCATGGAGTTTTTGAGCAAGTTTATGGGCCCGTTGATGGTCCAGTCCAAGTTGTTTAAACTGGTTCAAGGTATGATCAGTATAGCAGGTCCCACCAACACCCAGAAGGATGGTGTGGAGAGTCACAACTTTAGCACTAATGAGTTTGCTGAGGTCTGTATGCTGCCGCTGTGCCGCCTCTAACTGTTGTCCAGGCCTCGTGTCTTCACAGTACTTAATTTCAACCAAGTGCACATGTCGCTGGTTTATATGAAGTTGGTGGGGCTGTCTCACGCGGTTGGCTCGTGTGGTCCTCTGTGTTGGGTTGTGTCTGCTGCGTAACGCATGGTGTGAGCGAGTGGAAGAAGAAGAAGAAGGAGTGGGTTTGGCTTTATAGGGAGTAATCAGTATAGCATCAGGACGACTGGATGTGAGTCTAGATCTCTTAGGAAAATTTCTAGGAAAAAGGTAAGGGGGTGAAATTCTGTTTGATGCATGTGCAGGGATTTGGAGGCTGTGTTGCGCCAGCCTATCATCACTCCCTATGTCCATGTTAACCAAGCCTGCCCCCAAAGGGCTTTTGCTAAGAGCTTTGATGATCATTCTTCCAGCAACATTGTGGCGTTCAGTTTTCATGCTGGAGATGATATGATTTTGGCAGCCTGAAAGCATGTGGAGTGCACTGTCTAATTGATGACAGCCTGGGAGAGGGCATAGTGGGTCAATGGACCTCTTGAAGCGAACTGCATGTTTTTGGTTATAGAGGGTGCCAGTGCGATATTGTAAAATGGTGCGCTTCATAGGTGAGGATATACAAGGCATGTTTCTAAAGGCATTGCTGATTTTCTTGTTAACATGAGGTAACTTACCTTATTGAATAAGCTCTGATAGTGAGAGTAGTAGCCTGTTTTGGGGTTGGCATATCCAAGTCTGTGTTTTATATGCATGTGAGACTTGAGAGCATTTTGAAGATTGGGGAGGTAGGTGACTTTAGGATTGGGAGCAGGAGCTGTGGGTGTGTCAGCATTGTGTTCATTTTTTTCCTCCTTGGCCAACCAAAATAAGTGAGAGAAAGGATTTCCGCCAGGGCCTGCGCAAGGGATCCCAGTATCAGCCACGCTATTATTGGCTTGGCTTGCTTGATATTTAGCAATAGCATCTGCACACTCGTTACCAGCAATGCCAGCATGAGATTTTACTTTGTAGACACAAATATTGGTTTGTGAGTTGCTAATGAGAGAAGATATTATTTTAAGAACATCCCCTTGAATATGTTGTTTGTGCTTCTCAGGATAAATAAGCTGTTTACGTATTTGATGAAGAGAGGTAAGACTGTCTGAAGCAATGTGTGAATAAGAGTGCGTGATGGCAGCAGCGATTGCTGCTAATTCAGCTCGACATATGGTGTTGGTAATTCCAGCACCATTGGGCTCGACAAAACTTCTGCTGTCAGTGAGAGGGCAGTAGACGCCTGCTCCAATTTCTTGTTTGCTATTCTGGATTTGACAACTACCATCAGTGTAGGCCCATGTCCTCCAGTCAGGGACTTTGAGCTTGAGGGTTGGACTAGATTGGTTAGGTACAAAAAGTTTTTCCTGATTACCTTTTTGTGAATAGGTTGGGTTTATAGATGTTTGTTTTAGGGAGAGTTTTCTCTGCCTACGTAGTTTTTTCTTTTTTCTTTTCACAGACCGGAGAAGTACTATTGAACCAAGTAGCCCGTTCAACTCGGAGAGCGTGTACCCGCAGCCTGAATCTGGCAGTGTTGCGAAGGACATGATGAGGAAGGTCCAAGTGTGAGCATACTCTACCTCGTGCTATCACAGACACCAGACCGCAACAAACATTATTTGTTATCTTTTGATTTGTTATCTTTTCTTCCCAGCCCAAGTTGTGTATGTTGAGCATTTTTGGGCCAGGTCTGGTTACAGGCCTCAGTATTTCCGCTCAGCTGCCCTTGCAGGCAAATATAGCAATGTAAACTTACCTTCCTTAAAATGAAGACAATGACGAGCTTTCACAGAGAGGACTGGCACTCCAGGGCCCCCTCATGTTGGACTGCTCAGAGCCTGGATAGCTTTCAAGAACTGTGGCGCTGTGATTCTTTTGTAGCAGCAATGAAGCAGAGTACGCCTGTCTCACCACAGGATTTCACAGATAATTTTAGACACAGATTGCGCGGTGCATGCCAGTGGAGAGCTGTTGAAGGGGTGGATCCGCGAACAATAAGCAACAAAAGTGGCCACATCAGCCTTTTGATTAAAATGTGCGCGAGCCTATCCGGATGCCAGGATATTTGCATCTGGATTTGCATCAGCATGTCATGCAGAATGTTAGTGTACTGAGCGTCACAATATTGCTTGCAGGATGATTTTGAAACTGGTCAGTGAGGGCTCTTATGGGGCCAATCTTGTGCAGTTGGATGCGGGCAACACAAACCATTTGGCCCAGTACGACCTGCTAGTCCCTGAGCAAATCTCTAATCGTGTTGTGCCTTACTACCTCTTCAAACCCATGATTCCTAATCAAACCAGACGCAGCTCTAGCCGCCCTGATGCAATCTTGGTCATTTTTCACCCAACTAACCCAAACAGACCACCCACTCCACCCTCACACCGGGTACTGCGCAGTATGGGAAGTAGCTCAACTCCAGCCCGCCATATCCACTTGATAGAAATCAAATACTGTGAAGATACGAGGCCTGGTGCCCAGCTAGAAGCCTCACAGCAACAACACAGCGAACTGTGCAAACAACTCCAGGTGCAGAGGTTATTATCCACCCAATCCTCCTGGGTGTGGGTGGGGCTATTTACACTGCCCATACCCTTGATCAATTCAAAAAACTAGGGATTGACTCACAGAGATCTGAAACACTTGCAAGAAAACTCCATGCCCATTCTGTACAATTTGCGCACAAACTTACCTCTACCAGACGTGCCATTGAAAATAAAGAAACTCATCGTAACACTGGTGCCCTGGAGCAGCGTGCTGCCAGAAACCCATTCAATCCAAATTAACTTCCCTCTCATCTTCTGGTGAGGGAGACTCACGGCTCTTTGAGCCAATGTGTCTCTCTTTCCTTAATTGATGTAGGGAGAGTTTAGAAAGAAAAAGAAAAACTACGTAGGCAGAGGAAACTCTCCCTACATCAATTAAGGAAAAGGAGACACATTGGCTCAGAAGAGCCGTGAGCCTCCTCCACCACAAAGCTACAAAGAAGAAAGCTAATGGGGATCTGGAGGGTTACTGGAAGCACCCGGCTCCAGAACCTGGCTGTGAGAAGCATTACTATTTTCCATAGCACGTCTAGTGTTAACAAGCTTGTGGGCATACTGAACCGAATGGGCATGGAGTTTTTGAGCAAGTTTATGGGCCCGTTGATGGTCCAGTCCAAGTTGTTTAAACTGGTTCAAGGTATGATCAGTATAGCAGGTCCCACCAACACCCAGAAGGATGGTGTGGAGAGTCACAACTTTAGCACTAATGAGTTTGCTGAGGTCTGTATGCTGCCGCTGTGCCGCCTCTAACTGTTGTCCAGGCCTCGTGTCTTCACAGTACTTAATTTCAATCAAGTGCACATGTCGCTGGTTTATATGAAGTTGGTGGGGCTGTCTCACGCGGTTGGCTCGTGTGGTCCTCTGTGTTGGGTTGTGTCTGCTGCGTAACGCATGGTGTGAGCTGTAAGGACCTTATTTGTGTTTTCAACCAGCGCAGTGTTTGCAGAAAAATTGTCTGGAGAACTTGCTTACACCAATTGCATGTTGCATATTGAAACAAAGGAGACAGAAAGCTTGATTGCGCGCCTCGTGACCTCGCGCACCGTCTCGAATTGATCAGGCTTGCATGCACACATTTGTATTTGATAGAGCTTTGCATACTTGAGGCCAGAAGCCATGTTGCATTCTTGCATGTTGTTAAGGAGCTGTGTACAGGCGCACAAACTCTATCTGTTGTTGAGTAGGCTGAAATACGTGAATTGGACACTGATTTGCATTGTGCTGCGGAGGCAACTAAAACCTGTATTGTCTTTCCTTGTAGTGCATCACCTTGCTTTAATGCAGGCGTGCAGTTACCGGTGTGGCTGGAGATATTTGGAGTGTGCAGAAGACAACATACCTGCACCTGTTTTGGTTGGATATAGCAGAATTCCCTCAGCCACTGTGGCATGGATTCAAGAGATACTTTGGAGCGGTAGACTTGCCTTGCTGATTGTTGGTCTAAGTTGACAGAGATACTGCACTGAACAAGTGAAGGAAGGTGTAACTTGCTTGAATATTTTGCTTTCTATTTTGATTGTACTTGCTTGCCTGCTAACAGCGCTGTTGGAAGATATTTTGACTCGACTTGTATGGCCTGGTGTCATTGGATCTGGGAATTGTTACCAAAATATTCTGTTGCAATACTTGTCTATTCTTGGATAGAAGTGTCTGATTCGTTGTATCGGAGATTTGATTCCAGACTGTGGTATAAATAGGTGAGACACTGTTCTTTCTTTGTGGTGAGTTTTTGAGGTCGTCTATGGTGAATTGCTGCCCCTTGTTGTACATACTTGTAACACCTTGACGCTATCTGTCTCTGCCACGCTCCGCCTATGATAAGTACAAAAGGGCTAAGGTGAATCGTCAGCCATCCACGTCCGTGAGTGCAACCCAACCTGAATTACAAGAACTAACTATGTGTTGCGCCAGCCTGCGTCACGTCACAAGCAGCTGCTGGTTCTTCATTAAAATTTGGGGGGAACTACGGGAAATTCAGCGATTTGGGGAGCTGCTTGTCGACAAGTGAAGACCGTGGGCGCGAGTGACCACGCGACCTTCCAAGATGACTACGGACTACATGAAGATGCTAAGGAAGAATCTGGAGTGGGACCTGAGGCACATCGAGCAGTTTGGCGGACGGCCTGGAGATCGGCCCTCCCGCGTGCTCAAGCAACTTGACAACCTGCGGACGAGATACAAGACCCTGTGGACCAACGGCATCATGGACGACTCCAGGCTATTGGAGAACGTGTTGAGCGGAGAGGCGCTCGACTGGTGGCTGTTCGACTACGAGTTCAAGACCTGGGACGCCTTCAATGTGGATTTCGCCAAGAGATGGGGACCACGTGAAGAAGACCTCCTTTATGAGTTCAAGAACCTCAGCTGGACACCCCCCATGGACGTGAGGACATATGGAGCCAATTTTCATCGTCTCTGCCAGGAGCTCAACATTGCCTCTGACAACAAACTGAATTTGATGACCTTCATGGACAGTATCCACCATCCAGACATCCGACAGCAGCTGAAGCTTCAAAGACCAAGGTCAGTGGAGGAGGCGGTGGATGAACTGTGCTACATTGTCTACTGTTTCGACACAGCATACACAGCGGACCAATTGGAGACTGACTACCAAGAGATCCTGTACACTGAGGTGGCCACCCCGGCCATGAAGGAGCGCAAGCAGCAGGAGCCAAGGCTGTACAACTATTCAAGAATGGAACAAGCTGTGCCTACAACTGCACCATCCTATTTTGTCCAAGATCCATCACTTTTTTGGGCCCGGGACGAGGAGGAGGAGCTACAGTCCAAGCTGGAGACCAGGCTACGGGCCATGATTGAAGATGAGATGCATGCGCGCGAGGAGATACGTATGCGCAAGGAGGAGTTGGAGCGGAGCAGGCAACAGAGGTATGAGGAACTGAAGCGCCAGCTGGAGCAACTACGCCAGGATTTTATGTGGAACTTTGAGGCGGCAAGAAGAGAAGATGATTTTGTCAGAGATGTAACTTACTTGGAGACTGTCTATGGACCGCGCGAGGAGAATCTGCAACAACTGGAAGATGCGCTGGGAGAAGCTGCAGAGACCACACCCGCCTGCACAGAGCTTGCATCACCGCCAGTCTACGCCAAGAGCACCACTACCACCGACCGCAGCAGGGCATCAGCAAGGCAAGTTCACTTTGCTGAGGAGGAGAGCTATGAAGAATTGTTTGGAGTGTCAGCACCTGCCTTGGTTGGAGTTTCGCCATGGGCCTACAGGACGCCTATGCCTATGGAGTGGGCAACACGCCAACTGCGAAAGGAGGATGTGAGTGGCTGCAGCAATGACAGCAACGGTAGCAGCTGTGGCAGTTTTGTCAGCAGCAGCAGCGACAGCAACAGGAGCAGCTGTGACAGATTTGACAGCACCAGCCGTGACAGCAGCAGCAAGATCAGCAACAACTGTGCCATGGAGCCAGAGGGGGAGATTGTGACACTGTATGTGGAGGTGGAGGAAGGAGGCAACAAGAGGAAGCATGCACAGTTGGAGGAGGAAGAGCTGGGGATGCTGAAGACTTGGGAGCAACCAAGGGAGGACACCTATGTCAGAGTGGAGGACCCCGCTTTCAAGAGGATGATGTTTGACCGCGGGAAGGAGGCAAGTGCTGGAGTGGATGAAGATGGGCTGGGAATTCCTGAGGCAAGAGGACTGCGAGGAGGATTGTCAAGTGACAACCCGCTGTATGGCGTGGAGCTGCCAGAGCAGACTACCAACCAGTACCTGGGTGAGCAACCGGAGGCTTTTGGACTACCAGTGGAAGAAGACAAAGAAGCTGACTACGCATACCTATTCAACGCATTCAAGACTAGAGCTGAGGAGGAGGCCGTTTGCTGCAAGTGGAGCTACGAGCAGGAGAGGCTGCAGCCCCAACCCGAATACAAATCTAAATCTTATCCTGTCCTTGACCTGACCTGGACATTCTTTCTTTTCAGTGGCCTGTATCAAATATAGCGATGTTACCTATGTCTCTCTTGCAGAAGCAACCTAATGAAACTCTTTCGTTAGTTTCTGAGCTTATGGACATTATGTCGACTACCTGGCTGAAGGTCAAACCCCATTGTAACTCTCTTGTAACTCTCTCTCTTATGTTGGCTGGCGAGGACCAGTCACAGGCCGATCAGCCGAACAGTCTGGCTGAAGGTCCCCCCGTGTAAATCTAAATCTAATGAAACTCTTCATTGAAACCATGATCTTCTTTGTTTGGCTGGCTGGCCAGCTTCCTGGCTGGAGGTCATATCCCATCACTTTGTAAACCAGTTGCCCTGCGTAGACTTTAGCTTACATACCAGGCCCGTAGGCCAAAAAAATCCTGAGAAAGAAAGTCAACATGGCACGCGGGTGCTCAGTCCTAGGGCAGCAATAAGCAATCCTGTGGTCAAAACTCAACGATAGGCACTGCATCCTGAACTACAAACAAAAAAAACGTTGGAGTCCACCTGTAAGCCAGGAGTATGAGGCATGAAATCAATTACTATCAAGTAGACCAGGATCGTGCAAAACAGTGTCCTGCCAAATTGATTGGATAGCATTGCTAACGGGTAGCACTTGAACTCAGCCTCTGCGCAGCAGTGCACACAGGTGCAAGCACTGCTGTATGCACTTGCACAGGGCTGTCATGTGTCTTGCTTCCAACAACACTCTTCAACATGGAAATGAACCGAGGAAAACGATGCTACCGAGCAACGCAGCGCATTGTACAATATGCACACCAAATGAAAGATGTATTCCACCTCTGGGAGTTCCATCCCTACTTCCTGCTCCACAGGACTGAACAACAGACACACCTCAACATATCCAACTTCCACACTGCACCAGCCTCTGGTGGTCATGCTCTGAAATGATAAGACAGATGTTCAAGGCATATGATGCAGGTACCGCCAAAATTTTTAGGATGAATGGGGAGATGCAATACGTGAACTGCAGAAAAACCGGTCAACACAGCCTGACCTTTTCTGCCTTTTTACACTGAGCATCGTGCCTAGGCTTGCTCTAGGGCCAGCACAACCGACACAAAGCGCTTGCTGCAAGCGGACTGTAGGGCACACAAGCGTGCAACAACTGCGCCCAGTTGCCTGCCAATCCACCTTAACAGCAACTCAAGGACCAGCTGCGCTTAGCTGCCAGCTGCTCCTCCCGAGCTTTGCAGTAGCTCAACCAGCAGGTCAAGCAGCATCAAGCCGACATTAAAAAAATAGATGCATTTAGCAGAAAAAGGAAAAGCCTCCCGCTCCTTTCCACCCTTCTCCCTTCCTTTCCCAAACGGAGCTGCTTGAGCAAAACAAACGCGCCACATACATACAGAGGGGGGGGTGATCTTACTCTCTTTATCACACCTTGCAACCCTCGCGGCCGTGCCCCTCGCAGCTTCATAAAAAAGGAATCATTTATCCAAAATTAGTACCAAAACTCCATCTACCCAATATTAACCCTTTGGGTGGGCTGCACGGTCCTCTGACCTGGGCACCCCTCTACCACAGACTCAGCAATAACACACATGCAGGGCGAGGCTGTATCAAGAGAATTGGTCTGGGCGCCCGCAAGACCTTGGCTACGTAGAACAAAGCTCAAGAGGAGCCAGTCTGGGCGCGTGCAAGGGCTTTGCTGCATAAGGACAAACTCAGAACAACGGGAAGTGCAGCTCCCAAGCTGTAACTGCTGCACCCCAACCCACAGCATGTTGGGCAAGCGTCCAGCAGGACCCTGGAAGCTTACGCCTTGTAAGGGGACTTGAAAATGAACACTAAAGATTTCTGCCAATGAAACATAATGTGAATGGTTGCGATGGAGCCTCCTCACCTATTGAAGGCTGCGTCCCAAGACCCAACTCTCAATCCTTTGCCCCTTCTTCATCCCAGCATGTCTTTGCCCCTTCTGAATCCAACGACTGATGTCAGCCTAAAAAAGCTGCAACCTCAGGCACATGAACACCCCTTACGTCGCAGCTCTCGCAAGGTGCACACACTGCGCATAAGGCAGGTAGGCCTCCCTCTGCCTCAGCATAGCCCGAACAGTTACACATTAGGTCCTGATTCAGCACCAAATGCCAGCTGACCCATCCCACCTTGATTCTGATCGTCCAAGCCCACCTACACATCATCTCACCCTTAATAAACCCAAGCTTGCCCACACCATCCTCATGGCAGCTTCTGCCCAGGATGGGTCCCTAAGGTACGTTCCAGACAGGGTGGACGTACCAGTAGGGTTGGCCAAGTTCATGTAGTAATACGTATCTTACAGCATACATATGGATTTACGCCAAACACGGAGTAGACACACACACAGGTTTGGCCAACGTTACATACCACGGCTTGCCTGTGGCATTGCTAATTTGACCTTTGCCGCCTGAGCACTGACACTGCAGCCAGGTATGACTCCAGGCGTATATACACAGTTTGCTCTGAGCTGGGCATGCTATACGGTTTTTTTTCCCCGTAGCCCCAACCCAAGACAATGGGGTTGCTCTCCTTCACAGCAGAGCCCAAGACACTGGTGTTGCATGCATTGGAGATGCACATTCAAACGCCTGTGTGTGTGTGTGTGTGTGTGTGTGTGTGTGTGTGTGTGTGTGTGTGTGTGTGTGTGTGTGTGTGTGCGTGCGCGTGCGTGTGTGTGTGTGCACGCGCGCATGCGTGTGTGCAACCTTGCCTGCAAGTGAAGCGTGGTCTCAGACAGTGTACCATGAACAGATATTACCACAGCCACAGAAATTCTTCTTGAGCATGTACTTCCACAGCACGATGGAAGCACCCTTTCTGACCCAAGGTGGCTTGCCACAAGCCAAGATAGTCCCATCCCACTAGGACAGATACAAGCAAGGTAAGCATCTCCTTTGCAACCACGCTCGCTGAGTCAAACCTGCCTCCCCTGGCCCCACACCCCTTCTCAGGAAGCTTTACTCAACACGCACCTTGCTAGCCATGTGAGCAATCAGAAATTCTGCCTGCGGATTTTTCAGGCCCTCTGGCACTGCAGCTGTCGCTTCCGCCCGCCCCCTCGCCCCCATTCACCAGCACACTCGACCACTTCTGACTGGCTAGGTGGGGATCGAAGGTGGGCACATTGAGCACAGTGGAGGGGGTGGAAGCGCCTGTTTTGAGCTGGGTCCATGTGCTCAGAGCAACCTGTTTTATGCAGGGCAGTGAAGGAGACCGCGCATTTAGCCAGGACCATGTGCTCAGAGCAACCTGTTTTATGCAGGGCAGTGAAGGAGACCACGCATTTAGCCAAGACCATGTGCAGAGCAACCTGTGCAACAAGCAGAACAGAGGGATAAGGTGGGGTGGCAGTTTAAAAGTATGCAGCTGAGCATGCACAATCTAAGCGTGTGAACAGAGTGTGCTTGGGCAGGCCATTCGATTGAGACATTTTCTCCTGCAGGACTGAAGGGAAGTTGCATCCCCATGGAAAAACAGATGACCGGGATGAGTTCAGGCATAACTGCCCAAGAAAAAACTTACTCAACCTTTAAGGTCAAACCCTCGCCCACACATACATCCACAAACACACCTGCGTGCGGCGCAACACACCCAAACCCTGCTGCGGCTGCGGCTGCTGCTGCTGCAGCTCATCTCCCCACTGCTGCTGCTCTGATCGCAGCTCCTCCTCAGCCACATCCTCTCCTCGCCATCCAGCGTGGCTCCTTTCAGCTCGGCTCCTCTTCACCTCACCCCACTCACCCGGCTCCTCTTCTTCCCAGTCAGCCCGGCTCTTCTTCATATCTTCCCAATCAGCCCGGCTCCTCCTCACCCCACAGCACTGCCTGGGCCCAGCCTCCCAGCTCTGGCCATCCAACACATCTAATGCCGAGTCTTGTGCACCCATGACATGACCCTCTTCTTGTGCGCCTACAGCTGGGCCCTGGCGAGTGTTAGGTCTCTGCTGTTGCTGCTGCTGTTGCGGAAGGGAGGTGCTGTGGCAATGCTGCAGGCACTGGTGCTGCTGCTGCTGCTGCTGCTGCTGCTGCTGCTGCTGCTGAACTTCTTGCGGGAGGGACGTGCTGTGGCACGTTGGCTGCAGGTCGCCCCCTCCAGCAGCAGCAGAACCAACATCAGCACAACACGCAGACTCCCCAACGCACCCACTGCTTGGCTGGGCAGTACCTGTGTGTATGTGGTGTGTGTGTGTGTGTGTGTGTGTGTGTGTGTGTGTGTGTGTGTGTGTGTGTGTGTGCGTGTGTGTGTGTGTGTGTGTGTGTGTGTGTGTGTGTGTGTGTGTGCGCGTGCGTGCGTGTGTGTGTGTGTCCTAATGGGCTAGGGCATTCCCCATAGCTGCCTGCTCACATCAAGCAACGCACAGCGTGTTGCATGGAGTTAGTGCGTTGTGTACTCCACACGCAGGCCTGCCCTGCAGCTGCCTGTGTGCACCCCCTGTGGTTGCAAAGCGTGTGGAGGGAGCAAAATGCGTGTCGTGCAAACACGAACAAGCCGGCGAATTTTGTGGGGGAAGCGCATGTCAAACCATGCTACCCCAAGCTGCCTGTGTGTGTGCGTGTTGTGTTTGTGTTAACACTTTGAATTCACACATGGTATTTTACTTGAAATAGCTACGCATGTAGAGATTTTAGGAAAAACAAGGGTGCGTACCTGCAACAGCAGCTGCTGCAGCCAATGGGCCTCTATCTCAACTGAAGCATGCGAGTGATGCTCGCTCAATTCAACATACAAAATGGTCAGGTGCATTTTGAGACTGACCTGCCAAGGCCGTCATGGTGCTCCTGCTGGATTCAACATGCTCGCTCTATTCGACATGCTCGCTCAATTTGACATGCAAAACGGTCAGGTGCATTTCAAGACTGACCTGCCAAGGCCGTCATGGTGCTGCAGCTCCTCTGCAGCCGGTGCCCGACGGGTGCGTCTGCCGATGCACCACTCCTCTCAATGCTGGCCGTTGACTGAAGAAACAAGCATGGAACAATTAGGGACATCAGAGGAGCCATTGGGAAGACCATCGGAAAGAGCTACTAGGGATCAAAGGGGTTTACGGCACTGGATGCGTGCTTTACATGGCCTTCTCTTCCCTGCCAAAAAACAGACTTAGACGTCAGAGGGTTAACTGGTCACAATGACACAGATGGGCCCAAAATGTGTGGAGGTGGGGAAGGGCCAAATTGGAGGTGCAAACAAATCAATCGAAATTGCTGGATTGGGGCCTGCGGACCCCCGAGCCTCAGGTCAGCAGCTCTCCATTTCTTCCTTGAACATGTGAGAGGACACATGTGCATTCAACATGTGGTGCAGCTAAGCGAGGTCCTAAAGCATCAGTGAGCTGGAGCTACCCAAGCATCAACCTGCAAGCCCCTAGGAGGACACCCTTCAAGCATTTCATGCTGCGCACATCCTCACAGAGGCAAGTCCCCACAACCAAGCCAGATCAATCAAGTCTACTAATTGTTTTTTTTTTTAAATAATGAAAAGCACACGTGGGTACGCACATGGTGAGGAGCAGGGCCAGCGCGGTCTTCTCCAGAGCTTGCAGGGTCAAGGGGTGGGACTGAAGCGCTCCCACCCAATTCTACAATACTCTCCTCCGCCTTCGAAGCCAATTGGGTCATGATCTGCGTCAGCAGCAAAGACACAAGCAACACTGTTGGCCTGGGAGTCCTAGGAAGATGGATTGGGCTAGCCAGTCTGTAACGACCTCCTTTTGTTTAGGTCACTGATTCAGAGAAGCTTGCTTGCTATTCGCCAAGGCCCACAAGCACAAGTAGGTACAAAGGAAAGCAAGTCCACCAACGTGACACACACTCAACTGACAGGTGTGCGGGTGTTCACCTAGTAGGCTTGCTACGCTGGTTTGATGGAAGAAACTTGCCAACTGTTTGACAAAAGCCTGGGTTTCTGCAACAAACTGTGTGACCAAACATTTGCTACAGGCAGGGTAGGGCATGGAGGGATTAGCAATTGAGTTCAACCCTCCACTCACTTTCCCAAGCACCAGTAGAAAAGGAAGGGACAAGGGTTTTGGGAGTGGGACCTTTTCACCACTTGAAGCAGAAGAAGTTACACCCCAAGCTGACACGCACGCCACCCTCTTGGAGTGGCCTCCAAAATTGGACAAGCAAATTGAGCGCTTTCCAATAACATTCTGCTGCAAAAGACCCGACCCTGAGTCCATCACTGGAGCACAACGGTAGGCAGACCACACAAACCTCTGTCGAACAGAACGGCTGGGACAGAAGGTCTTCCAGCTGCGGCGCTCTGAGCAAGAGCCCCGTGCGCTTGTGGTGCTTCTTCAGGATCTGCACAGCACACATTCATTAGCTTGATTTGGTGAGACGCTGGTTCCAAGGAGCAGCATGCTCGCCTGCAGGTGTGTTTGCGCATAGGCAAGGAAGGTTTAAAGAAGCAGGTGATAGCCAGTGCTGCCACCCCCACAGAGTCCCTCCCTACCAGTGCTGCCATATCCACAAACTCTCGACGCTGCCAACGGTGCTGCAACCGTGATAGCCGTTACAGCACTGGTGCTGCCATCCCCACAGAGTCCCTTCCCACCAGCAGGGAAGCCAGCAGGACCCAAAAAAGAGGAGCGGTGCAGGAGGTGTCGGAAGGGAGGAACATCCAAGAAAATCAAACACTACGGCCTTCAAAAACACACGGAATGCTCTCATCATTGTATCTAAGTTGCAAAAATGGAAGGGCTCTGCTTGGCATGCATGAAACCAGCTGTGCTTGATAGCTTCAGACAAGAAGTGTGGCAGGTGCATCAAAGCTAGCAGTTGCCTCGATGCCTTGATGCACGCGAGCTGAGTCTTTGCCTTCAACAGTGAACCACAGAGTG
>OU611751.1:18671292-18893792 GCA_914767535.2 Dunaliella primolecta
CAACAAGAGCAAGCATGCCTGTATTGCCACGGATAGTGCATCCTGCCTTTTCCAGATTTCCAAACAAACTCTCAATCCGATGCGCATGAGGTATCACCTACATGCAGAGCTCATTCGTGCTATATCAAGCATTATGCTATATCATGCATCATATGATATTAGAGCACTCCCCTCATCTTATTCATTTCTACAAAGTCAAAGCCCACTCTGGCATCATTGGCAATGAGGAGGCTGACGCCTGCGCACGCACCGCAGCCCTCTCAAACACCATAGACATTGCACTTCCAGATGCCCGGGACCCCTTCCACAGTTTTTATTGGCTCTCTTTGAAGACCTCTCCCGCACAGAATGATGATGTGCACCGCTCCCACACTTTCTCAATCCACTACCTCACCAACCTGAACGGCAAACTTAAAGCACATATGCACAAGAAAGACAAGCTTGGCTCTGCTGACATCTTTGGCTACCACTACCAGAGATGGCAGAAAAGAAAAGAAAAGAAAAACTGCGTAGGCAGAGGAAACTCTCCCTACATCAATTAAGGAAAAGGAGACACATTGGCTCAGGAGAGCCCTGAGTCTCCTCCACCACAGAGCTACAAAGAAGAAAGGCTAATGGGGACCTGGAGGGTATTGGAAGCACCCGGCTCCAGAACCTGGCTGTTAGAAGCATAACTGTTTTCCATAGCACGTCTAGTGGTTACAAGCTTGTTTGCATACTGAACAGATTGTGCATGAAGTTTTTTAGCAAGTGGCAGAAACTTAACGATACCATACCACCCACCACCACTGCAAACACTGAAGCACACAACCCAATCTCTCAACTCGCTAACAAGGAGATCAGCAACTCCTTCTAGCAAAATCCAGAGGTTACTCTGAAACAGCAAATAAAAGTTTGGAAGTACCAAACTTTTTCCTTAATTGATGTAGGGAAAGTTTTCTCTGCCTACGTAGATTTTTCTTTTCAAGGGTTAAAAGGGGAAAAAGGCCTCAGTCAAGACGTTTGACAGCTAGCCTGTTCATCATAGCAAAGTTATGAAAGAAAAATTGAAGTTTGTTGTTTTTTTGTTCTGTTAAAGAAAAATGTTCATGTCCAGTCATGGCAGAGGGCACACGTGTACTAAAGTGTAAGTACGGATGAGAGGGCAGAGATGTACAAGCCAGAAGAGGTCCCACCACACTGAACACCTTCAGCCTTAAGCAGACTCTCTGTGTATGAGCACCACGCATGGACACCAGCCAACAAGAGCTTGCAGAGCATTACGGACACAATATACCCTGTCTCAAGCTCGCGTCCCAGCTGCTCCACACTTGCCCATTTTTTAGTCTATCATAAGCTGCAGGCACATCATGAGGCACCCTCCACCTTGGCCTGTCTCCTCCCCTGCAGCCTCAACTCAAGTTCACAGTTGCGCGTTCTCTGCATGCTTGTACACACCATTGAGCAATTGCTTGTACTCCTCAGTCATCATAGCATCACCCATCCCCAGTGGGCGCATTAGCTCATCTAATTTCTTTACTGATTTTTTCTTTACTGAACAGATACACTGCACACACAGAGACATGCCTTCACTTTCAACTTTTCTTCCAGTTCTGGAAGATGCCCTCTTTGCGATGATATGGACCACATTGACCACATACTCGTCAGGTGTACAAACTCAACAATAAGCGGGATGCACACCAACAGACACCATGAAGCCCTTAGTCTCTGTGTCAAAGCCCTCAGTAAAGGCCGGTATGGCTCAATCCTTATTGGTATGGATGGCTGCAGTAATGAGAGACTCCTGGATCAGGGCATACAAGTCCCTGGAAACATCTCGAGAGCTATCCCAGACTGGGCTTTCCCTAATGGTGCTGGCTCCCCTGCCCGGCACCAAAGCCGACCTGATGCTCTCTTTGTGCGCCCTATTCCAGGCAGAAAGAGAGAAAGAAAGAAAAGTCTACGCAGGCCACAGGCCGCGTGCTTTAAGGAAAGGTCCCTTAACTAGCAAGCTAGTAAGGGCCTCACCAGAGGTCCCTCAAAACTACACTAGCTACAGCTAGCCTAGGAGAGGGAAGGAGACTGAACTAATGAGGATCGGGCGGGTTGTCGGCCATGCCCCGAGACGCCCGGACTCTCTTTCTCCTTGTATCCACCTCCGCGCGCCCAGCGACCCCCCCCCTGAAGCCCCCAGCAAGCAAAGAGCATGTCTGGTGTTAATGATAGTGGTTAGTCCCTGTATGGCATGACAGCTCAGCTTGGAAGCTAGGGATTTTGCTTTGTGCTTGGATAGGCCCAAATTGACAAGAGGTTTGATCGTGTACTCATTGTAAATAGTGCCAGCCACACCAATCAGGATGATATGTAGGGTCACTTTGTTGTTCCTGTTTGGATTCCTTGAGCTGCGGGTTTTAAGTCTGGTTATAGTGTGAGCATGCTGAGTTGCTGCAGTTTCTAAAGTGATGAAGGGGTTTGTGTCTGGACAAAATTTCAGTTCAACGAGGTGAATGTCTCTGTCTTGAGGAGGGATCTTAGAAGGATCAAGGTGAGCTTGTCTACCTGGGATGGATCTCACAAAGATTACATCAGCCCTCTCCCAGGCTGTCATCAATTAGACAGCGCACTCCACATGCTTTCAGGCTGCCAAAATCATATCATCTCCAGCATGAAAACTGAACGCCACAATGTTGCTGGAAGAATGATCATCAAAGCTCTTAGCAAAAGCCCGTGGGGAGCACGCTTGGTTAACATGGACATAGGGAGTGGTGATAGGTTGGCGCAGCACAACCTTCAAATCCCTGCACATGCATCAAACAGAATTATACCCCCTTACCTCTTTCCAAGAAAATTTTCTAAGAGATCTAGACTCACCTCCAGCCGTCCTGATGCTATACTGATTACTCCCTATAAAGCCAAACCCACTTCTTCTCCTTCTACCTCCTGCTCACACCATCATGCGTTACGCAGCAGACACAACCCCACACTGAGGGCCACAACAGCCAACCGCGTGATGCAACCCCACCAACTGAATGTAAACCAGCGGCATGTGCACTTGATTGAAATCAAGTACTGTGAAGACACGAGACCTGGACAACAGTTGGAGGCGGCACAGCGGCAGCATGCAGACCTCTGCAAACTCATTAATGCAAAAGATGTGACTCTCCACACCACCCTTTTGGGTGTTGGTGGGACCTGCTACACTGAGCACACCCTTAACCAGTTTAAACAACTGGGACTTGACCACCAACGCGCCAATAAACTTGCTCGCAAACTTCATGCCCATTCTGTCATGTATGCCAACAAGCTTGTTACCACTAGGCGTGCTATTGAAAACAAGAATACTTCTTGCAGCCTGGTTATGGAGCCGGGTGCTTCCAATAACCCTCCAGATCCCCATTAGAGTCTTCTTTTTGTAGCTTCGTGGTGGAGGGGACTCACGGCTCTTCTGAGCCAACGTGTCTCCTCTTCCTTAATTGATGTAGGGAGAATTTCCTCTGCCTACGTAGTTTTTCTTTTTCTTTCTTGCATCAGGGCGGCTCTGGTGCCGAGCAGAGGAGCCAGTACCATTAGGAAAAAACCAGTCTGGAATGGTTCGTGAGATGTTTTCTGGAACTTGTATCCCCTGATCCAGGAGTCTTTCATTACGGCAGGCATCCATACCAACAAGGGATGAGCCAAACCTGCCTTTGCTAAGGGCTTTAACACAGAAGCTAAGGCCAACATGGTGTCTGCTGGTGTGCATACCACTCATAGTTGGATTTTGACATCTGAGGACAACATGATTAATGCTGTCCATATCATCACACAGCGGGCATCTTCCATCGGTGGAAGACCTAATGAATCTGATGGCATGCTTTTGTGTGTAGACTGTCCCTGTGCGGTATTTGATTACATTTATCTGTTGTTTGAGGGTGATCTTAGGAGTAGACCAGAAGGAGTTGCTGATTTCCTTGTTGTTATTCCAGGCAGACAAGCTCACCTTGATCCCTCCTCAGGACAGGGACATCCACCAAGGGCTAGAAAGGTGGCCGGCCTGAGCCTGGGCGTAAGCTCAAGCTCTTAGTATGGAATGTGCATGGGATTGGGGGGCGATCTGCTGATGCTAATGCAGAGCTCAAGGTTTTAGATGTATGCCACATGGTCAAAGACCATGACATTGCAGTGCTTACAGAAACAAGAACTGGTGATGCATCTAGGTTGCTGCAGCACTTGCCTGGCTTTACTTTGCACAACTTGGGAATGGCTAGAGAGAATGAAGGCAAAAATGGGTTTGGGATTGCTGTGTTTGTTGCGCCAGGCAGCTCAGATTATGTGCGCTTCCATAAAGTCAGTGAGCACACGCAGTGTATTTGGCTTCAATGTGACAAAAAGATGTTTGGGCTGAGGGAACATGTGATGATAGGTGCTACTTACATAAATCCTCTGAGTGGTTCGTTTACTTCTCGTGCTATTCACTCTCACTATACTAATCTTTTTGAGGACGTGCTTGATGCTTTTCAGGTATCTTCGCAAGTCATTTTGTGTGGCGACTTTAATGCGCATGTTGGAGAGCTGAGTGAAGTGAGTGACGCGCATTCTCGGTTTGTGTTGGACTGCCCTGAGCTCCTAGAGACTAGGAGATGTGCGTGCAAGAGTGTGAACAAGGCAGGCCAGCTGTTGGTTGATCTAGCAGCTGCGACGAGTATGGCCATTTCGACTGGGCGTGTTGTTGGAGATGATGGGCAGCCCTCTTTCACTGGGCATTTTGGTGATAAGAGAAGTAGGCCAGACCATGTGTTGTTGTCTCCGGCTCTGCTCAAAATCGTACAATGTTTTGAGATGAAAGAAACGCGTGCCTCAGATCACGCAGGCCTGAGCACTGTGTTTAGAGTGACTGATGAGGGTGGAGAAGGTGTGAATGCTCCACACCATGTGTGCAAAGCTGGAGAGTGTATCAACAAGTTAGTGTTGCGTTGGCAGCAGGATAAGGCCCAAGTTTACGCTGAGCACATTCGGGACAATGCTGAAATGCTGGCTCAATTTGATGAGGCAGAGAGGTCTGGGGATGTAGATAAATTGGCGTTTTGTGTGCGTTCTTTGATCATCCAGGCAGCGAGCAGTAGAGCTGTGGGCATGTCAGGCCGAGCAAAGTGTGTTTTTAAACGTGAGCGTAATAGGAAGGGTCCTCTAAACCCTGTGTGGTTCAATGAAGAAAGTTGGGAGAAGCGTAGGGCTTTCATTAAGGCAGTGAAGCATGGTGAAGCCAGGCATGCTTGCAGATTTCTCAAGAGGGAAAGTATGAGGTGCAATCGTAGGATGAAGCGAAGGCACGCGAGACAGTTGCGGAATTTGTTTTTGGATAGGCTATTTCGGAAGGATCCGGCAGTGCACGCTTTACTAAAAAAGCACACCAAGCCTCACACAACCCCTGTGCCTGCTCCAGCTTGGCATGATCACCTACACAAACACTTCAGAGCAAAGAGGACATTTGAAGAGTCTCGCCCATCTGCGAGGGATATGGCTGTGCCACTGGGCCGGCGCAACCTTCCACCTGAGGTCCTTCTCAGGCGGGGCGCGCAGTCTGGGTGGGCTCCGGAGCCAGATGAGTTTGAGATCCCTGATGTATCTGTGTTAGAAGGTATGTTGGGTAGTGAATTTCAGAAGTTGAATGTTGGTGCCTCTTCAGGCTTTGATGCGATCCCGATTCCTTTTCTTAAGCATGCGTGCTTGCCAGTGCAGTGTGGGAATAAAACCAAACAAGTAAATGTGCTGGTACCTCTGTTGGCTCGTCTTTTTAAAGTGTTGCTGACTGAAAGTAAAGTGCCTGCGTGCTGGAAGGTTGCCAAGTTGAGCCCCATTCACAAAAAAGGGGAAGTGCTGAAACCTGGGAATTATAGGATGATTGCGGTTAGCGGTGTACTGTTTAGGATTTATGCTAATGTGCTGAAAAATCTGGTGACAGATTGGTGTATGAAAAAGGGAAAGATTCCGGACACGCAGTTTGGCTTCTTTCCAGGAAGGAGCACTCTGCATCCTCTGTTCATTCTGAGGCACCTCAAGCATGCTGCGAAAAAATTGAAGCCACGGAATTCTTCCAGATTGCACGTTGCTTTCATTGACTTTTCTCAAGCTTATGACACCGTGCCCAGACAGCAGCTTTGGTCTCACTTGCAGCGCAATGCAATGCCGACTCCTCTGCTCAGTGTGATCAGAGATATGTATGATAATGATGAGTACATTCTAATGGATGGTGAGAAAAGGGCGCGCGTGCAGCCATCGAACGGTGTTAAGCAAGGTTGTCCTTTGTCCCCCCTTCTTTTCTCTCTGTACATCAATGATATGGGCAGAGAGATAAGTGAGGGCATTGAGGGTGCTGTAACTGGTGATAGAGTGAATGGTGTGTCCCACATGATGTACGCTGATGACCTTGGATTAACTACGAATGACCCTGGTGAAATGCAGAAGATGCTGGACAGACTCCGTGTGTATGCTCAGAGAAAAGGGTTGACTGTAAACACAGCTAAGTCTGAGGTGGTGCACTTCAACAGTACGTCTGTCTCTCCTCTGCAGAATCCTTTTACGTATGATGGAGTGGTCCTTCCAGAGAAGGACAGGTTCAAATATTTGGGAGTGCTGTTGGATAAAAAGATGGATTTTAAGGTAGCTGAGGAGCATGCGGTGCGGCCTTATATGGCTGCACAGAGAAGGATTTCGGAGTTTGCCAAGGGTCATGACCTGAAAAACAGGCCTCATGCTATGCTCTGGTTGTCCAAGGTGTATGGCATTCCTGCTGGGATGTATGCGTGCCAGGTGTGGGGAACTCATTACTTGAGAGAAGGCAGTGAGTTTGAGAGTCAATTGCAGAAAAGACATCTGTGTTCCTTGAGGCGCATTCTTGGAGTAAAGAACAGTACTACAAATTGGCCGGTGTTGAGAGAGTGTGGCCAGGAGCCTCTGCAGTTCTTCTGGTTCCGTGCCTCCACCAAGTTTTTTAATAGCATGCTTGACTCCAATAGTGAAGTCTTGCGTCGTGTGCTGAGGGCTGATTTAAGTCTGGCTTCTTTTGATTCCTCTTGCTGGGCTGCTGAAGTCTCTAATGCTTTTGGTGGGATGCGGAATGGTGATTCGTTCAAACAGAACATGCTGAGAGCTGAGAAAATCCCCATGCAAGAGTTCATTGGTGATTTGCGATACAGACAGCAGAAAGTGTGGAGAGGGGCCGATGTTTTTTGTCCTCGTGCAGTTAACAAGAAGGTAGTGACGTACCATAAGTGGTGTGGGAATTCTGAGAGTGGTCCCAGAGGTGCTCCTTTTTGTATCCCCTCGTATCTGTTCAAGGATTTGGACAAGCATATTTTGAGAAACATTAGCAGATTTAGATTGCGTGCTCATCACTTGAGAGTGGAGTCTGGTAAATGGCTTGGGGGTTCAAGTATCTGTGATAAGTGTGAGTGTGGGGAAGTCCAGGATGAAAAACATGTGCTTTTCTTTTGCAAATGTACTGAGGTGCGTGAGCTACGCACGAGATACAAGGACCTTTTTGAGGAGATGTTTAAGACTTTGCGTGTGTTTGCTCCGCCTTCAAACGCTGACTTTATTCCATTCTTGGCTTGCCATCATACTATCATTGATTCTGAAATCAATGCCTTCCTAAACCAAGACTCATACAGACTTCTTAGATTTGTGTCAGACTTGGTCTCAATTTTTGATACTGTTTGAGCTTGTTTCACCAGCTGCCATCAGCCAGAGTCTCGGGCTGTAGGCCACCATTGTAAACCCTTGTAAACCCATCCACCTTGTTGAACTGAAATTCTGCCCTGACACGAATTATTTCATCACTTTCGCAACTCCGAGGGAGTCAATATTCCCACACAATAACTAAAAACACGTAGCTCAAGGAATCTCAACAGGAATAACAAAGTGACTCTGCACATCATCTTAATTGGGGTGGCTGGCACAATTTACAATGAGTATACAATCATACCTCTTATGAATCTGGGCCTTACCAAACAAAAAGCTAAATCACTAGCATCCAAGCTTAGGGACCATGCCATTCAAGGATTAACCACTATCATTCACACTAGACAAACTCTTTGTTTTCACGGGGGCTTCTGAGGGGGGGGTTGCTGGGCGCGGGCGGCGGAGGACGGGAGAAGGAAAGTCCGGGCATCCAGGAGCATGGCGAACAACCCTCCAGATCCCATTAGATCTGTTTCTGGCTCTCTCCTAGGCTAGCTGTGTCTAATGTAGGTTTAGAGGGCCTTCTGGTGAGGCCTCTAGCTTTTCAGTTAGGGGACCTTCCCTTCATGCACGCGGACTTTGGCCTTCGTAGATTTTGCTTTTCTCTACATCAAACTGCAACAAACATTTTTTTTTAAGATTGAGTTTATGAGTTCAGTTTTTCTGGCCAAGTCTGGTCGTAGGCCACAGTGTTTCCGCTCAGTTGCCCTCGTAGACGGATTCAGCGATGCCACCTCTCTCTCTCTCTCTCTCTCTCTCTCTCTCTCTCTCTCTCTCTCTCTCTCTCTCTCTCTCTCTCTCTCTCTCATGTCAAATAAGGAAACATGAAGGCCCGAAGCAACTTGAGGGCCCTTCGCCAGGAGTAAAAAAGAGTGTCTGATGGGAGGAGAGCTTCAAGCGGCTCCAGACTCTGACCATAAGATGCCGCCTCTTTTAAAAAAGTACTGGCATTTAATGTGCACACTGAACAGCGCTGAGCACTCTGCACCTTTTCCTTCTCAGCAAAATTCCATTGATATGTGGCATTTACAGGGCATTTAAAGACCAAAGGACAAGGGTTTCCTGATTGAGATGGACTCATAAGGAATCCAAATAATCCACGAGCACGTGTCCCACTTTCAGAGTTTCGAGAGTGAGAATATCCACAGCAAACAAACAAACAACTGCCTGCAAGCAGGCATCCAAAGAACAGTAGTGGAAGCCTCGTTACAGGCTTGATTGGAACCCAGCACTCATGTCAACCAAGTGCTGCTTGCAAAGCCTTTTTGCTTATGGAGCACAGTAGTTGGTCAGGCCAATGGGCATCATCATGAGCATTCAAACGTCTACCCCTCCCACAATACAGACGACACACATGCACTTAAGCACCTCCCAACATTCTGTGCAATCCTCAGCGTGCATAGAGCTGTCCGCACGCACTTCCACATGAAAGCAGGTGAGAGAGACTATTTCATATCTTACAATTCCTGCGCGACCCAATCATAAAGGCTGATCAACCAGACTTGAACAGCAGGATGGCTACTTGACCTGCACGGCACAACCAGTGACAAGGCAGAAGGGCACTAAGCATTAGTGCTCACGGAACAAGCGAGCATGGGGCCCTTCAAATCAAACAGTGGTTTTCTGATAACCCCCCCTTGCAATTTAGCATACCAGCCTGGAATGCGATCGAGTCGACCATCTTTGCACATACCGAGGTAAAAGTAGATGAAGTGCTTGGTCTCATGAGTTACGTATGATCCTGCGAAGTGCACGAAATGGTTGGGACAATGAATGAAGGGCATGCTGCACAGGACTCCACACAAATCAAGAATTGGACGCAAGTTGCTGCAGCAATCCTCATGCTCGAGGGAATTGGCAATGGTATATCTGAGCAAAGGCTCCACATAGAGAAGAAGTCCTGGACGAGCCTAGCTACTTATTAGGGCTTGTCCAACACGCACTTTGATGTTCCAATTCAACAGCACAAGGATAAATACAGGACATGATCATTCACTATCACACTTGGCACACTAAGTCTTGCCACTGTTTTCCTGACAAAACCAAGTTACTCCACAACAAGGGATGAATTGTCATCCATGGCAACCCTTACCGAAGTTGCGGCCAACGATGCAGTGCCAGGTTGGGTTGTACTTCTGCAAAGAATTAGCCATTGTTGAGGTTTGAGTTAGCGAGAGGCTCCATCTAGCAGGTCTCTTCATGACATGACATCAAGTGCCAAACATGCCAAGTTGCAAAGCATAAAAGAATCCATGCTGCGGGGGTGCATCAGCCCTCCAAGCATGTCAATTTGAACTTCAGTGGTTGCCCTCCACTGCAGCTGCTCCTCCAGCAAAAGCCCCAGAAACGCACCTTGTCAAACTCCTTTTTGATGAAGGCTGCAATATCCTTCTCAATGTTGAACTTCTCCAGTGCCTGCAGGCACATCACCGCAAGCATAACACAATGCTGAGGAGAGGGGGGGGATGCTTCTACAGTTCTTATCGCACATCACGCGCCATGCAGGGCCGCGTTCTTGCATTCAGGAGACACACCCGTCCCCACAAATTAGCCAGGACTATTTACGCACCTGCGTCGCGCAATCGATGGCGTCCGCTTGCCTGCAAGCATAAGGGGGGGTGAGGGAAGGGACAGCTCCTTAGCATGCGGTCAGCGGTACCAGGCAACAGGGACAGAAGGAGCACACACGGAAGGGTTTTTTCAGGAGCAGCGCCAAATGCATCGACAGGAGTAGTGCACGGCGCGGAGCTCGAAGGGCAATGACAGGTCCCAAGGGAAAGAAGGCCATGAACCCATCACTCCAACATTCATACAGCACAGGCACTCCACCCACACAGGCACTCACATCTCCTCACTCATGTCAGCATTCTTGATCACCGCTTTCTGCAAGGGGGCAGGGGAGGGGGAGAGCAAGGGTGGCGAGGACTGGTCAGCACATCTGTCTTTCACCACTGAGGAGGAATGGAGTGTGTCATGGCACACATATCAAGATTGAGCTCAAGGCCTCAGTGTGTCACCTGTGTGGGGGTGGCCATCTTTGCTGTGTGCTTGTTTCCTGCTGCTGTTCAGAAGGGGGCCAGGGCAAGTTCAGAGGTAGGTAATGGAGAAGGCTGCAATGCGGATGGATTTATATAGAATTTTAACAATGCACGCCTCCCCGAAGGTCTGCCACTGGAATCGCTTGGAATTGATTTGCTCTTCGGCTTCAGCCCACACACCTAACTGAACAAATAAAAAATTGTTTTTATCCACTCACTTTTAAAACTGTAAGCATTCACATTAGCCGGATCTGCTCTTGCCCAGTATGCAAGTAGGAAGGTTGTGTAGTGGAAGTAGCCGGGCCCTGCCGCTCAGCAGCACAGGACCTCTTTCCTTGAGGTCTCTCGCTGCCCAGCCCAGAGTTAGGTCGCAACCAAGTATCTCGCCCAGCAATCTTGGGCCACTGAATAGTAGAAGAAGGGGTCTACTACTACTTGCCCGAGCCACTGAGCAGCAGGAGCAGCAAGAAAAGCAGCAGCAGGAGCACCAGGCCAGCAGCAGCAATGGCTCGGCCAGCAACGGAGCATCCAACGAGTCGGAAAACAACAATCCCGCTCCTCCACCTCCACCATCCCCTGCTCCCTCTTCCACCTTTGCTTCGCAGCAGCAACAGCAGCAGCAGCAGCAGCAAGAGAAGCCCAATACCAATTCATCCTCTACCTACAAGACATTATCGACCCTGGACATGCTTCTGGGGATCGACGAGGAGGAGGAGAGGAAGAAAAAGCAGCAAGAGGAGGAGGCCAAGCAGCAGGCCAGCGCTGCGAGCACCACGGACAGCAGCATCTCGCCACAGGTGTGTGTCTGTGTTTATGTTCCTTGTTGTGGCACCAGGCTCCCCTCAGGATGGTGCCCCGCCAGGCAAGCTATCGTGATGCTGATTGACAATGCTGATTCACAGAACTAGGGTGCTGTGGATGGGCAATGTGCAGGCCAGGGATACTGTTGTGTGCAGCTGTTGGGACTGGCTGCATTGATGAATTGCTGCTGGAACATCCCAGCGCCTGAAATCTGCGGTGGATCCTTTGGGCAATTCTGTCCTGTCCAATCTGCATGCAACATTAGGTAAGTAGGGTGAAGCGGTGAACCATCAATCTTGGCAAGATGATGCCAATCATAACTCAAGACTGTTGAGATGTTGAGCATAACGGCAAGCACACACACGCGCACACACACACACACGCACACGCATGCTTGCTCAAACCCATGCTGGCATGCGCAGGCCATGCAGAAGCTGGCAGATGCAGATGCGCAGAGGTTTGGGGGGCAGGGTGTCCCGCGGGATGACGTGGATGGCCAGTTCCAGAAGATCATTGAGAAGGCCAAGAAGCTTGCCGACAACCAGGCCAGCGAGGCAGATCAGGCGCAGCTGAAGCAGGAGTTTGATGGCCTGCTGCAGAAGATCAGCAAGCCGCCTGAGGCCATGAGCAAGGAGGACATCAAGCGGCTGAAGGATGCTGCCTTTGGGCCGCAGACGTTCTGGGTGACCGAGACGCAGCCCATCACAGACCTGGAGCGCTCAGGCCTGCTCATCAGGGGCAACCTGAGGGATGAGCGGACCAAGGTGTATGAGTTTGTGTGCCAGAAGGTGGGTGCATGTGCAAGCCTGTGGTCGGGTGAGGGTGAGGAGCGGGTAGGCGCGGTGTTGGGCATGCCAGCTGGTCGAGAATTCAGTTAAATGGCAGCAGAAGATGCCCCAGGGTGGATGTTGCTGCTGCCTACTCCCTTCAAGGCTTGTGTGGTGCGCATGTGTCAGCCCAGCCAACTGCACAGGGTTTGCTATGCTGCCGGATGTCACCCCTGATTGGAGCACACCCACAGCTGCAAGCACTGTCAGGGGTGAGCATGTTAAAACTCAGCATCTCATAACTGCTATGCTGCTACCTGCCCTGTTTGGGGCTACCCCAACAGCCTGAGGCAGGGCGTCATGCCATGAGATGAACTCAGGAGCCCATGAAGACCCAGCAGCTCAAAAAGGCTGCTGCGATTCCCCTGCAGGGCTCCCACCCCGTGCAACCCCACCCTTTGCAAGCCTACAATCAGTGCCACTCGCGCATGCCCTCAGCCTGCAGCCTGTGTGCTCATCGCACCCGCAGGTGGACGAGCTGTTTGACGGCAAGTACACGGTGCTGCTTGTAGAGGACACGCTTGCTACAGAGGAGGACATGGTGAATGGGAGGTGAGGATGGGGCGCAAGTGGTGCGCATGTGCTTGTAGAGTACTTGCTTGTTACGGAGGAGGACATGGTGAAGGGGAGGTGAGGATAGTGCAAGGGGTGCGCATGTGCTTGTAGAGTACTTGCTTGTTACAGAGGAGGACATGGTGAATGGGAGGTGAGGATAGCGCAAGGGGTGTGCTGAGGATAGCGCAAGGTGTCTGCTGGTGGTCTGGGTCAAGTTCTGTAAAGAGTCCAGCGAAGGTCTGGAAAGGCAGCAGTAGGGCTAGGCTGAGTGTCTGACCCTGTAAAATGTGAGTTTCAGGTGGGTACATGTGGTCAATTGTGTGTGCGTGCGGGTGGGCAACGTGTGAAAAGTGTGTGTGTGTGTGTGTGTGTGTGTGTGTGTGTGTGTGTGAGTGATATTAGACATGTGCGGCTGGCTCTGAATGGTCTTCCCTTATTTTTTCCCCTCTCAGCACTCTCTAGCCTTTGCGCTGTGCTACTGCAAGGATTGTGATGGGAGTTGCTCTCACAAGCTTGTGCTTTGAGTGTGGATGCAGTCTGGTGTTTGCGGCATTGTGGCTGCTGTGGGTGCACATGCTTTCATCCTTCACAGCTTGTGCTACAAGGCAACACCTGCCGCAACTGCCGCAACGCTCACGCATTCACAGTCTTTGCTACAAGGCAACACCTGTGGCAACTGCTGTGACACTCACTAGCATGCGACTGATCATGCCATCTGATGGTGCGAGCTCGCTTGCCTCTTTCAAGCTCATGTGGTTGATCGTACCTGGAGCACAGCGAGCCAGGGTAGGGATGGGGTAAGATGTGTGAGACAATATGGCAGCTGCAGTGGTCATGTGCTTAGAAGCTGCAGTGCCGATGGAGTTAAATCATATGGAATAATGTCGCAGCAGCCACAGGTTTTGTGCGTGACCTGAGGCTTCTGGAAGTACGGATTGCATGGTGTGCTGGTACAAGGCGGCTGTCGGAAGGATCTACAAGTATTGCATGGTGCATTTCCTGAGGGCACCTGAGCTATGCGGCTGGCATGCTTGGACTCGGCAGCAAGCTGCTTTTGTAGCAAGGAAAGGAAAGGAAAGGGTTACACAGCTGTACTTGCCTGAGCCTTTGTAAGAGCATGGTGCAACCCCTGTGGAAGCCAGGACAATTGTCGTGCCCTGGATGTTTGGCCTCTCTCCCTGCAGGATAGACACCAGTAGCCCAACATCCTCGCTCAACAACCCACGTGTCGCCTTCAACATCGTTCCTGCTCCACAGGCTGTACCACCACAGGTGTGCTCGTAGGAAATTTAAGTCGCCTTTTCGAGTCACAGGCACGCAACATGTAGCAGGATGCGTACCACCGAGAAGATGTACTCACGCAGTTTTTGTGTGGCCAAAACCAGCGATTGGCAAGGGACCTTGTATGTTCCAAGTACAAACCACTCAGCAATTGTGTCTACCTTGATGCCAATTACATTCACTAAGCGATGGTGCCCTTCTTGATGCACGCACCTCATGAGCCTCAGCGCACGAAAGCAAGCATTAGCCTGCTTGGCTCCACACTCTCACAAGGCCCAGCTGCTCTTCATTCCTCCGTTCTTTCCCTCACTCCATCCCCACGTGCTCACATTTGCTTTGCTTGCATGCGCGCACACACACGCACACACACACACACACACACACACACACACACACACACCACACACATACACAAACACATGTGCACACAGACCACGGGATGGGGGTCGGCTGTGGCCTTTGTGCTGGCGCTGCTGCTGGTGGGCAGCTGCGGGCAGCTGGCGCTGGCTGCTAATGTCACTAAGCTGCCCAAAGAGACGCTGGAGTGGTGTGTGCCTTTTTTTGGTGATGGAGGGTTGGGAATGTTGCGCCGTATGTGTATTTTAAGGAGGGAACTAACAGGAACCGATTGCCTTTTGCTGAGGGCAAACCAACCTCCACAGAAAAGAGGAAGCTACCACTCATTAGCGCAGCAGCACACTCTGGTTGACTAGATCAGGTCTGAAGTATCAGGCGGGGGACGTCCCTACAGCAGCTGAAAGAAAGAAAGAAAGAAAGAAAGAAAGAAAGAAAGAAAGAAAGAAGGACTGCACAGTCCAAGTCTGGCCTGTAGTAGCTGCATTTGTAAACCAGGAGGGAACGTAGTCACCGGTAAAATGCTGGTGACGCGGTTTTGTGATACACCTTGCTGTACACCCTGCTTGGCCAGCAGCTTGGTGATGTGAGTTTCTTACCGGTTCCATCTATGCCCATCCTTTGTTGCCCAATGCAACACTGCATCAAATCCGAGCACATCCGTAAAAACGTGGCCAGACCTCCAGATGGAGGTTGTCAAATCTGGATTGGAATTGGCTGCAGAGAGGGTTCTGCAACTGAGCAGGTGATGTCTTTTGATGACAGGTACTGGAATTGGGTTGCATCCGTCATTGCAACACCGGAGGTTTTTGTCGTGTTGGTTTCTTCAGAAGGCCTGTTTTGACGCGACTCTTGACGCCCATACCTCTTGGGTTGCACCAATGCAAGATCCTAGGACAGAAAGCTACGAGGGCATGCTGGGACAATCCCTGTTGCTAGCACAGGCCTGCAGTTGTGATGTGATATAACACTTGCAATGCCCCTCATGTCTTTGCCCCTCATACCTTTGCCCCTCGTGCCTTTGCTGGTCATGCACCGCCACTCATTGCAGGCACTGATGCAGCAAATGCGCCAGCCCCTGACCTCAGACCCAAAATCCTGCTTGGTATGCTGGAACCCTTGCTTGTCCCACTATTACCAGTGTCCCACTAAGGATAGGATAGGGTTACATAGCTTTACCTGCCTACAAGGGCAGCTTAGCTGAAGCAGTGTCCCACTAAGTGCACGAAATGATGCAGCCACTGCCCCAGCCCTGACCCACCTCTGCGTGACGCTTTGCACGCACCTGTCTAGGTTTGCCAACCCTGCCAACCTCGACACCGACGCCCTGCCGCCTGGCTTGGAGAACTGGGACCCCTCGGAGTACTTCAAGAGTGCTCTCCCCATCTTTATGGCCATCTTGGGCATCAACGTGTCGCATGAGATCGGCCACAGGCTCGCGGTGAGTGTGTGTGTTGTTGTTGTTGTTGTGTGTGTATGTGTGTGCATCCACATTTTTACGTCCCCAACTTCGCGGGTTTTATGGGCGCCCATGGGCACTCACCTATGGGCATTTTCGGGCACTCATGGGCACTCAACTGTGCACATACTCATGGGGAATCACCTGTGCAGTCGCCCATACACTACTCATGGGCACACATGGGCAATCAACCGTGCACTCACCCATGGGCACTCATCTGTGCACTCGCCCATGGGTACTCAACTGTGTACTCACCCAAGGGCACTCACCCGTGTGCTCACTCATGGGCATTCACCCATTGGACTCATGTCCCCATATCATGGCATCCGGGGCACCGACCTGTTGCATGAGATTAGTTGCAGGCTCGTGGTGTGTGTGTGGCAGTGGGTGTGAAAGCGAGCATGTCGGCAACATATTGTGAGTCGACGTACGAATGGCCACAGGCTCGCACAATGAGTGTGTGCAGTAGCTCAGGTACAGGTCATGGTGAGCAGGTTTGCCGAGTTGAGAGGGTGCGCATGAGGTTGGTGACAGGCTTGCGGTGAGTGCTGGCGTGTGACAGTGGATGTGGAAGTGCGCGTGTTAACAGTTCGTCACGAGTGGGTTTGTACGAGGTTGGCCACAGGTTTGCGGTGAGAGCATGCAGCAATGATTGTGGTGATGAGTGGTCAACAGGGGCCTGCATGCTTGATTTGTCTACAAGCAGTGGCACACTCCCAAGCTTCCGTACTTGGCAAGCATGGAAGCAATTAAGGGCTTACATGCTTGTGGATCAGCAGGGGCATGTCTGCATGCTTGCATGGGTGATGGAGTGGGAGGCTGGCTGCCTGGATGGCCGAGTGCCTGTGCGAAGATGCAGCCTCCTCGGCTGTGATGACCTTTGTTTGGCAGGCAGGGCAGGGATGCCTCATATTTAGTAGGCAATGAGTGTGGTGTTCCCTGTTTAATAGGCAGTGAGGGGGTGTGTGTGGTGGATGTTGTTGGCGACCTGGCTGTTTAATAGGCAGTAGAGACACCGCATTTTTTCCAATGCTGCTGCTGCTGCTGCTGCAACTGTCCAGCATCCTTGGTCTAATCATGGCCAGGTGCAGGACGGTTTCAGTGCCCACCTCCAACATCCTCTCCCATGCTGAGGACGGTGATGTTTGCCTCTTCTTGCTGGATACCCGACTTCATCCTCTGCTGTCAACGCTGCCATAGCGCCATAGATGAGTGGTTCTCCATGTACCATGTTGTAGCACACAAAACCAGCGGCATGTAGTAGGATGCCCGATGAGCGGGTGTGGGAGTTGCTCCCAGACTCCAGGATGCCAATTTCTTCCAAAAAACAGAAACGCAGGAATTGCCTGGGATGCAACAACAGAAGGCTCAAAACAGCCTGACATGTTTGATACACTCTTTCCCGCCCTCTTGTGTTTGCCTTGCCTCTGCAACCTGGGCATTGCCACTTCCAAAAGTGCTGCATGCTCACACACTTTGGAAGAGGGGTTGCGCCTGGGGCCCACCTCTGTCATTCCCAACTTCCAGATAGGTCCTCTTGGTGCCATCCCTAGGACGGTCGAATACTGGCACACACAGTTGTGTGGCATTTGTTGGCATTGAGGGAGGGTGTGCGCCTGGGACCCATGAACTTCATCCCCAACTTCCAGATAGGCTCCTTCAGTGCTGTCAGACAAAGGCTCAAGCAGTAGCACACACTGCTCTCTGGCGCTTGCAGGCCTTGAAGGAGGGAGTGCGCCTGGGGCCCACCTATTTCATCCCCAACTTCCAGATAGGCTCCTTCGGCGCCATCACGCCCTTCATCAGCATGTTGAAGGTGAGGCAGCAGCTGCACATACCCGATAAAGGCCTCAATTTTTGGGTGTTGCCTAACTGCCTCGTGAGGGCCATCGAATTCTTAACCAGGTGCCGAAGGCACCTGAACGCCTGGCCCATGCATCAGCCTTTCGGTGCCTTTCAGTGTGAGTGCCTCTCCCGGGGCCATCAAATCCTTACTCAGGTGCCGAAGGTGAGGCGCTTGCTGCACACCCAACAAATGCTGCAGCCTCCAGGTGCTGCCTGATTGCCTTCTCCAGGGCCAACATGTTCTAAACCAGGTGCTGAAGGTGAGGCACTAGCTGCACGTCAGCCCAGTGCTGCAGCCAACCGTTGGTGCATGATCCAAGTGGCTCTTTTGGGGCTGCCACATTCTCAACCAGGTGCCAAAGAAGAGGCACCAGCTGAACACCAGGTTAATGCTGCTGCCTTTCATTGGTTCATGATACAACTGGCTCTTTGGGGGCTGCAACATTCTTAATCAGGTGCTGGAGAGGGGGCAGGTGCTGCTCCTGCAGCTCCACGCACACCAGCTGGTTATAGTGTGCCCATGTGCATGATCTTGACAGGGTGGTAAAGCTCACGTGACAGCTCTGCAGGTAGCACTGAATGTGAGGCTGCAACAGCACGCCCGACCCATCCCGGATAAAAAGAGCAGGAGACCTAAATTAAACAGCCTGACTGCTAGCCTCACCCATGCTGCAGCCTTCCATTGTTAAAATCTTGCTCCCTTTGGGGTAACCTCACATGCCCCTGATGAATCTGCTCAGATTAATGTAGGGAGAGTTTCCTCTGCCTGCCCAGTTCTTCTTTTTTTCTGATCATGCATGCATATGCGTTCGCTTACAATTGTTGCTGTGTGGTATGCATGGTGTTCGCGCACTATGATGCAGCTGTCTGTGTGTGGCATGCATGGCCCAGCACACACAAACATCAACACCCCTGCCTTGCTTCCCTGCATGTGTCATCCTTCCTCACCTCACATGCAGGCGTGCCTCAGTGTGCTCGCGTCCACACACACAAACACACACACACACACACGGTCACACATACATACACACACACGTTCACACACACACACACACACACACACACACACACACACACACACACGTTCACACACACACACACGTTCACATACACACACACACGCACGCACACACACTTGACTACATGTGTGTGGATGCCCGCAGAACCGCACCAGTATGTGGGAGGTGTCCAGTGCTGGTCCCTTGACAGGTGCAGCAGTGTCGGCACTGCTCCTAGGAGCCGGGCTGTGGCAGAGCCACGGCGTGGACGCCAATGCTGTGAACGACTTGATGGTGGGTGAAGCAGAGACGCTTGGCGGAGTGGTGTGGGGTACAGCAGGGCTGTGGCAGAGCCGTGGCGTGGACGGCAATGCTGTGGATGTTGGTGGGTGATCGTATGGTCCAGTTTCATGTAGGTTTTACCAGAGTCAATGCGTGGGTGCAATTGCTGTGAATGGCTGATGGTGGGGAAAAAATGCCATTGGTGAAGCACTTCTGGGATCCGCGGGGCTGCTGCAAAGCCATGGCATGTACGCAAATGCAGTGAATGACTTGATGGTGGAAGAAAGCTATGCGGAGCGGTTGGTTTGCTGAGTGCCGGCAAATGTCGTTTCTGCTCCGCTCCTGCAGGGGTTTTCTGGAGGCATTGTTGGATTGTTGGGGAATCTTGGTTGGGGCGAAGAGTAGGGAGTGGGAGTAGAGGACGGCTCCATGTCTTGTAGCTATCAGCTCCGCTTTGGTCATTGTCATCGTATGGGTGTTACAGGTACACCTCCAACCTCAGATTTGATGACGTTTGAGGATGGAATTCATGCCTTGTAGCTATCAGCTCCGCTTTGGTCATTGTCATCGTATGGGTGTTACAGGTACACCTCCAACCTCAGATTTGATGACGTTTGAGGATGGAATTCATGCCTTGTAGCTATCAGCTCTGCTTAGGTCATTGTCATCGTAAGGGTGTTACAGGTACACCTCCAACCTCAGATTTGATGACGTTTGAGGATGGAATTCAAGACGAATAGCGCACCAGGAATTTGGTGCTCTCTAGTTTCATCAGACATGGTTTTTCTTTTTGGGTTTCATGACCTAGGTGACTTATGCCAGGTTAAAAACAAGCGTACAAACTTTCGCCAAAATCGTTCATTTGAAGCTTCTTTATGATGAAAGGTTAAGTTCTGCATGTTTGTAGTGGAAATGAACTCTTTCTGGAATCACTCAGAGATTGAAGACAGACTTGCTTGGGGCTTAGAGGTCCGCCTACCCCAGACATGCTCACACACCCTGACCCAAGGAGACCACCCTTGACCCAGCCAGAGCAATGCCAAGGCCCCGGTTTTTCTTGCACTGGTGTCTGTGTACCACTGCTACACTGCTTCAAATAAGTTTGGCGAGATTGTGTTAAATACAAGCGCATTTTCACTTTTCTGCTCCCTTTTATCCCTTTTGGGGCACCCCAGCGCACACACCAAGCCGGTTATCTTGAAATTTCTCGCACAATTTGCCTCTGTAAGGCGTGGGCTGTGTCATTTGCGACCATGCATGAGAGTTGCTCTTTTCTCAAAATGCCACCCAGGAGTTTTTCAGCTGAGTTACTCTCATGCATCATCTGCCCAAAACAGCCCCAAAGCCTAAAGCGTAGAAAAAGACCGCACAAGGAGGAGTTCAGGAGGCAATGGTGCAGCCTGGGAGGCCCAAACAAGGTTCCTGAATTTTCACCCTCTGACGCCCCTCTGGTCATTGATGGATGGTAGATGGAGGGGTGGATTGAGACCTAGAAGGGGGAAACGTTTCAAGGTGACTAGCAGGGCAAATCTGTGTCACACCTGAATGCTATTTGCTTTAGTGTTGCTTGTGCTTGCTGCCACCATGCACTTGTAAGTGCACAAGCCTTCAGATTGTTGGCATGTGGAGCTGAAAAGACAGCCAAGGCAGGCACATTCCTCATGGGCGTGCGCTCGCACGCGCGCGTGCACACACACACACACACATACACACACACACACACACCTCTTGTGTTGCTTTGCACGTGTGTGCAGGTGCCTGTGCCTACCACCCTGTTCCAAGGCAGCCTGCTGCTGGGCTCCATTACCCGGGCAGTTCTAGGCGATCAAGCCCTGAGGGGCACCACGGTGGGTGGAGTGATTTTGGGACTGTACGACTGGACTAAAATAATTCATGGTTGAACTGTTGAGGTCAACCCCTGAGGGCATGAAGGTGGGTGGAGTGACTTCGGGAGTGTACGACTTCTGGAGTTCAGAAGGGTTTCAAGGAGGGTGGAGTGTCGCCTTCCTCCTCTCCCCACTTCATTGCACATCAATGATGTTGCTTCAATTGCTGAGAGTGTGAGAGGTGCGGTAGCTGGCACAGAGAGGCACTTCGGTGGGGTGAGCTTCCTTCATGGCGCAGTGCATGCTCTCGCTGCAAGCCGCTAGCCAAGGAGACTAAAGTGTCTTGACACCTTTGTTTTGAAACGTCTGAACATCTCCTGGAAGTGTGTGCTTCGTGAGGGCTTGCAGTGCAGTCCCATTTGGAGAGGCACTGGTGCTTGGCTTACTTCCAACGGGCAAGGAGGTGTCGTGCTGTGTGTGTGTGTGTGTGTGTGTGTGTGCGCGCGCGCGTGTGCGCATGCGTATTCCAGGTTCCTCCGTAACCTTGGAAAAGATCTGACACACACACAGACACACACAGGCGCACTGTGACAGAGGCACAAGTGTGCTTTGATATTGTGGATCTCAGGACGCCTGTCGACATGCCCGCCTGTGCAGGTGCTGGTGTCGCCGCTGGTCATCGCCGGCTGGTGTGGCCTTGTCACCCAGGCACTGCAGCTCTTGCCTGTGGGAAATGTAGATGGAGGGCGCATGGTGCAGGTACGTGTGTGTTGTCTGTTGTTTCAACTGTAGCTCTTGCCTGTGGGAAATGTAAATGGAGGGCGCATGGTGCAGGTACGTGTGTGTGTTGTCTGTTGTTTCAACTGTAGCTCTTGCCTGTGGGAAATATAGATGGAGGGCGCATGGTGCAGGTACGTGTGTGTGTTGTCTGTTGTTTCAACTGTAGCTCTTGCCTGTGGGAAATGTAGATGGAGGGCGCATGGTGCAGGTACGTGTGTGTGCTTTGTCTTTTGTTTCAACTGTAGCTCTTGCCTGTGGGAAATGTAGATGGAGGGCGCATGGTGCAGGTACGTGTGTGTGTGTGTTGTCTGTTGTTTCAACTGTAGCTCTTGCCTGTGGGAAATGTAGATGGAGGGCGCATGGTGCAGGTACGTGTGTGTGTGTTGTCTGTTGTTTCAACTGTAGCTCTTGCCTGTGGGAAATGTAGATGGAGGGCGCATGGTGCAGGTGCGTGTGTGTGCTTTGTCTTTTGTTTCAACTGTAGCTCTTGCCTGTGGGAAATGTAAATGGAGGGCGCATGGTGCAGGTACATGTGCGCGCAGTGTCTGCTGTTTTGACTGTAGCTCTCGCTTGTGGGCAAAGTAGATGGAGGGCACACGTTGCAGGTGTGGGTGTGTGCTTGTGCGCTTGCTGGTTATCGGTTGTGTGCCTTTCCTCTCGGCTTTCCCGTGGACAGCACTACAGACGGGACATGGAAGCATGTAGTTTAGGCAATTTTGGGTAAGAATGCCAGTGTGCTCTCCACTTTTCTTCGTGGGTGGCCCAACAGCTTCTTGATGGGAGGAAAGGAGCGCAGAAGAAGGGGGACAGAAGCAATGCCGAATACACAAAAAAGGGTGTGGGTGGCGCTTGGTGGCTTCTTCTAGAAGTGTAGCTGAGTGCATGGTCTGGTGCGTGCCTCCGCGTGATCTGCATACATACCTCTGTGCATGGTCTGCAGGCATGCCTGCAGCCTCGCATGCCGCCTGCTCCCTTGCACTTTGCCTGCTGTGCTGCCTCATGCCGCCTGCTGCCCTACAAGCTGGAAGCCCTGGGGGGCCATTTGTGCGCAAGGCAGGGAGCATGTGAGCACCCCCCTCCCCTCCTCCTCCAATGCAAGAATCTGTTTCCGCGCTGTCATCCCTTAGTAAGCTTCCTCAGGCTGTGCTACAACATGGTGCCCCCCTTACACGCAGTCCGCATTTGGGCGGCAAGCGCTGTCGCTCAGCAGCTTCTTCACATATGTAGGACTGGGGCTGGGGCTGCTGGGGTCGTCCTTGGCCTTGCCCTTTGGTCTGTACGTCATCATCTGCCAGAGGAGCGCTGAGCAGTACATCAAGGTGAGCCTGTTTTTGTAGCGTTAGCGGTGAGGAAAGGGGGAGGCTTTACGTCATGACCTGCCAGAGGGTGATAGCAGCACAGCATGGTGACCTTTTTTGAGAGCATGGGGGTGAGTGGAGGGCGCTCCTCATCAGAGTGGGTGTCCGGGGGAGAGCTTGCTACTTAGGCTGTGTGTCATCATTCAAGGCAAGCTTTCCAAACATCAGGCCATCCCTCAACCCTCCACCCACTCACATTGATGCCTCTGGGGAAATACAGCATTTCATCAAAAGAAGGCTTCTTAGAAGGGGGGTTGCATTGCATCAAGGTGTGCAGTTGCGAGGCAAAAGAGGGCCTGCCCTTTAGGTTGCATATTGTCTGTCGCTGGAATTTTTTGTAGCTGAGCAGCAATGCATGTGTTTGGGACAAGCTGTCCTTTAAACTAATCCATTTTTGCACTTGGCGTGGAGAGTAAGACAATATGGAGCGGTGAACATGCTGCTCAACATGTTTCCACACCATTTATTACGTCCTCAGCCCCCCTTATCTGCAACAAAACACATTTGTGCCTCTCATTGTGAGTGCCACTGTGCAAGGCTGCATGCAAGCTGATGCCTCTGCAATGTGCTCTCATGCTGAAGCCACTGCACGCGCACACGCACGCACTCACTCACACATACACACACGCGCGCGCATACACACGCATACATACGCACGCACGCACGTAGCATACACACGCATACATACGCACGCATGCACGTACTCGCGTGTGCTGCAGGACACTGTGTCCCCCCCTGGTGAGTCCCGCGCCGCTATTACCGCAGTGGCGGTGCTGACGGCTGTGCTTGTGCTACTGCCCATGGCGCCTGAGCTGGCTGATGCCTTTGGCATCGGGCCCACAGACCGCTTCCTGTTTTGAGCTCATCCCCCCCCCCTCTTTCAAGCGCATCCCCTCTTCCATTTATGTTCTCAACCGACGATGGCTGTATAAGCTCAGAACTGGCGAACACGGCGATCTTCAGACTGAGAGCCTGAAGCCAGCTTGGTGCGAAGGGTCTGAGGCTGCATACAATTTTGTTTGTGGGGCAGACAGCGGGAGTGCACGTGGCACGGGATTGCAGGGTAGGTGTGTGTGGGGTTGGTAGCCTTGCAGAGACGACGGTACCTTGGTTTTATTTTGGTCAAAAAGGGGTGTGTGTTAGAATGTGGGGAGCATGCCAAAAAGAGGGCAAGAGGAGTTGTACAGTGTGGGCTAAACTGCTTCCGGTCGAGCCGTCTGCCTGGAACATTTTTGCGTTGTTACTTATGTCCAGCGCTGTGTTTTTCCATGGGCGATATTTCCTGTAGGCAGCTGCACAAGCTGCTGCCGCGCATCTCGTGCTGTTTGAGATGATGGGCATGCTGGCAAGAAACAGGTGGTTCTGTATTTATATGCTTTGGGTTTGCAAATGTATTTTAAGCCAGTGTATGCTGGCATCCTGGCTTTTACAAAAGAGATTCCAAGTGGCCAAACCTGGTCTACCAAGAGCTGTTAAGTGCATGGTAACAACGAAGATGGGAGAAGGGAACACGCACTTCGGTTTTTAAAGAATGTGCGGCTCGCGCACACCGTTATGAAAGCAAGCAACAGCTGGGTACACTGGTGACTGCCTCACGTAGGAAAAAAGATGAGGAAAACTACATAGGCACAGGAGAACTCTCCCTAAATCAAGAAAAAAGAAACAAGGTTACAATGGGATTTGACCTTCAGCCGGGTAGTTTGGCTGCTCTGCTTGCTTGCTGGACCATGCCAGCCACAGAATAACTATCCATGGCTTAGGAGATAAAAAGATGAGTCTCACTAGTGTGAAAGAAAAGAAGAAACTACGTAGGCAGAAGGATCTCTCCCTGCATCAATTAAGGAAAAAGAGACACATTGGCTCAGAAGAGCCACGAGACACATTGGCTCAGTGAGTCCCCTCCACCACAAAGCTGTGAAGTAAGAAAGCTAATGGGGATCTGGAGGGTTACTGGAAGCACCCGGCTCCATAACCTGGCTGTGACAAATATTTTTGTTTTCAATAGCACGCCTAGTGGTAACAAGCTTGTTGGCATACATGACAGAATGGGCATGAAGTTTGCAAGCAAGTTTATTGGCGTGTTGGTGGTCAAGACCCAGCTGTTTTAACTGGTTAAGGGTGTGCTCAGTGTAGCAGGTCCCACCAACACCCAAAAGGATGGTGTGAAGAGTCACAACTTTTGCATAAATGAGTTTCCAGAGGTTTGCATGCTGCCGCTGTGCCGCCTCTAACTGTTGTCCAGGCCTCGTGTCTTCACAGTCACTGTGTACGGTACTTACACAGTCACAGTCACTGTACGGTACTTACACAGTCACTGTGTACGGTAGTGACTGTGTACGGTACTTACACAGTCACAGTCACAGTCACTGTGTACGGCACTTAATTTCGATCAAGTGCACGTGCCGCTGGTTTACATGAAGTTGGTGGGGCTGTCTCACGGGGTTGGCTCGTGTGGTCCTCTGTGTTGGGTTGTCTGCTGCGTAATGCATGGTGTGAGCGGGTGGAAGAAGGAGAAGAAGGAGTTGGTTTGGCTTTATACAGAGTAATCAGTATAGCATCAGGACGACTGGATGTGAGTCTAGATCTCTTAGGAAAATTTCTTGGAAAAAGATAAGGGGGTATAATTCTGTTTGATGCATATGCAGGGATTTGGAGGTTGTGTTGCGCCAACTTATCATCACTCCCTATGTCCATGTTTACCAAGCCTGCCCCCCAAGGGCTTTTGCTAAGAGCTGTGATGATCATTCTTCCAGCAGCATTGTGGCGTTCACTTTCATGCTGGAGATGATATGATTTTGGCAGCCAGAAAGCATGTGGAGTGCGCTGTCTATTTGATGACAGCCTGGGAGAGGGCATAATGGGTTAGTGGACCTCTTGAAGCGAACCGCGTGTTTTTGGTTATAGAGGGTACCCGTGCGATATTGTAAAATGGTGCGCTTCATAGGTGAGGATGTACAAGGCATGTTTCTAAAGGCATTGCTGATTTTCTTGTTAACATGAGGTAACTTACCTTATTGAATAAGCTCTGATAGTAAGAGTAGTAGCCTGTTTTGGGGTTGGCATATCCAAGTCTGTGTTTTGCATGCATATGAGACTGGAGAGCATTTTGAAGATTGGGGAGGTAGGTGATTTTAGGATTGGGTGCAGGAGCTGTGGATGTGCCAGCATTGTGTTGTTGTTTTTCCTCTTTGGCTAACCAAAATATATGAGAAAAAGGGTTCCCGCCAGGGCCTGCGCTAGGGATCCCAGTATCAGCCACGACATGCCTGAAAGATCTCCAACGCTATGATGAACATCGCAGCAATCCAATCGCCTGTGCTAAGAGGGTTGACACAGGAAATCTCTGTAGTCATGACACCCTATAACCAGGCATCAAGCATGCGCATCTTTCAGTCTAGAGATTGTGCCTTTTTACAAATTACCTTCAAGGGGGCACATGCTTTCACAGTCTATCTCCAAAAGGAACAGTTGCGAATTGGGGTTCCCTTGAATCCTCTAGGGTGCCTTCAAACCAGCAATACAGTCACTGCGGGGCACTTTATGCAAGAGTCCGTGTTGCCTCGTCGGGACCAGGATGTGCGCTGCCTTGAGGTCCTATGCACTGCGTTGTTTGCAGTAAGCAGCACAGGTACTCAGAAACATCTGGAGTACTCATCACCCTGCTACACACCTCCCTTACTGCTTCACCGTCATCAAGTATCCGTATAATGCAATGAGACGCCAATTTGCTCCAAATTTCCTCGGATCTTCCAACACGTGACCAAATCTAAAGTTTTCATGAAAATTAATCTTACCTTTACATTAAATTGCTCTACAGACCAAAACATTTGCTCACGTCCTTGCACGTCGGTTGGCCGTCTGTTATTTGGGTCTCGATAGTTTCATAGGCGCCCTTTTAACTTCAAAAGTGTTGGGAACTTGCCTGGCGTGGCGTGGCCCAAAGTTGCAGGTGCGCCGGTGTAGGTCTGCTCAATCAATTGAATGCTGTCCGTGTGTGTGAGGCGCACCAGCGGGAGCAGGGGAGGGGTACTCAAGGCAAAGCAAAGCAGCTCAGCAAGCTGCAGCAGCAGCGGGAGCAGCTCCCTACGGCAGCTCAAAGGCTGTGCCTTTGTTGCACGACCCCCCACGTGACCATTCTTCGCTCAAGTGCTCAAGCAGCCATTGGCCTCCTCCAAGTGCGATAGCACAAATGCAGAAGCGGCGGTGCCTGCCTGCAGACTGCAGTGACGGGTGTTCACAGGGGGTGCGAACCCGCAGGCTGACTGTGCTCAGGCACAGTGTGCAGGCACACACAGCAAGCTGGATTTTTTCCACCCGCCGTGCAGGATGTCGTGCCAGGACAAGCTGGGGGACGCGGGCTTGGACTTCTCGAGAGAGCAAGTTACCGCCCTTTGCAGCCTTTTCAGTGCCCAGCGGGAGGAGCTGGATGCCGCACAGAGCGACCTGAAGTACGGCGTCAACAGCGCGTGAGTGCACAAACGATAACACAGGAAAAAGACGAGTGCTGTCCACGAAAGATCTGACACTCTGTGCATTCCCACGTTTCACACCGAGTCACCTTCGCTCCTCCACGGTGTGCACCTGCATGCACGACACACACACACACACACACACACACACACACACACGCACACGCATACATGCATACATACACGCACGCACGCAAGCACACAAAAGCATAGACGCAAGCGCGCGCGCACATGCGTACACACACACACACACACACACACACACACACACACACACACACACACACACACACACACACACCAGTGTGTATGTAGCGCTTGCTCCTGCTATGCTGACATTAATATGCAAAAGATTGCCTGTGTGTGTCACACCTCCCCCTGCCTGCCCTTTCTGGCATTCAGTGGCCAACTCATCCTATTTCACTTGCTTGCAGGTGGCTGGTGCTATGCGGTGCCCTCGTGTTCATCATGCATGGAGGGTTTGCAATGTTGTGCGCTGGTGCCATCCGCTCCAAGAACACATTGGTGAGGAAAGCAGGGAGTGTAGGAGACAGTAGGGGAAGCATCTGAGTGAAACGTGCAATGCACATGGGTAGGGTCGTCCAACCCTGTTAGTAGGCACCATTTTTGGCATGCATTCAGTGCTGAAACGCCCTTGTACATGCCTTATTTCCAGGTATTGGATTGGGTCATCCTTAAATGTTGTGCTTCTGAAGGGTCGTAAATTTGCTGCAAGATAAGGCAAGGGAAGAATCCAGCTGACCATGGACAGGGATCCGAGCATGTGTGGTAGATGCGAGCTGCTGCGAGCGGCTGCCCAGTTTTGTTGTTATCTAGCAATATGGTGTCCTCTCTCTGGATGTATTTGCGCAAAGCCTGGGATGTTTGCAAGCACAGGCAGTGCTTGCATCACTACCATTTACAATTAATTAATGAATTAATTAAGGAAATGCATTTTAAGATGTACTCGTGAAAGAAATAGTCAATTTGCTAAAAGATCAAATAATGCCGCCGGTGGCACCGAGCTTGTCCTCAGGAATGCTTTCCTTGTCCTGCCCGCGCAGAACATCTTGCTGCAGACCATCCTAGATGCATGCGTGAGTGCCATCATGTTCTACACTGTTGGGTGAGTGGGCGTGATGAGTATGCGTGGTGATGTGAGCATGTGATAGATACATGTGATGGTGTGAGAAACACGTGGGTGCCTTCTACGCTGTTCTTCACTGTTGGGTGAGCGGCAGGCAAGAGTACAGAAGCAGAGAGCCTTCAGTTGAAACGCCCACCTGTCAGCTAGATTGGAGTCAATGGGGCGTGGTGGCTGTGTGCAAACACCAGCAGCCCATTTGGCTAGGCCTGTGTGCCCCTTTGAAAGATGGAGCATCACGCTCTCCTTGACCGTGTGCATGTGCATGCATAACACCGCCATGAGCCGGTCCACCTCCTGATTCCCGTTGTTTTGATGAACAGACCTGTCCAAGCAAGATGAAAGACCTCCTTGCTCTTGCCTCAACGCGTCCAGGCACTCCTTGTTGCAAAGCAGGCCCTCAATTCTATTCTTTGTGAAGCGGATGATGCTCGTGTGGTTCTGTCCAGCACACAGGGGCACAAGCCAGCAACCACGCACTGGTGAATACATGTGCATAGGAGCACAGGCCAGCACGCACGCACTGGTGAACATGCGTGCATTGGAGCACAAGCCAGCACTCACTCTCATGTGCGTAGGTTTGCCTTTGCATATGGCGAGGGCGACAACCCAAACACCTTCATCGGCGATGCCGTGTTTGGTCTGGCACGCTGGTCTTCTAACGCTACTGGAACTGGAACGGGCCGTTGGACCGACTGGGTGAGTGTGATTCACAGTGTTTAGATGCTGTGGTACTGCAACCATGGTGTGACAGCATGACCCAATTGCTTTGTCTGACTGCGCAACCACTTTTAAGGGCAGCTCAACACGGTCACAGGGGCAGCTCGACGCAATCACAGGGGCAGCAAAGCGGCTGGATTCATGACAGGGCATGTCCATGCACACTCATCCCCTGCCCTCCCCCCTCCCTGCCTGCTTGCAGTTCTTCCAATGGGCGTTCGCTGCAACCGCCACCACCATCCCTGCCGGCTGCGTGGCAGAGCGCTTCAACTTCAACGCCTACCTGGCGTACACCATCTTTGTGTCTGGCTGGATCTACCCCGTGGTTGTGCACTGGGTGTGGTCCGTCAACGGCTGGCTGTCCTACTTCCAGTACCCAGGGGGCGACCAGGGCGGCAATGGCAAGGGCTGGCACCTGTTCCGCTCCGGCATGATTGACTATGCTGGCTCAGGTACTATGATTGACTATGCTGGCTCAGGTACTATGATTGACTATGCTGGCTCAGGTTCCATGATTGACTACGCTGGCTCAGGTACTATGATTCACAATGCTGGCTCAGGTACTATGATTCACAATGCTGGCTCAGGTTCTATGATTGACTATGCTGGCTCAGGTAGGCTGCTGGTACAGTGTCTGGTGTCCCTCTCTTTGTTACTTTCGACTCTCTTATTTAATTTTGACTGTGCTGGCTCAGATAGGTTACTGGTGCAGTGTCTGGTGTCCCTCTTTTATTCACTGTCCACAGTGGTGCCTGTTTCTTTTATTATGGTGCGCTCCCTGGCCAGATAGGTTACTGGTACAATGTCTGGTGTCCCTCTTGTGTCTACAGTGGCGCCTGTTTCTATTGATGCAGTGCGCTCCCTGGCCAGCTTGCTCTCTGGGGGCCTTGCTTGCTGGTACCTCCTGGGGGTTCGCAACCCCCTCTGCATGCCATCCCTCCAAAAAGTCTCCTTGTCTGGTCTGGCTTTAAAAGGCATGTTCGTGTTTGCACATGCCCGCGCGTGCACACACACACACACACACGAGCACACATAACACAATCCCTGACCCCCTCGCTCTTACGACGTACATCCAGCTGTCATCCACATGACTGGCGGCTTCACTGGCATGATGGGCGCCTGGCTTGTGGGCCCCCGCCTGGGCCGCTTTGACTCCATGGGCAACCCTGTGGACATGCCCGGTCACTCTGTGGTGCTTACTGTGCTCGGCACTGTGCTGCTGTGGTTCGGATGGTGAGCAAGGCCCCCTGCAGCTGTAGATGACGCATGTGTGCGGTGCCTTTCTAATGGCACTGGCTCGGTTTGTGCGGTAAGGAAAGAGTTTCTCAGTGGGTACGATTGTGATGGTGCACGTTTGGTGCAGCAGTGTGGTAGTAGCAGAGCAGCGGCAGTGGGCATTGTCCGGGTTGCAATGCTCTTCCCCTGCAGTCATATTCTTGCCCTCCCCAAGGCCTCCAGGAGAATCGGCACATGTGTGGCCGAGGCCAACTGCACACACGCGCACGTACACACACACACACACACACACACACGAACAGGTATGGTTTCAACCCTGGCTCCGTGCTGGTCATTGCAAATGCCACCAGTGGAGAGGTCGCTGCACGTGCTGCTGTGACTACCACCCTGTCCGGCGCAGCAGGTGGTTTGACTTGCTTGGTCAACGCATGGAGGCGCAACAAGGTGTGTACCGGAGCAAGTTGTTTGATGGCATTTGCACTTGCATTTCATTGTTGTGTGTTCCCCCTTGTGTCTATCTGCATTCAATGATCACCAACTGTGTGAGGCGGGTATCAGAGCAACATTTTGGTTCAAATTGCTGCAAATTGGACAAAATAAAGGTTATGAGATGCTGTCTGGAATCTGGTCCTAAGCAAGTGACTTGTGGGCCTTTGCTGACGCACAGCCCCATTTTTGAGCGTGGATCACTCACTCCCCCCCCCCCCCCCTGGATCAGCCAGAGGATTCTTGGCCCCAAACAACCCAAGGGATTCTTCCCTGGAATCTGCTTAAGCCTTTAGTAAGGACAAGATACGGGTATTGTCAGCCCAAAGGCCACTGTTGGCACCCACAGATTTCAAAGGATAGTGGTGCGGCGGAATTTGCATTCCTGGTGTGTGCATACCGGTGTAGCAGTTCAACTTATGTGCCTGACATCACCATCATCTAGACGCAAGCCTCATGTTTCTTTCCTTGTTCTTTGATGACTGGCTGCAGGCCTGGGATCTGGTTTCTCTGTGCAACGGTGAGTGCAAGCGCAGAACATGGAGAACATGATGAGAGTGCAGGCGGGAGTAGAGAAGCTGACTAGGCTTTGCTGCAACGATGAGTGCAGAACATGGAAGGCATGATTGGAGTGCGGGCAGGTTTACTGAGGCTGCCTGAGGGAGGGATCAGATGTTGCTGAGGAAGAAGTCCCTGTTAAACTGCAAACTCATGGCTCTTTTGTGGGTTGCGTCGAGCAAAAATCTCTGTTTGCTGAAGGCTCTTGGCTTTGTTGTGGGCTCCGCTGAGCAGGAAGCTCCTGTTGGCTGAAAGCTTGGTGTGAATCGCAGACTTTTGCGGATGCTGGTCATGCAATTGATACGTTGCTGGTTCATGGGCTAGAACACGGTTCCATGGTGTGCCTGAGGTAAGTTCAATGGGGGGTGACTGGTAGCATGTTTGTATGCAGCACAGCCAGACAAACAGACACATGTGCTTGCCTTCTCGCTGACACAACCAACAGGTGTGCTGGTGGGCTTTGTGTCTATCACTGCTGGTGCGCATGTGGTGGAGCCATGGGCAGCTCTCATTGCTGGCTTCGTGGGTGGTTTGGTGAGTGCTCGCTCGTTTCACTGCTTGCATGGAGTCATTGCGTGCATGGGATTGTGGGCGGGGCTCTCGGTGCTCTGGCTTGGTGGGTGGCCTGGTGGTCACCTGCCTGTACAAGTGGAAGCTAAGTTTGGATGCTCTAGCTTTTAGAGTGCCGCAAAAGGGCAATGAAGGGGTCCAGCCCACGTTGTTTGTGCTTTGTAATGTCTGTTTTCAGCACAATGCAGAATTGAGGGTCTACCCTCATCCAATGGGCTTGTCTCCTCCGTACACACCACATCCCAAACGTGCAAAACATTGTCAATACCGATGTATCACGTCTGCGCCTTGCGCGTGCCACCTTCAGCATTCAATGTGCAGAAGGTGATTTAACCCTCCTCATGATCCACCTCGCTTGAGTGTTCCGTCCGTCTTGCACGCAGATCTTTGATGGCATGTGCTGGGTGTTCCTGAAGCTCAAGATCGATGACCCCCTCAGCGCAGCCCCCATGCACGGATGGGTGGGTGCGTGGGCCTGCGTCTTTGTGGGCCTGCTGGCCAAGCCTGATTACATCAAGCAGTCCTACGACCGCACAGAGTACCACCATGGCGCGTTCTACCCCGGCAGCTCCGGCCGCCTGTTTGCTGCTCAGGTGTGTGCAGGGAGTGGGCAGCTAAAACAGAGGGGCCAAGGAAATGGATGAGCAGTAAGCCGTTGTCATGCTGCGGACAGCTTGTAGGAGGCTCCAAGGGCAGGCAGTCCTCCAGCACATCTGTGGGGAGCAAAACACTAGAAGGTCATGGCAGGAGGCTCCATTGCCTCTCAGAGCTCTTGATGTATGCAAGGCAAGGATGGCACTCACTGCCTTGCTTTGCCAGGAGGAAGCATGTACCGGAAGGGGGCACATGAAACTGGGGGCTGAGGCAGCTTGCAGCCGCAAACCCATGCAGCAGGCAGCATCATGCTTGCACACGTGCACGCCATTGCCATCCGCGCCATGCAGCCTAGATGTGCAGCCTGAATATCCCTGCTATCCTGCTCAAAGCACACGCACATACTCACCCGCTGCTTATACACAGATCATCAGCACTTCCACCATTGGCGGCCTGGTGTGCAACCTTCAGAAAGGCCTTCTTTTCTTCCCTTCCCTTCCCTTCCCTTCCCTTCCCAGAATCCCTGCCTCCAGAAAACCAATCCCACATGCTCACCCGCTGCGTACGCGCAGATCATTGGCATCCTCACCATTGCGGCCTGGGTGTGCGGCCTGAGCGGTCTGCTGTTCCTTGGCTTGAAGCTCGTCGGCAAGCTGCGCATTAGCGAGGAGGATGAGCACCGCGGCTTGGACCGCTCCAAGCACGGCGGCTCTGTGTACAACATGATGGACCCCGCAAACAAGTACCCGCAAGAGGGCAAGGTGGTGAGTGACCACAGGAGAGGGGTGAGGCCCTCCCTTGTAGCGGCAGGGTTTGTAGCAGGATCCCTTTAATGCGCTATTTTGTGCCTTGTGTGAAGGGGGGGGGGTGTCCCATGGAACCTGACCATGCCCAGTGCTTGCCAGTGTGTTCTCCACTTTTCCTCTGTTCAGTATGCCCTCCGCAGTTGACAAGCACTCAACCCTGATGGCCTCTGTCAGTGCCTCTTTCATCCTGATGGCTTCTTCAGGTGCCCCTTAATTCCTGATGTTGCGCGTGTGCAGGAGATCAACTTCAATGATGATGGCCTCCAAAACACGCCTGACATCCAGAAGCATACAGGCCACGAGCTAGATTCCAAGGCTTGAACTCGGTTGAGCAGGTTATAGGTTACGGAAGCAAAAGGCTCAGAGTCAGAACGACTGGCTGCTTGCTGGGTTGAGAGGAGGTCGCACATGCCAGCTTGGTCAAGCTTCAGGCCTGGCTTGCATGTTCTGAGGGCAGTGCATCCAGCCACCCCCAGCTGAGCCAGTGCCTGGCGTCTGTGCTGTTCGCTGGGCTTCCCGGAACACACAGGATTCTTTCTTTAATGCGTTGGAGCCTTGATTCTATGTAGATCAAGGTGTTGGTTGCTGTGTGAAGTGGCATGTGTATTATTGGTGTACGAGGTCTTGGTGAGCATGCATCCACCCTCAGCACACTATTCTGTGCTATGCTGCCTGACCTCGCCCGTCCTTGCCACAGTTTGGTTGGAATATGCTGTTCGTAGTACGCATGTCTGCCAGGCACATCAAAATTAGGTGCGGTCGCAGGTATGAGCTAGAGCTGAGCTTTCAACTCCTGATGGCCCACTCTTGCCCAAGCTCGGGTTCTAGATTCTGAGCCCGCATTCTCATGCCCAGGCACTTGCGCATGACACTCATGCATGTGTGTACCAAACTGCATGATGTGAATGTGATCCTTGGTTCTTATATATATAACACTGGCTGCTTTTGCCTGTCTGAGAAACCATGTCGACCATGGTGACTGTTGCAAGCTGACAGCAGTTCGTGATGTGTTCCTTGGTCCGTGATGCCATTGGCCCCTATTACAAGAAAATTGGAATTTTGGCAACATTGAGGAAGTGTGAACTGAACATACCAGTTGAGACAGGTTGGCAAGCATGCCAACAGTGTAGTTATTTATGACGGGTCTCTCGCTTTCAGAGACGGAGCAGTCGTGACAATAGTTTTTTTAGATCCACTCTTCTTTCCAATTGTCACAGCTCTCAGTTATTGCTTTTTTAGACAGCTCAAATGTTACGTACACCGTTCTACTCTTGCAGCTACTCTATTTCTCATCATCTCCCAGAAACAGTAAACTACCTCAGAACAGCCAGCGTCCAAGGAGTTACGAGGGGGGTTGGTCCACAGCTTAAGACTCTGGCTGATCGGTTGCTGGTCTTATCAGCTGCTGGTGAAACAATCTCATCCAGCATCAAGAATTGAAATCAATTCAGACAAATCTTCTGAAAATCTGTACAGGTTATAGGGAAAGCTTGTTATTGCTTTGATTTAAGTTACAAGTTACAATGGGGTCTGACCTTCAGCCAGGTAGTTTGGCTGCTCGGTCTGCTCAACTGTTCCAACTGCACAAAAAATGTCCATCCGAAACAAGATTTACAGATTTACAGGGGGGCACCTTCAGCCAGACTGTTCGGCTGATCGGCCTGTGACTGGTCCTTGCCAGCCGACAGAATATCCATGTGAAAAAGCTTGGTCCAACTAGAGCACAATAAGAGGACGGAGGTTCATCTACAAGGTTTACAAGGATAAGGCCTTCGGTCAAGAATTGCGACTGCTAGCCTGCTCATAAAAAGCGATTAATTCATGAAGGAAAAAAGGAAGTTTATGGTTGTTCTGGTTTAAAAAAGCGGACACATCATGAGATCCTGCCTGTGAGAACAAGGGAGCATATTTCCTGCGGAGAGAGACCACCTGGGGATGTGTGCAATGAAAGAGGACATGTTGTTCATCCTGGACATTATCATCAGCCTCACAAAGGTCACAGTTTAGGGCAGACCTGTGATTCCAAGTTGCTGTCTCATAGCGAAGGGTGTGAACACGAAGTCTAAACCGAGCCACGTTGCGAATGACATCATGGGGGTGGTCAAGGAACATGTATTTGGGAAGACTGTAGGAAGAATGCCCAACCAAGGCCCTTTTTGTAGGAGTAGCGCACCACTGGTGATAGGTTAAGCGTTTACTGTTGCGCTCTCTTGGGTGTGTGTTGGAAAAAGGCGGAGGAGGTTCATCTACAGAAGAAAGACTGCAATTTCAGAGCCATGCAACAAGCAAGTTGCGGTTTCTGAGTAATGCAACAAGCAGGTTATTGAAGTCTGAAAGGAATACAAGCAGCAAGCAGCACATGGCCTACACTTAAACAGGACAAGGGCCAACTGATATCCAGGCATGCAAACACACAGCATGCAGCCTCATCTCTACAAAATCCCAATCCATAACCAAGCCTGCCAAGGCTCGGAAACAAGACGATAAGTCTCATTAGTTTGCTTCTGCAAGAAATGAATAGCATCCTCAGAGCTAGCTTGAGAATAGTAGAAAGTGCCTGAATCGTCCAGAAAAATTCTATGAGAGGAGAAGAAGTCAGAAAATAACTGTGCATAAGTCCTTCGAAGAGAACACACAGAAGCGCAAGAACAAAAGAACACAGCATGCTTTTCATCTTGGAGTCCTCTTTAGTCACATCTGCCACAAGTTGATGTGTGCTCCTGCCTTCGCATGCTTGTTTCATTTAGAGTGACTGTGTGTGTTTTACAGTTGACACTTCTGAACTCAGCTCAAGGCTTTCAGTCACCATTTACAAATTTTTGGTTTAGTTTGGTTACAGGCACCTTTTGCTTCAGCTAAGCTGCCCTTGTAGGCAGGTACAGCTATGTAACCCTATCCTATCCTATCCTATCCTAAAGCATTGTAAAATCTAACTGCTGCGCGAAACCAATATAACTGTAAAGGTTAATGCCCACACTCACGCAGTACAGACCAATTAGGAGTGGTGCGCTTTACCCCAAGGATACGCTTCAATAAGCACAGGTGCACAGCTTGCAAAGGACAGTCCATTTCAACTCCTTCTTTCATAAATCTAGTGCCCCAAATCTGGCATGCATGTATGCTAGCAGGGAGAGCATATGCTTTAGTCAGCCAGAGCATGGTATGCGGCCTGTCTGTCAGGCGGTGCTCAGATGCGAATTGCCTAATCCGTCTACAACCAGCTAGGAAAGGGGCACACATGTACTCAGCAGTGGCTTGCGGGTTGCGTTGTTTTGTGAACAGCATGCCTAAATATCTAAAAGAATCTGCACACGCCAAACGAGCTCCACCTAACGTGAAAACTGGCACATTATCGCCCTTTGAATTAAAGTGCACAATCTCAGACTTGGCAGTGTTAATCACCAACCCTTTCCGCTGAGCATACGTATGGAGCCTATCTAACATCAGTTGGCGCTTCTGTGTGTTGCGCTTCAGTGTGTTGCGCTTCTGTGTGCTCTCTTCGAAGGGCTTATGCACAGTTATTTTCTGACTTCCCCTCGTCTTATAGAAATTTTCTGGACGATTCAGGCACTTTCTACTATTCTCAAGCTAGCTCTGAGGATGCTATTCATTTCTTGCAGAAGCAAACTAATGACACTTATCGTTTTATTTCCGATCTCATGGATATTTTTTGTGCAGTTGGAACAGTTGAGCAGACCGAGCAGCCAAACTACCTGGCTGAAGGTCAAACCCCATTGTAACTCATTGTAACTAACATCAGTTGGAGCTGATCAGGAAGGTTACTGGTGAGGCACAGATCGTCTGCATACAGCATGTGGGTGACTCGAACGTCCCTAGTGCCTGTAATACCGTACCTCCACGACCAATTTGAATGGTCCCCCCAAAATAAATAATTAATTTAGTTTGAATGGGCCTCCAGGAAGAAATATTTTAATTCGAAGGGGGTTCGATTGGCTCATGGCTGGCATTGATTTCTCAGTTCGATGGATTACAATGGTAAACCCAAGCCGTAATCTAAAACCAAGATATAGGCCACAGGCCGGAACTCTGGCAGATCGGTTTCCGGTGTAACAACAAAGGGCACAGCAAGCATGAAGTATGCATCGATGAAGAATAGACAAAAGAAAAGGAAGGACTTTGTACGCCAGATCCAGCTGTGTGAATGAAGGAAAGGATAGACGACACACTGACATGCACCATCCACATGCTTATACTAGACACTATTTCTAGTGTGAGAAGTTGTATGCAAAACATGTTTTTTCCATTATGCTGTGGACACCTGGGCGTGGTTCAGGTCGAGCTCCGTGCACCGGGAAGCTTGGGCATTTTATGCATCTGAGCACATCATCCTGTGTTTTTTGAGGAAGCAAATGCCTCCCTGTGAACGTTTGCATGATTATGGACTGCAACGTTGAAGGCTTAATAAGCAAAGGTATGCGCATGACTCCTGCTAGCTACGCACAGGCTGCCGTCTCTGCTGCTGCTGCTGCTGCTGCAGAGCCTGGCCTGGAAGCCTGGCCTTGAGGCCCCCTCTGGGCACCACCACTTCTGTGTCTGTGGGAACGCCCTCTGTCCATCGCCCACCCCCCCACCTCCCTGCCACCAAACCCGGACGGCCGCCGCTCCCACCCTCCAAATGGCTGCTACTGCTTGGGGGGCGCTGTCGAGGAGATGGAAGCCGTGCCTGCTCCTCAGCAAGCCACCTCCCACCCCCCCACTTGCCTCCCACAAGCCCTGGACGGATATTGCCCCCACCACCAACACCCCCAGCAGTGCTGCTGCTGCTACTGGGCGGCCGCTGCTGCGTATCCGCCCCTTGCGGCTGCCCTTTGGTGAGGATCAGGGACTGCCGCATGGGTGTGCCTGGCTTGCTGCTGCTGCGGCTCATCCCAGCACTCCTATTACGCGCCTCAGCGCCACCTGTCCTCCCCTTCTCCCCTCGCAAGCCCTGCTCTCCAACATGCCTATCCACATTCCCCCCTCCCTCCTCCTCCTCCTCGTCGTTCCCACTGGCATCATCATTCCCACCCAAACCAGCATGCTCACCACCGTACCCTTCCGTCTCCGCATCATCACCCTCACCCTGTAAGCCCCCCGCCTGCATTGCCCCCTCCTCCTCGTCCTCTTCTTCCTCCCCTCCTCCTCTCAGCAGCACCCCCCTATCATCATCTTCATCCTCATCCTCTCCTTGAACAAACCCAGGCCCCCTTGCCTGTGGAAGGCCCTGACCAGCCCCTGCCCGACCATCCTGCTGCTGCTGCTGCTGCTGCTGCTGCTGTGTGGTAGGAGGGTTGGGTTGTGGGCTGTGTGGGCCCTGTGTTGCAGAGGCGGCAGGGGCCACTGAGGGGAAGAGGCGGTGGAACTCCGCAAGGGCAGCAGCCACTTGGGGATCATCCAGCTCTGGGATACGCACCAGGCCACCTCCAGCAGCTGCACGTTGGTGTTGGAGCGTGTTGGGGAGTGTGCGTGTGCGTGTGTGTGTGTGTGTGTGTGTGTGTGAAGTTCAAGCACGCCAGGCACACAAAGCACAGAGTAAAGGCGTGCATTTGTCAGCATGTGTGTGTGCATGTGCATGTGCAATTGTGTGCATGTACGCAAGCGTGTGTGTGTGTGTGTGTGTGTGTGTGTGTGCGTGCGTGCAAGTGTGTGTGTGTGTGCAAGTATGTGAGTGTGTGTGTGTGTGTGTGTGTGTGTGTGCAAGTATGTGAGTGTGTGTGTGCGTGTGTGTGCGTGCGCGTGCGTGCGTGTGTGTGTGTGTGTGTGTGTGTGTGTGTGTGTGTGCAAGTGTGTGTATGTGTGTGTGTGCAAGTGTGTGTATGTGTGTCACACAATAGAGGTGTGCGTGTGTCAGTGTGTGCGCGCTTGCTTGCACATGCACGCATTTTCCTGCTTCCAGATTCATTCTCTTGTACGTGCTTACATGATCTGGAGTGATGTGAATGTGCAGGTTGCGTAGGGTTTCCCCTTGCATCCGACACTCCCTCTAAATAAGCAAGCAGGGTTGATACTGTGCCCGTGACACTGACTCGAACATTCAAGATGTAGGACAATTACACCTGCCTACCACCTTATTGATTGCAGCCTAGTTTGCATATGACTCATCTCTTGCACAACTTGAGAGCGCGTGAGTTTCCACGCAGCACATGGGCATGCCACCTAGTTGCCTACTCTCTCTAAGCAACTGCATAAAAGGCGTACACTTGACCATATTAGCAGCATGAGACCAAGAGCATACGGGAAGCACTGCTTCCGGACGGCGCGTGCCTGTTTAAACATTAAACATTGCAAACCTAAGCTCAAAAGCGTGATAAGCGTGATGAGCGTATTTATGGGTCGAGTCAGGGTGAGCGCCATGCAAGGGAGTGGAGGCAGAGGGATGTTTCAGCTTCTGGGTCCCCTCTCTCCAATTTTGACTTATTTTGACTTATGCGGCATAGGTTATGCCAGACAAAATGGACTTTTGTTTGCACGACAAGTCAGTGCCAAGCAGACAAGATATGGGCTGTGGGGTGTGTAATGGCAAAGGTGCAGTCAATCAACCCAAACTTGGATGGGATGTTGACAGCGCATTGTTTGATAGCGCAAATAAGCCAGGATGGCAGCATGTGGGCTTACAAGCCAGTCGTGGGTGCCTGGCAGGACAAGCATTAAAGTTGGCCTGATTACTATGCTTCCATTCCCCTTTTGGCTATAACAACCATGCAGATGGATGCAGAAGCAAAAGATGAGCAGGGCGGTGTCTTTTATGACAGGTCAAGAGCACTAGCAGGGGGGGTCCAGGGTGAGTGGGAGGAGGGGGAGCTGAAAACTTTCAGGTGCCTTCCGTCAGATCATCTTTTCAATACTCCTGGTGTGACCCACCGTTTTTGTTGTCCTGCTCGCCACCATTAGTTGCAGTGCTCAAGTGCAAGCTGTTAGCATCCTCCCTGCTGCCCTCCCTCAAGCTGGAAGACCGGCTGCCTTGAAGCACAACGCCCCTTGCTGGCGAAGCAGCTGGCTTACTGCCTGGCAATTGTGGCGCTTGCCCCCTCTCTGCAGGGCTGCCAACAACCGCCTGCAACAGGTATACAGATTGAAGAAAGGAGAAAGCCATCAGTCAAAGCGCATGACTGCTAGGCAGCAGGGTAAAGTCTTGAAGCCAGTGCTGCCAATGACCAGTGCTGCCGACAACCGCCTGCAACAGGTTTTCAGGAGACAGCGGCCGGTCAAAGCGCACGACTGCTGAGCTTCTGCAGGAGATCTTGGAAATCAATGCTGTCAACAAGCCTGCAACATGCCTACATGCACAGTAGAACAGGTGCAGGAAAGTCAGTGATTACGTTATCATGCAGTCTGTTCATGTCATTATGCAGTCTGTAGAGGAACCAGCGATTACTTAGTGATGGTTGCAGTCAATGATTACGCACTAGCGGTGATCATGTAGTGGTGGTGCAGTGCTTTACACTTCTCCTTTCAGGCATGAAAATCGATGCTGCACAAATTTAAAGTTAAGGATAGGAAGCAGGGGAATCAAATCTAGGCATGCGGCTTGCATGCCCAACACAAGTGGGCTGCAAATCGCGACATCATTACTCCACCAAGCCTGTACTCAAAGTGCAAAGAGGAAGGCCAATGCCCTTTTCAGAGAGCAAGTCTCAGTCCCAGATCACTGTCTATGCCAGGCACCGATGCATTTGGATGAATGCAGGAACAAAAACACCAATGCAATCGGTGACATGCAAAACCAGCACCAACGCATTTGGTAACATGCAAAAATGGCAATTGTGCATTTGGTTGACATCGACTGAAACTATAAAGCAAGTTCATCAAACAATCATTTGAATTTGAGTGCGCGCCAGATGTTGAAGAGGAAATGAGACCATGCACCTTTTGAATACACTTTGGCTGGAACAGCACGCGTCTGCCAAGAATAGCTCTTTTTCCTCACATGCTTAATCGAGCACCAAAAGCAGACAGACGTGCAACAAACAAGGCAGTGTGCAGAGAACGCAAGGCTGCCGCAGATGAGAAGGTCACCCAACACACTCCTCTCTCACCCTCCTTCCGCCCCTCCCTCCAGAGTCAGGAGTTCCCAGCTCGCTCCTAAACTCCCACACAATCCCGCTCACCTTGCGAAGCATGTGACGCGGCATCTGGGGCATTATGGGCATGACCGGGAGCTGATGTGCAGCATCTACGCCTGGGGCCTTGGCCTGCAGGCACAGCCGGTCACCAACACATGTGCATCCTGTCCATGTTCAAACCACTGTCAATGTTCTCCGCGCCAGGGGCCTCGGCTTGCAGGCACAGCTGGCCATCAACACATGTGCATCCTGTCCATGTTCAAACCACTGCTGATGCTTTCCTCGCCAAGCGCCTTGGCCTGCAGGCACAGCTGGTCACAAATACACATGTGCATCATGAGCGCACCACACGTGCATCATGAGCGCACCACATGTGCATCATGAGCGCACCACATGTGCATCATGAGCGCACCACATGTGCATCATGAGCGCACCACATGTGCATCATGAGCGCACCACATGTGCATCATGAATGCACCACATGTGCATCATGAGTGCACCACATGTGCACCATGAGCGCACCGCATGTGCATCATGAGCGCACCGCATGTGCATCATGAGTGCACCACATGTGCATCATGAGCGCACCACATGTGCATCATGAGCGCACCACATGTGCATCATAAGTGCACCACATGTGCATCATGAGCGCACCACATGTGCATCATGAGTGCACCACATGTGGATCAACACATACGCATAGGGTTGGCCAATCCATACATCAACTCCGTACTTGGGGTATGTCCAGTGCTGAAATGATTGGTATGCGTACATACATGCAATCATATGGAGTTGGCTGAACCCACACATGTACAGTCGATCACCAACTCATCTACCATGCCAGGGGCCCCGGCTTGCAGACACTATCAATCGCCCCAACATGTGAGCTCTGTCCAGTCTACCTTAATCCGCCACACATGCTCCCCTGCAAACCTTGCAAACTGTACACGTCCTTTTCTTGCATTCTAGTGCCGGGAATCTTCAATCGCTGTTGCTGTTGGCAGGAATTGCAAGCAAGAGCAAGGCATAGCGGACATAGCGAGGCAGCCATGCTCCATGCACACAGACGAGTAAAAGCACACAGGAGCCGTATGCAGAAGCACACATGTTGTGAGCAAAAGCAGGCAGGTGCTGTGAGCAGCAGAAGCCATGCAGTGAGCATAAGCAACTCAACAGCAATGTAGTGAGCAAAAGCAATGCTGTGAGCAAAAGCAGTGCAGTGAGTGGAAGCAGCTTGGTGTGCATTTAAAGCAAAGCAGAGTGAGCTGAGAAGCAGACTGTACAGTGAACATAAGGTGTGTTTTTTGCATCAAGCAAGATTCTTTGCCATTGCCATGCAGCTACTTGACCTGCTCAATCACAGCTGTCTCAAGCATTCACTATTCAAGAAGGTCAGCAAACTTGATAACAACAAAGAGGACAGTGATAAGCAAGCACCTACTCAGCTGCAGCACTCGTTGCTTATGAAGTTGAGCAAACCCAATGACGACAAAGAGAAGGAGAGGCAGTGGCAGACAAGCACTTGCTCAGCTGCAGCTGTATCAACACAGCATTCATTGCTGGTGAAGGTGAGCAAATTCAATGGCAAAAAAGAGAAGGAGAGGCAGTGGCAGACAAGCACCTGCTCAGCTGCGGCAGTCATGTCCAGCTTCAGGCCCTCCCTCATGTTGGACAGCACGTTGCTGAGCTGCTGCCGATAAATGTCAAGCGTCTCGCCAAACTCCACTGGAACAAATGGAAAGAAAAAAAGAGCATTCGAATGCTGCAGGATTCAAGCACTTATCTTCATAGGAAACCAGGATAATGATGAGGCAAGGAAATGGATGCCCTGACCGTCAGACAAAGGAAAACATTCAAGCGTGCATCTTCAAAAGGAATCAGGGTAACAATGAAGCATTTTGAGGGTTATGGATGCTTTGGCCGTCAGACAAAAGGGAAGCATGCAAGCGTTTACCTTCCAAAGGAACCAGGATAAAGATGAGGTACCTTAGGGATAAGGATGCTTTGGCCATCAGACAAAAGGAAAAAAAAATGAGTAGAGCATCAAGGCAGCCATGGCGATGGATGTGTTAAGCAGTACAGAGACGGCAAGCTCGCTGTCAGTACTCAACGGCAAGCCAGGCTGCATGCGAGCTGTCGAGTATGGAAACCAGTCTGGCCATCAAAGGTGGGAATTAAATATCAGGTGGATCCATGAAGCAGGGGGATAAAACTTACAGCCCTTCCCTTGGATTGTTTGAGTTGTTCCCTTGGATTGTTGGTTTGAGGAAAAACACAATGATTTACATCAGACAGCTGCAACCAGCATTGTTACTAATCATAGATGGGGGACTGTGAAGATCAAGCGCTGATCACAACCGGGATAAGCTTAAAGATCAACGGATTTGCTCCATATGTGTAGCTCTAAGGCCAATCCATTGGTCAGTTGCGCTCAGTGGGCCGCATGCCTTGTAGCAGGCTCTGAGTAGGCAACACAAACGCTCCACAACATGGGGAACACAACAGACAACCCTGGGATAGCCTAAGCGTCCCTGCCCATCCCTCCGAGCCTGTCTCCATCCCCCTGTGCGACCTCTGGACTGCATGTTCTGCTGCAGCATGAGCAGCCACGTCCCACCTTCTTTGTCCATGCTGCACACTTCTCACACATTTGGTGTGATGCAAATTGGTTTGATTTGAGGTGCTGGGTAGTGCTCGCTCCGCCCACCTATTCTCTGCTACACTTTTTTGATCCATACTCACCTACGGACTGCGTGTACTGCTGTGGCGTGAGCAGCCGCGCCGCACCCCCTGTGCGTGCAGACGGGGGGCGCTGGTGCATCATCACATCGCGCACCCCACTGCCTGTCAAGCCTGACGATGAGAACGCAGAGCCCGGTCTGGAAGGTACGCCACCACCAGCTCCTGCAGCATAGCCTGTCCCTCTGCTGCTCCCACCAGACCAAGGCCGAGCTGCTCCCCCACCCGCTCGCTGTTGTTGACTGGCACTCATAGCAGCTATGAGCTGCGAATGCCGCACTGACGCACTCGCGGGGCGTCCCAGGGCAGACGCCGGCCGCTGCTGCTGCTGCAGCTGTTGCACAGAGGTCCGGGCACTCGGCGGTCCACCCCCAACCCCTATCGACCCACTCCCACTCCCACGCACCTCCGCACTGGTACCCCTACCTCCCGACCCCCCTCCATCACCCAATCCTTCCCAACTGTCCTGCAGGTTGGCACTCTCTCCAGCCACACCACGCGTCAAGCTGCCAGTTGGCGCTATGGATAGGCTACTCCGAATACCCATGCGGCGCTTGAAGGCCTCCATCTCTTGGGCGCTAGGCTCCAGCAGGTGCGGGTCCACACCTTGCAGCAGCTCGTCCAGACTTGCCCTTGGGCCGTTTTGGGTTGGGCTCCCTTCCCACGGGAAACAAGGCAACAGGTGTCAGCATTCAGTACTCGATGCAGCAATTTGTGCTGCTCTGATCTGGGCAGTTGCTATGCACATGCAGACACATGGAAGTGGCAAATGATGCAGCAGCATTTTTAACTCCTGGTGTTATTCCAGTGATATTACTGAACACATGAAACAAAATAATGGGCATTGTATCCAGCATGGATGCAGCTCAGGCATAGAGGAACATTGTGGATGACGCAGAAGCTCGTCGAGCTCTGCTCTGAGGCCATCTTGGTTTTGAGTATCTGCTGCCTTTTTCTTTTGCATGTAGAGTGGCCAATGGCATGAGTGGGGAAAGAGGGTTGAGGGCTGCAAAGCAGCGCCTTTGGCATGCTAAGCTGACCTCGTAGGCAGTTCCGGACACCGACTTCTTTCTTTCCTTTCTTTTCCTTTCCTTTGGCTTTGTAAAGACGTTTGTAGATCAAATGGGTCCATACTACCAGTCATTAACGAAATGTTTAAGTTGCATGCACTCGGCAGCACCTGCTGTGCCTCAGGGGCATATTGACTAATGCTGGATGAGGAGGCCAAATGAACTGCAGCTATGTGCATGCGCTTATTGGGAGGGGGGTGGGTTGGGTTACACAAAATCAAAAGCATGCAGCAGGGAAAAGGAATGTGCGGCACGTGGACCCAGCGCCTCAGATTAAATCAAACCAAACCAGATCAAAGCACAGCAAGCAAGCAATCAAACCGTGCAGCAGGGAAAAAGAAAGTGCGGCACGTGGAGCTAGCGCCAAAAATCAAATCAAACCAAATCAGATCAAAGCACAGCAAGCAATCAAAAGCACACAGAGGGAAAAGGAAAGCGCGGCACGTGGGCCCAGCGCCTCAATTCAAATTAAATTAAATCAGATCAAAGCACAGCAAGCAATCCATCAAAGTGTGCAGCAGGGAAAATGAGGGTACTGCATACAAAACCAGCGCCTCAAACCAAATCAGATCAAAGCACAGCAAGCAATCAAAAGTTCAAAGAGGAAAAAGGAGGGTGCAGCACGCGGACCCAGCGCCTCAAATCAAATCAAACCAAACCAGATCAAAGCACAGCAAGCAATCAAAAGCACACAGAGGGAAAAGGAAAGTGCGGCACGTGGAGCCAGCGCCTCAAATCAAATCAGATCAAAGCACAGCAAGCAATCAAAAGCACAGAGGGAAAAGGAGGATGCGGCACGTGGAGCCAGCGCCTCAAATCAAATTAAACCAAATCAGATCAAAGCAAAGCAAGCAACCAAAAGCGTGCAGCAGGGAGAAAGAAAGGCGCGGCACGCAGATCCAGCTCCTTGCTCCAACAACTCTAGCACACCGTGTGTGTGTGTGTGCGTGTGTGTGTGTGTGCGTGTGTGTGTGCGCGTGCGTGCGTGTGCGCGTGCACGTTTTTCCCCATTGCTTGTGGCACGGCATGCAAATCCAGCACCTCGCTCCGGCAACTAAAGCACACACCCAGCAGCACTCGAAGAAGTCACTCACAGTCAGCGCTGCTCCTCACGTGCTTTGCAGCGCAACAAACACAGCAATCAGCACGCATGCACAGCACGTCCTTAGACACGGCCCCTTTGAGGCAGGCGATAGAGGACACAGAAATGATAAGAAAAGACTCCGCATGCCAGGTCTGGCTGTGTGCATTAAGGAATGCGATTAGGACAGGTAAGCAGGCATTCATTTTACACAGGCCCACAACAATTGAACAGGCCCCTGTTCAAGCCGCCTACCCCTCCTCTTCTACTTTCTCCTCTTCATCTGCTTACCTTGCCCATCACCCACACGTCAGGCACGGGCACAAGCAGCGTTTCCTCCTCAACCACTCACCTTGCGCATTGACCCACACATCTGGCCCCTGCACAGGCGGCCTCTCCTCCTCATCCACCTACTTCTACTCCTCCGCTCACTCTTCCTCATCACTCACCTCGCGCAATGACCCACACATTCATGCTGCATTCCCTTCACATCCATAAATACTTCCTCATTCACTGACCTTGCGCATTGACCCACAAGCCAGCCCAGTGCTCATGCCACCTCCTTTCCTCTGCTATCTACTCCTCATCTGCTTTCCTTGCCCATCAACCCACATTCCAGGCCCGTACGCAGGCGGCCTCTCCTCCTCAACCTCCACTTATTCCTGCTCCTCTGCTTGCCCCTCCTCATCCTCTCACCTCACGCAGCAACCCACACGTCCATGCCGCCTCCCCTCCACACCCAAAGACTCTTCCTCATCCACTGACCTTGTGTATTGACCCACACATCAGGCCCTTGCACAGGTGCGGGCGGCCTCTCTTCTTCGTCCACCACCTCTAGCTGAGGCACAGCAGCAAACAGCCAGTCCCGGTAGCCTGGCGGGGGCAGCAGTATGGGCAGCGACGGCTGACGCGCGCCCTGCGCGCCACCTCCTTTAGCCCGGGCACCTGAGCTGAGATCCGAGGCTGCTGCCCGAGCTGAGATCTGAGGTTGAGGCAAGCCTGCTGCATCAGCCCTCCGCTGCCTCTGCTGCTGCTCCGTTGCCTCAGGGGGAGCACTCCCGGAGGGTGTCTGTTTCTCCCCTTGCTTGGGGTAGGCTGGGGGGCCTCTCCTCCCCCAGGCCTCCGCCGCGTCGCCTCCTTCCAGCCGCACGTAGCTCAACTCTGGCAAGCTCTTGAGTTCTGCGGCCAGCCATTGCAGGGCGTCACCAAAGCCATGGCGAGAGGCGGCACCAGGAAAAGGGGGTCCAGAGTCGACCGAGGGTGCGCTTGGAGGGCCGCCTGTGCTGCTGCTGGCAATCCCTTGTGCACTCGGGGGAGTTACAGCAGCAGCAGAGTGGGGAGCCGGAGACAAGGCGTCGGATCTAGGTTTGCCTCTTGGCATTCCAGGGCTTGCCCTTCCTGTGGGTATGCTGGCAGGCCCCAACCGCGCAGGTACTGCACCTGCTCTGCTGCTGCTGCGACTGGCCCCTGCCTCACGGGATCCTGGATGTGGAGTGGGGCTCGGTGCATGGCTGCTCATCCCACCACCCTCTCCTGCCCTCCCTTTGCCTGGCAACCCAGACCTGCTGTTACTCCTGGAGTTGGGCTTGCTGCTGCTGCTGCTGCTGCTGCTCCTGCTGCTGGAGGCTGGAGGGCCAGGGGTCGTGGGGGAGGGGATGGCAGGGGCGTTTGGCTTTGGATCTATACTTGTAGGGCTTGGGGGCCTCTCGCCGGCGGTGAGGCTAGCAAACACTGACAGAGCCAGGGGGTTGTCTCCAATCTCCTGTGAGTAGGCACGAAGGGGCGTGCTGAGACGTTTGAAGTATGTTTTCTGTGCACGTTGCAGGCCTGGGGTGTCGCTTTGTGCTTCACCTTGCGCAGCAGATCTCCTTTGCGCAAACATGCAGGCAGATCCTCTTCTATGTGCACACATGCGTAGGCCTATTTTCTTCTTCATACACACAGGCGCAGGCAGTGCATTGTTTTGTGCAATGCTTTATGTGACAGATCTTCTTTTTTGCGCACACATGTGCAGGCTCATCTTCTTTCCTGTACACACATTTGCAGGCCTGGTGTGATGCTTTGTGCATTGCCTTGATTGTTGCGGGTTTGGACAGAGCTGGGGCTGCCCTCATAGGAGAGAAAAAATCCTCAGGCATGGAGAACTTTCCCTACATCAACTAAGGAAAAGGACACCCTCATGGACCCAAAAGAGAGCACACATGCTGTACACAATTCGATGCAGCCCATTTGGGACCTGGAAGGAAGCGCGGCCATCAAAGACCCAAGAGAAAGCACACATGCTGTACACAATTCGATGCAGCCCATTTGGGACCTGGAAGGAAGCGCGGCCATCAAAGACCCAAGAGAAAGCACACATGCTGTACACAATTTGATGCAGCCCATTTGGGACCTGGAAGGAAGCGCGGCCATCAAAGACCCAAGAGAAAGCACACATGCTGTACACAATTCAGTGCGGCACAGTTTGGGACCCAAAGGAGGAACTGGCGAGGTCTGGAGCTTGCCCAAGAGCTCAGCTGCTTTGCTCTTGTCTTCTTTCTTTTCATCCTTCTTTTGTATGTGCAAGCTTGTCACACTCATGAGGTACCCAAGCAAGGGCTTCCATCCCATACACGAGAGAGGCTCTCTTTAATAAACACTTCTGGTGCTGCTCTTATGAGAGAAATGTTGCCAGCAAACAACGTTTCTGGTATAGCTCCATACACCTTGCACTTGCTGCAGGTCACTGCGTCTAGTCTGATCATGACCTCAACATAAGTACTGAGAGGCATGCAGGTCACTGCTTCTAGTCTGATCATGACCTCAAAATGAGCACTGAGGGGAACACAGATCATCACCCTGCATCATGCATAGATAAAAGCACTGAGGGGAACACAGGCAATGGCCCTGCATTGCCTGCACAGATGCAGCACCCTGGCCTGCCAACTTTTACTGTCCAGGCAAACTTATGAGTTGGGCAATGAGACCATGCAGGATTACCTGATTGGTATGCGTCTGCCTTACCAGTGTTTCTGGGTTGGGTGTACATTGTGCCAAGCCCACTATCTTTGTACCCTACCGGCGATCTTTACCAGCTTATTCATCCTCCATGCCAGTGTTTCTAGGTTGGGTGCGCATCGTGCCAAGCCCACTGTGGACTCCATCACCCTTACCAGCGCTTCTAGGTTGGGTGCGCATCGTGCCAAGCCTGCTATGGACTCCGTCACCCTTGCCAGTGTTTTGAGGTTGGGTGCACATCGTGCCAAGCCCCATATGGACTCCGTCACCCTTACCATGTTTCTAGGTTGGGTGCGCATCGTGCCAAGCCTTCTATGGACTCCGTCACCCTTACCAGTGTTTCTAGGTTGGGTGCGCATCGTGCCAAGCCTGCTATGGACTTCAGCCTGTTGTCGGAGGCATACAGCTCGTGCAGGTTGACGCAGCCCTCTGGCATACCTTCCAGGCTCACAAGATTGTTGCTGGACACATCCAGTATCTGAGAGTTGCACAGCAAGGTAAAGAGAGGAGCGTAAAACTGCTGCTGGGCGTGTTCAGTGTCACACTTTGAGTGTTCCATGCACAGCCATACAGATGGTGCTTCCCCTGGAAGCAAATAGCGCCCCACTTTGTATCACGGTGTCACCAAGGCAGGGACAGAGGTACGATGAGTGCAGGTGATTTGACTCTGAGGTTTTAATAGGAACATTGTCATTTTCAGCCAGGTTACGCAGCCAAGCAGACTTGGGACCCCAAGAGGCGTGATCTTGTGACTGAGATCCCTCAGTTGTTTGCCGTTGAGTGAGCACTATTTTAAGTGAGAATGTAACGCCATGCAGACCGAGGGGGTCGAAGGCGTAACGTCTCAACTAAGAGCTTTCGTTCCTCTCGGTGGTTTGCCTATGAGCAGCATTGCTTTGAGCGAGGGTACACAGCCACGCAGGATCAGGGCCCTGGAGAAGTCACATTTGCAACATTTTAACACAAAGCCTTCTTAAGGAAGTCACAGATATGTTGCAGTGTCCCATTAAAGCTGAGAGCTGCAACAAACGCAAATGCGAGCCCCAACTGACTTGCTACGTTTCTGAAAGCGGATAGGCCCTAAAATCACGCACATCACATGATCCATGACTGACCCATCAAGGGCAGTGGCAGTGACGCTCAGTGCACGTGGAAGGTTGGGTTCCTTACATGAGGCCTTAAATTATCACCAGGGCCCCAACATCACGGACATCATGAGCTTTGTGTGCTTGCAAGGCAGCTCTGAGATCCCAGCAGCAGTTGCAATACAATTAAGGAGCACCAGCAAACGCACGCCTACCGAAAGTTTTGATATGGGAAGAGAGAGATATATAGAGAGAGAAAGAGAGAGAGAGAGAGAGAGAGAGAGAGAGAGAGAGAGAGAGAGAAAGAGAAAGAGAGAGAGAGAGAGAGAGAGAGAGAGAGAGAGATCAAAGCGGCCAAAACTTCAACCCCTTTCTTCCAAAATTTGGCAATCGCCTTCCTTCCGTAATTGATGGGAGTGCTTTGCACATATCTCATGGCCCGGCGGCAATTGCAATGAGCACAAGGAGCACCAGCAAACTCACATCTAGAGTGGCGGCTGCAGCCTTGAGCCCGTGCAGAGAGGTCAGCCCGTTGCCAGGGGCATACAGCTCCATCAAGCAAGCACACCTGGACAGACCCCTGCAGCCATAAACAAACCATCCATACAGCCTCTGTGCAGAAATTAACCAGATCAATCAGAGCTGGTCAATCTCATGTGCCTGCATACAACATCTCTGCATACCATACTGCATGTGCATAATACATGCCCATGCACTTCTTACCATACTTTGTCTGAAAGAATCGTGCATTCCTTTGCATACCATGTGTGCACGAGTTCTGTTCTAGAGGCAAAAGCACACGTGCATGCCATTGTTTGTTTGCATTGAATGCCGCAAACCCCATAGCAAACTTGGACTATGCACAAGTCTTGGGACTATCTGCAGAGTTCATGACTCTGATTTGGTGCCTAACATGTAGACAGTGTCTTGATGCCTCGCATGCTCACAACTATGATCTGGTGCGCAACTGTGACTATGATTTGATCATTTAACATGCAGGATTAGGAACACCCGCTGAACAATCTTCATGGCCATTATGATTTGACTGGTGCGCAACTGTGAGTATGATTTGATCATTTAACATGCAGGATTAGGAACACCCGCTGAACAATCTTCATGGCCATTATGATTTGACTGGTGCGCAACTGTGAGTATGATTTGATCATTTAACATGCAGGATTAGGAACACCCGCTGAACAATCTTCATGGCCATTATGATTTGACTGGTGCGCAACTGTGAGTATGATTTGATCATTTAACATGCAGGATTAGGAACACCCGCTGAACAATCTTCATGGCCATTATGATTTGACTGGTGCGCAACTGTGAGTATGATTTGATCATTTAGCATGCAGGATTAGGAACACCCGCTGAACAATCTTCATGGCCATTATGATTTGACTGGTGCGCAACTGTGAGTATGATTTGATCATTTAACATGCAGGATTAGGAACACCCGCTGAACAATCTTCATGGCCATTATGATTTGACTGGTGCGCAACTGTGATTATGATTTGATCATTTAACATGCAGGATTAGGAACACCCGCTAAACAATCTTCATGGCCACCTTGAGGGTGGCATGTTAACAAAAAGAAGCCTTGAGGACTGTGAACGCTAGCAGGCACAAAAACAGTCAAGGAGAACCCCCACCCCCCCTTCATGACCTGGTCTTCACACACGCACACACAGCACGCACACGCACGCACACACACACACGCATACACACACAAGCGTATGTGTATGTATTATGTGCATGCAGTTAAGCACACGTGCCTGAGCCCGTTTCCTTTGCCCAGTGCATTGCCTGCAGCCCCAAGCTCCCGAAGTGCTGTGCACGGAGATAAACCATCCAGGTCCTGCAGGCAACCAATGTGTCTGCCGTGAGTTTAAAAGTTTTCCACTGCTGCTGGAGGAGGCGTTGCGGCTGCTGCTTGCTGCTGCTCCCTATGTTGCTGCTGCTGAAGGAGGGGTTGCGGCTGCTGCTTGTTGCTGCTACCTATATTGCGCCACAAAAGGCTTTACCAAATGCCTGTGCGGGACGCGTGATAGGATGCATCCATTTTGATCATCCAGCTCATCAGTTCAAAAATAAGCGACACATACAATACAAGCACATGAGCCATCCGGGCCTTTGAAGGGCATGAAAGCACAAGTCATGCACTGATAGGCAAAGGGTGGATGCATAAGCAAAAAAGGTTACCCAGGCCAAGCTGAACCCTCTGGAAAACCAGGGTCACCCCAGAGCTGCGTAGTTGAAAGTGCGGTGGGAACCCTGCGGCGTCTCGTATCATGGGGGTTGCAGGTTTGAATTGGACGTGTGACGGCAGAGTTGCTGTGCACTCTGTCCTTGACGTTCACAGAGTAATGGCATGCATGGTCCTTCCCTTTCAAGTATCCAGAGGCCCTGGGGGGCTTTGAACGGGAGGAGCTGCATGCAACCAGTAAGTGGAGCTCGTATCAAGCGCTGGAGTAAGCGCACTGCCTAGGAAGGCATTTCTAAGCTTTGCCAAATCATTGCTTGCTGGCTCTCAAATTTTAGAAATTGGTGTACCAATCGCATGGTATTGCTGTGCATGGTACGATCGTGCATGTTTCTGCCTATCCCGACTGCATGGCATTGCCAACTTCCCAGTCAGGGCCATGTTGAGCAATCTTGGCATTAGAGGAAGTGCCACTGCTGTGACATTTTTCGACCTGTCCCTTTTTTGCGCCCTCCCCCATCTGCACTCCTCACATTTGCAGTCCCCCTCACTTAAATTCCTCACTTGCATTGCTCACCTTTGCTACTCCCGCATCTTTTCAAACCCCCAGCCCTGCACTTCATCCGCCATTTCACTACCAAGCCAATCATGTTACAAACTTTTGTTGCAGCTTCGTATGGGGCAGGTCCAGAGCCTCCCACATTGCTTAGAAATCCCCACAGTCTGCCCGCTCGCCTGCAGCTTTGTGAGGCAGCTCTTGTGCCTTTTCGTGCCTTTGTTGTAGGTAGCTTTATTGCGAGGTAGCTCTTGTGCTTTACTTTGCCCCTTTCCTCTTAAACCATCCACCTGGATTCTCACGCCCACTTGCACTTTGTTTCACCCCCCTCACCTGCACTTTTGTGCACCCCTCTCACATGCAACTCCTGCAATATAGCTCAGATGCATCTTTTGTGTAGGGTCGGCCAATCCCATGTACATCTACTGTATATTTCAGCTTTCTTTACAGGGAAAATGTGAAATGTACACCGTAGAGAAAACATATCACCGCGCAAAAATAGCGTGCTTCGCCTTGTGCGGTGACTGCGTGATCGTGAAATGATTTTTCTTATTGTGACGGTGCGCATTGGTGCGTGGTCGTAAAATTTAACGTTTTAGAGACAGCTCGGAGAATGAGTGGTCAGGAGCGCCCTGCCCGACCTCGTCTTGCTTCTCTCTCCCCTTTAAAAGCCCTCTCCTGGACAGCCTTCCCCCATGATACCGAAATGCCGAAATGCAGTGTCCTTTGGGGAAATGGATGCCATGCAAGGCCAGCAATTGCCTGGCAGCAGCAGCTGCAGTGGTAGCATCAGTGGTAGCTAGAAGCAGCAGCAGCAGCAGCAGCAGCAGTGGAAAGGAGCACCAGGGCCCCCAAGCAGCCATAAGACAGAATAAATGAGTGGTCCAAGAGGGGGGACAGCATGGGACAAGTCAACCCAGTATGTCAGTGTTCAATTGATTGCCTCAAACTACAGCGTCCTGAATTGTTTCAGGACATTCATTGCATTTTGAAAGCCCTGTGTGCCAATCAGGACATTAGCCCCTGCGTGGTTGATGCGCAGTTGTGTAAAATATTTGTTGCAGGGGTGTGTGATTGGTGCATGGTGCACATAAAATTTATCTTTGTATACATAGATATATGTATTCGATACGAAATTGTGTTATCTGTGTATTACGTGTTTCCAACAGCGTTGTTCGTGGTTCATCTAAAGTGTTTCCAACAGCGTGGTTCAGGCGCGTGGTTTAGGAAAAAGAAAATCCAATCGTGGTTCAAGAAAATGCTTCTTGGAAGGACTCAAGGGAGTTCCTTTCATGGTTCAGGGAAAATAAAATGCACAGAAGCTCAGTCAAACAAGTATGAATCAAAGTGAATGGAATTAAACATTTATCGGATTTTAAGAAATCTGGACTGTGTAGCAAGCATGGTTGGCTGCAGGCATTGCCGCAGCATGCAGCTTTGGTTCCTGTGCACAACCGCAAGTGCTAACATGCAATCCCAGAGGTGAGTGCACGCTTGCAGACTGAGCATGCACTTCATCAAGCGCGTTCCTCAGGAGAAAGGGCAGCTGAATGAGTTCATCCACGTCGTGGAGTAGCAGGAGACTGTCAACTAGCCAAAGACCCTCTTCCAGAATTGCTTTTTCATAGCTCTCAAGTTAGGATTCATGCCTCCTAGGGATGGGCACTCCTGACAGCCAAGGTACATCTGTCAGAACCACACAAAGGAAGAGCACAGGTGCAAGGGCTAGTGTGCAGTTTCTTTCGATGTCTATATAAACTTAAATGATAGAATGGTCTATTATGTACTTTGAACCTGAGCGTAGCTCATGAACCACGCTGTTGGAAACGTGGTTCGTGGTTCGGATTTGGAAATTGTTTTTTTGAACCACGATTGGTTGGAAAAACACGCCGTTACAGTATATATGTAACAAATGTAGGTGTGTGTACACATTTTATTTATTCATTTGTTTCATACGGTATATATGTGACACAGATGTAGGTGTGTGTATACATGTACATTTTTCATCTACTAATGCGGAAGCTTATGCACTCACCTGTGTAAAACGGTATTGGCCGACCTGAACCATGCGTGCATGCAACTCTGAACGCGTGCACCCCACCTGCAGCTTGTTGTAGGAGATGTCCAATGCTTCCAGACCAGAGGCCCAGCGGCCCAGGCTGTTCAGGCTGGACAGCCCATTGTGGGAGGCCCGCAGCACCCGCAGCCCTCGCAAGCTCTTCAAGCCCTGTTTGCACCCAAACAAGCTGTGCTGGCTTAGCCTTGCACAATCCGTTGACCAGGGCACCAGCCCGGAACACGCGCAACCCTCACGAGCATGTCTTGCACTGTGTGCATGCAAGCAACCTGTTCAAGCCCATCATTCAGCCTTTTTAGACTTGTTGACTTAGGCAGCAAGCGTCCCTGGGTCCATCTAACAAGCAGCACAACAGCTCACAAAACCTCATCACATCCGCTGAAACGCATGCGTCATACATGCTTCATTAACGTCAGGATTGACCAGACTACATGCAAACCCAACCTTACCTCCTGCCAAAAGCAAACAAATGAATGTACCATGCACAAGCACACTGTTTGCAGCTTTGCAGGAGAGAGAGAGAGAGAGAGAGAGAGAGAGAGAGAGAGAGAGAGAGAGAGAGAGAGAGAGAGAGAGAGAGAGAGAGAGAGAGAGAGAGAGAGAGAGAGAGAGAGAGAGAGAGAGAGAGAGAGAGAGAGAGAGAGAGAGATGCACAAAGATGTACAGGCCATGCATATTACCCCTTACATACTTCAAGCACAGTCAGATAATTGGTGCTGATGTCCAGGGTGTGGAAGTTGCTATGCTGAGCTTTAGCAGACACAGGCAGGAGAATTGCAAAAGCCACGCGTGCCACAATGTCAACGCAGACCTCACCTCAAGCGAATTGAGGCTGTTGCTGCTGATGTCCAGGGTGTGGAGGCTGCTGAGGTTTTGGAGCCCTGCAAGGGAGGCTATGCGGTTGTCGTACAGCTTGAGCTCTTTGAGCTTGGACAGGGATGATATGCTGCGACAGCAGGAAGGGGGCAACGATGGGTACAGTGAAAAGGCAGCAATGGGTACAGTGAAAAGGCAACAATGGGTACAGTGAAAAGGCAAGAAAAGTCTACGCCAGCCATGAGCGCCGTGTGCAATGAGGAAAGGTTCCTTAACTAACAAGCTTGCAAGGGTCTCACCAAGCGCCCTACACCTGAAGCAAACACAGCTACGGGTCTAACAAGTGCCCAAGCAACACAACTGTTCATCAAGCATAGGAAGGAGGGCCTCCAAGCAGGCAGCAGAACAGTGCACTAGCGTAACAGTTGTGTGGCAAGTGTATAAGCAAACACGTTGGTCAAGTGTAGGAAGGATGTGATCACAGCAGCAAGTGAAGGAAACACAATCTGCTGGTGATCAGCAGGGAGAGGAGACAAGCTTGATGCTGCCTGGGATGAGGCGGAGGGTGCACAGCAGCGAGTGAAGGGAACACAGGCGGCGAGTGACCAGCAGGGAAAGGGGGCCAGTCCTCCGGGCGGGCAGCAGCGCAGTGCAGGTCCGCAACAACCATGCGGTGGATGCAGGACGTGAGGGCAGGAGAGAGATGGTGCAGGATTAGAGGACAAGAGAGGTAGTTCTGGACGTGAGGACAGGATAGGTGGCGTTGCAGCAGAGGGAGTTGCAGTGATGTTGGGCCAACAATGCAGGATGTGAGGACAAGAGGGATGGTGCAACATTAGTGTGGCGAGCGCAGGATGTGAGGACAGGAGAGGTGGCACTGCAGCAGAGGGAGCTGCAGTGATGCCGGGCCAAAAAGCGATCTGCGTTGGGCTGGCGCTATCATCTCAGGCACTCTATTTTCTCAGGCACTCTACTGTTTCTTGCCATGGCAGGAGTGGCTTCACCGACCACAGTAGGCAATGTTCACCAGGCTGACTTGATGGGCACATCAAAGATTTCATAGTGGTGCTTGGCAACTGCCCAAGGGCTTTACTGATGAACTCCATCGCCCGCTATAGCATGACAATTGTCAAACAGGTAGTCACAAGCCGTCCACCGCTCACGCACCCTTCAGTGTCGGTGATGAGATTGATTGAAGGGCAGGTCCAACAGTAGGTCAAAGCCAAGCCATCAATTGCTCACGCACCCCTCAATGTCGACGATGAGGTTGAAGGACAGGTCTAAGGATCTCAGGTTGGGGCACTCCTCCAGGGCAGCAGTGGAGGCGAGGCTCTTGCCATGCAGGTTCATGGTGACTGCGCGCTTCAGGTCCTGCTCCCCGCCAGAGCCATCCCGCTGCGGTGTGTGTGTGATTGTTTTCCCTTTGCCATGGCTAATTGTATGCACCTTTTCTTGTAAATGGTATGCCGTTTTTGATGGTACGCGTGCATGTGAATTACAGCTTACAAACTTATGTGGTAGCACTAGTTTGCGTGCAACAAATGCGTACCTGTGTGTATATCTGTGCATGTCATCGCCTACCATTTTTCCTCTATTGAAGCGCCGAATGGTTTCTTGGGACATGGTATGCCACAATTACGCATATTCATGATCGTAAAAACACGCAATCCACATTCTTCTTCTGTAAGTACTTTAACATGTCTATGTGCATGTGCATGTGTGAGTGTGTGTATGTGCGCAAGCACTTAGTTTTTCTTTGCCATTGTCAATTGCTTATCACCTTCATGCATGCCCCTTGTTATCTTGTGAGTGCAGTGGTGTAATAGTCTGTGGCATGAGAACACACACTTAGACACATGCTTCTTTGCGTGCAAACATGTATGTGTGTGTGCATGCATACATGCTATTGTGCGTTTAGCCTACAATACGCGTTGGCATGCTTGTAAGTGACATGTTGACTTGATGGCATGCCACCACCTACAAGGTGCTGAAAAGTGAGGGATTGGGGCTGCTGGCTCCCAGATGCCAGCAAATCCTCCTCCTCCTCTTCTTCCTCGGCCTGGCTGGGTTGAGCATCCTCCATTTCCAGCAATTGGTGATCTAGCCAGTTTTTCAACACACAGTCTTCAACCCTAAATGGAAAGAATACAATTTCAAATATCCTCTATTATTCCTCGTAAGGCTCAGACGAATTCTCTTTTCGTTTGACTGCAGAGTACAGGGAAAATGGTGAGTGCGTGGGCTGCGTCGCAAACAAGACATCGAAGCATGACATTGTGACCCAGTAAAGCTGCTGCCAATGTGACTGTGTACCACACCTTCCTGCACCTGCACTCGGGTGCTTTCTTGCCTCCCTCCTGCAGAGTGATGGGTGGCAGGCCTACGTGGACAACAACTTGATGTGCCCTCTGGACGAGGCGGGAACTACGCTGTCCTCGGCTGCCTTGGCGGGCCTCGAGGACTGTAGTGTCTGGGCCCAGAGTCCATCCTTCCCAGGATTCAGCTCCGAGGAGGTGTGTCCCATGTTACACAAAACAGTGCCAGCTGTTGTGCACCAGTGCATGGTAGATAAGATGCTGCTTTATATATATGCAGCAGCCTGTGTTGTGTGCACACCAAACCTGCTGAGGCGCTTGCATGCATGCTGCCTTGATTTTGCAGATCGAGGCAGTCAAGGGCATAATGGATGGCAAAAACCCCGGCTCCTTCACTGTGGGAGGTGTGAAGTACATGGTGATCATGAGTGAAGATCCCTCAACCAAGCTCAGGGGCAAGTGCAAAGGCGGAGGTTGCTCCATCTGCAAAACGAACCAGGCTCTCATTGTAGGCATCTGGCAGGAGCCTGTGACAGCCTCTATCTGCAACAAGGTGTGTGTGTGTGTGTGTGTGTGTGCGCGCGCGCGGTCACAAACGCGCCTGTACAAGTTGCATTCACACATGTCAGTTTTCCTCTGACAAGAGTGCTACATCATTTTCCGGTGAAGTTTGTTGCCTGCTTCATGTTGATGAATGTTTGCTCACTGCTGGAACTTGGATTTCGGTAGGACGTACATGCAGGTTTTGCAAGGAGGGTGCTGATAGCAGCAGAAGAATTCCATGTCTGCATCTGTTTCTCACCCCCTGGCATGCCTTCCTTGGTTGTCTTGAGTGCAGATCGTGGAAGCCTTGTACGAGTACATGATCAGCGTTGACTACTAGATGATGGTAATCAGCAGCCCTCTGCAAATAGGCCGACTGTCAATGTGGCGCGTTTTCAATGCGAGCCTAGCTGGCCATCCCTACCACTTTGACCATCCTTGCATCCAGTGCGAAACACATACTGTGTGTGAGAAGCTGCTCCGTCTGTCTCAATGCATACTGCAAACCCGTCAAGCTATTGAAGATTACCATGAGAATGGGATGCCCAGGAATATACGTGGATTAGCTTAATTCACTGACGCTCATGGCTATTGTACAAAGCTGCTTGCAATTATTTGCAAGGATTTGATGCTATGGGTCAAACAAGGGGGCATTGATGCACATGTAGTCACACAAAGCCTGCATTATAGTTGATTTTTTCCGTCTTGCCTTGATTTTCTAGGATAGCCATCTAGGACTCTTCAAATTTGATTTATTTGTGGGCCAATGCTCCAAGCCAAGTAATGTTTCCTTTCGCCACGTGGATAAAGCAGCTGATAGAGTAGTGTAGCTAGGACGAACCCGTATAAGCGTGCAAATAATTGTACGTGGTGTATGCCTGGCCCCAGGAAGCTGCCAGAGGCGTTGCTTCCTAAGGATATGTGACAATTGAAATAAATGCTTCATTTCAAAATCCCGTGTGAGCTACTGGTTTGAAATAAAGAAGTCAGACTTGAGGGATTCGGGTTGTGGTAAGGTGGGTCAGGAGGGTGTCTATTTTTGAAACCCCGCATGGTCCAATCCTTAAGTGAATGATTATATGAATGGTGTATCAGGGCCGCACTTACCTTGGCGCTTGCGCCAGGGGCCTGTGTTCTGGATTGGAGTCTTGGGGGCGGCTTGAGGGATTTTGCCAGGTCCCTGATGGTGGGGACTTTGGTTCTTTCCTTTGTGCACACAGCCTAGCGGCAAGCATGGACCCTTCTGTTCACTTTTTCTTATCATCAGCTTCCTTAGCTCAATGTGTCAAGTGACACCACAGGGGGGGTTGTGTGTCTGACAGGAAGCCATAATCATGCACACATGGGAGGTGTGCAAGAATGCCTACAACTTCGTTATCCCCTGTGCCTCTGGTGGGATTCAGGGTTTACAAGGTTTTACAAATTAAGCCATCAGTCAAGAAGTGCGACTGCTAGGCTGCTCATGTGAAAGACTGTATTATAAAATGTTAAGGAGTGTTTGTGTAGCCCATGCATGTAAGTGTACAAAAAAAAACTTGCCAAGGTGGGATTCATTTTTGCAGATGTGGATAGGATAGGGTAGGCTTACATAGCCGTACCTGCCTACAAGGGCAGCTTAGCTGCAGCAAAAAGGTGACTGTGAACAAATGTCAAGTGGAGAAGGAAACAAGTCCTTGAGCTAAGTGCCAATTGCTTCAAGTACTGCACTTAAGAGAATCACACTGTCACCCTTCATGAAATAACTTGTTTCCTTGAACTTCAATTTGAACTTGAAGCAGAAAAGGTGTAACCACTCGCACTCCATCAGGATGCAGAAAATTTTAGACTCCAGAAAAAAATATCTTCCGTGTTCCCACAAGATGTTCAGAGAAGTAGGGAACAGCATTGCAGATGTGGGAACACAGGTGGGTGCAAAATTTGAAAAAAGACCAGAATGGTATCCTTGTTCAACAATTCAACATTCAACAAGTTGTCATGGTTTGAGCGCTTGGAGGGGGTGCATGGGAATCACATGGTCTACTCAACATTTTACACGTGCCATTCTTTTCAAAGTATTCTTTTATCCTCCTGGTAACACAACGAATCGACAATGGGAGCGAATTCAGCTCATTTCATGGATTTGAGCCGACTTGCTTGTTATTACGCTTTGCCCAGGGGAGTATGATTAAACCTGCTTCATGGGTTTACATGGGTAACCTGCAGCCCGAGTCTCTGGCTGATTGGTTGCTGGTGAAACTATCTTAACCAACTTTCACAGGGTTAACAACAAGACAAGTGTCTACAATTGTTTTAGCCTAGCACCCACTGGAGAACATTAGGGATATGAGCAAGAAAAAGTCCAGCCAAACATGAATGATGATGCAGAAGTGTTGATAAGAAAAGAAAAGAAAAGTCTACGCTAGCCAAAAGGCCACGTGCATTAAGGTAAGGTTCCCTGACTAGCAAGCTAGAAAGGGTCTCACCAAAGGGCCCTCAAACCTAAACTAGACACAGCTAGCCTAGGAGAAACAGAGCTAATGGGGATCTGGAGGGTTGTCCGCCATGCTCCTGGATGCCCAGACTCTCCTTCTCCTGCTCTCCACTGCCGCGCGCCCAGCGACCCCACCCCTAGAAGTCCCCTGAAAAAGAAGTGCATGCCTTGCGTTAATAATAGTTGTTAATCTTTGGATAGCATGGCAACTTAACTTGGATGCTAGTGACTTAGCCTTTTGCCTGGTTAAACCCAAGTTGATAAGAGGTTTGATGGTGTAGTCATTATAGATAGTGCCTGCAACACCAATTAAGATGATGTGTAAGGTCACATTGTTGTTTCTGTTTGGGTTCCTCAAGCTGCGAGTGTTTAGCCTGGTTATGGTGTTGGTATGCTGGGAAGATGCAGCTTCCAGAGTGGGAAAGGGGTTGGTATCAGGGCAGAATTTGAATACAGCAAGATGAATGTCCCTGTCTTGAGGAAGGATCTTAGTAGGGTCAATGTGTGAGGGTCGGCCTGGGATGGAGCGCACAAAGACAGCATCAAGGCGGCTCTGGTGCCGGGCAGAGGAGCCAGTACCAGTAGGGAAAACCCAGTCAGGGATAGTTCGAGAGATGTTTTCAGGGACTTGTATGCCCTGCTGGAAGAGTCTCTCATTCGGCAGGCATCCATACCAATAAGGGATGAGCCATATCTGCCTTTCCTGAGAGCTTTAACACAGGAGCTAAGGCCAACATGGTGCCTGTCGATGTGCATCCCATTCATTGTTGGGTGCATACATCTAAGGGCAATGTGATTAATGCTGTCCATTTCATTGCATAATGGGCAGCGTGCAGAGGTGGAAGACAATTTGAATCTGATGGCATGTCAGAAACAGTGAGTGTTAACTGTTCCTGTGCGGTATTTCAATACAATAATCTGATGTTTAAGGGTGACCTTTGGATTGTTCCAAAAAGAGTTGCTGATTTCTTTGTTGGAAAGTTGAGAGGGTGGATTATGAGCCTCTGGACTGACAGTGGTGTTTTGGGAAGTGGGCCGTGTGGTATGGTTTAGCCTCTGCCAGTTATTGTAATAGTAGCCAGAGGTATCAGCGGAGCCAAGCTTGTGCCTATTGTGCATGTATGTTTTTAGCTTGTCTGTCAGGTTAGTCAGGTAGTGAGTTGGAGTAGAATGGGAATTATGTGGGTCACCATTGCGCCCAGGTGAGGACTTAAAAGTGAGCCAGTAAAAGTTATGGAAGGGATCCCTGGCATCTGGAAGTGCAATGTCCGTGGTGTCCGTTAGTGCTGCAGCACGTGCGCAGGCGTCAACCCCCTCATTACCAATAATACCAGAGTGCGCTTTAACCTTATAGAAATGTGTAACGGTAGAGCTGAGGCTGATCCACATCCAAGTGATGGTATAAGCAGAAGACTCCGTATCTGAGTATATCCGAATGAAGCACTGCATGACCAAGTCCCCAAGCAGACAAGTAGATGCTCATAGACGCTCATCTTTATATTAGTTTTGAGTTACTGTAGTTTGCACAACAGTTTAGCCTCCCACCTTGCGCTAGGAGCGAGGGGGGAACACCAGACAGACTTGCCATCGCTTAGATGCTTATTTCCTTTGCATTGCCATGTTTTGACACAACTTGATAGTGAGGGGGAAGACCAAGTAGGCTTGCCATCATCTAGACGTTTGCTTTCTTTGCAATATCATACTGTCATGCGTGAAATGCTTCCCTCGTTGTTCAATTGTAAATCCAAACACTAACCAAGTGACTTGGTTGAACCTCTCTTTGGGTGCACAGCCCGGGTTAACTAAAGAAGCAAGGTGAGCACATGTCCCTATGGCGTAGATAGCTAGTATAGTGTTAGCACCACCTGCCCTCATGGCAGAGACGCTAGTGTAGGTATCACCTGTCCTTGTGGCAGAGATGCAAGTGTAGGTATCACCTGTCCTTGTGGCAGAGAGAGATTAGCATAAGCATCACCTGTCGAAAGACAGAGTACACCGGCGCAATGCCGAGATAGTTGTCACCTCCCAGGATCACGTCCATTGTGGTCTAGACATATCTTTAGAGCACCTGTCCAGTGACAGAGGCTACCCCGCCCTCAGCGTTGAAGAAATGTAGTCAAAAATTACCTGACGGACAAGGGAAACTAGCAATAGGCTGAGGAAGCTTTCCCCTGCCTGTGCAGTGTAACCAGTCATTAAGGGCTGAGATGGTTTTGGGAGTACCTGCCAGAGAGTAAGAATAGCTGGAAAACCTGTAGCCACTTACAGAGACAACCTGCTTCTAGCAGAGGCTCTGCCTTGAGCAGAGGAAACCTGAACTTTATAGACAAGTAGCGAGCAAGGAAGATCCTAGGCATGCTGGAATGAGTGTTCATGCTCCAAGTAAAGCAAACCTAAATTGGGCCCAAGACTTACACACACGCTTCCACGAATTGCGCCATGCAAACCAACCTCCTCCACACCATTTGTTACAGAAATGTATGGGGTGCGGGGAGTGCTCTAATACATTTGAGATGGCCTGGATGAGTTCTGCATGGAGGTGGGTCCTCATGCGCATTGGGTTAAAGGTCTGTTTGGAAATCTGAGAGAGGCAGGATGCACTATCAGAAGCTATGGCAGTGTGCCCTTGTTGGAGAGCTACAAGAATGCCTGCTAGTTCTGCTCTGTTGATAGTGTTTGTGGGTCCATGTCCATTGGGATTTATGTGCAATTGTAGCTGTTGGGATGTTTGGGTAGAGTCTCTGCTCGGCTTGTAAACACCTGAGCCAACACATGGTGGAGAGTCATCTTTGTGTTTAATGACACTGCCATCTGTGTAGGTGATTCCTCTCCAGTTCTTGATTTTCGATGTGAAGGACTTTTTTGTAGGTGGCAGGGTGGAAGGCTGCTCTTGCCTGAGGGCACCTGTGTGAGGAAATATGAATGTCATGGGGAAGAGATTGGAATTTCTTCCTCCAGTTGTTTGATGCTAGGCGTTGATGAGTATGCAGTGGTATGGCGGAATTTGGAGGTTGTAGGGGTAGCCAGTGAGCTTCTGATACATCTTGGGTAAGGAGTTGGAACCAGTCTTTGTTTGCACTGTCAAGTGCTTCTCTAGCATTACGATTCCAGACAACAATGAGTTGCATAGGATAAGAAGGTAGGGTGGGGTTAGGCATGGTATCGAACCAGTGTTGGGGTGTCTGGAATTGGATGTTTCCTGCAGGGAATTTGGCAAGCACTTTTGCAAGATCTGGGTAATGGTTAAGCCAACTCATGTAGGCATTGCAGCTGAAGCCTCTCCAGTGGGGCAGAAGCATGAAGGTGGCTACTGGCTCGGTGGTTTGGAGGGAGGAGTGTACTGCGTGGCGCAGGAGTCTGAACATAATTTCATCATCATGAGGGGGATGGCAGAAGGAGAAGCCATTGTAGCGTACAGAGAGGGCGTCTGTATGTACCCTGCAAGTAAAATGAGTGCCTGGTGTGCCATTGTAGCGTACAGAGAGGGCGTCTGTAGAACCCTGCAAGTAAAATGAGTGCCTGGTGTTTCTATTTTTGTTAATGATTGGAGTGCATGGCAACTTAATTCAGAGGCTATTTTTTCTGCGTTATGTCTGGTAAGGCCCAGCTCAACCAGAGGAGTGATGGTGTAGTCATTATAGATAGTACCTGCTACACCAAGTAAAATGGTGTGCAATGTCACCCTATTATTTCTGTTTGGGTTTCTGAGACTACGGGTGCGAAGTCTGGATATGGTACCAGCATGCTGGTCAGCAGCTGTGCGTAGGCTGGGTAAGGGGTTAATATCAGGGCAAAATTTAAGTTCCACAAGGTGGATATCCCTATCTTGAGCAGGTATCCTTTTAGGGTCGAGATGGGTTGCTCTCCCTGGGATAGAGCGCACAAAGACAGCATCAGGTCGGCTTTGGTGTCGGGCAGAGGGGCCAGCACCATTGGGAAAAGCCCAGTCAGGAATTTCTCTGGAGATGTTTTCAGGGACTTCAATGCCTTGTTCTTGGAGCTTTTCCCTACAGCAAGCATCCATTGCAACAAGGAATGAGCCATGTGCACCTTTGCTGAGGGCTTTGCAACAGAGACTGAGGGCAGTGTTGTGTCTGTTTATGAACATCCCTTGGCATGTTGGGTGTGAGCATCCTAGGACAATGTGATTGATGCTGTCCAACTTGCCGCATAGTCGGCAGTTGGCGTGCCCAGATGTGTGATTGAACCTGACAGCGTGTTTTTGGGTGTAGATTGTGCCAGTGCGGTACTTGAGGAGGTTTATTTGTTGTTTAAGGGTAACCTTGGGGTTGCTCCAAAAGGAATTGCTATTTTTTTGGTTAGCAAGTTTAGGGGATGGCTTAATTAAGCCTGTGCTGGTATTGCTATTATGAGGTGATGGTGTAGTCATTATAGATAGTACCTGCTATAGTACCTGCTACACCAAGTAAAATGGTGTGCAAGGTCATCTGAGGCCTAGAGGGGCCAAGGCGGGGCCAAGGGTTGGGCCAAGGGCCCCTCCATTGGCACACCGCCGAAGGCCACTTTAGCCTCTCCTCCAAAAACTTCACGGTCTGGCGAGTGACGGCCCTCCAGCTCTCCTTGGAGCGGGCAGCTAGGCATGCAGCTTGGCACAAGTGTGCCTGCTCCGCAGTCGCCCTTGCCTCGGCCTCCTTGCCTGCGCCAGACCCTTCTCCCCAAGCCAACCATCTTACTGGTGACCTTCATGGCAGGATCAAGGAGGTGCGGAGGCTCCGGTGGGGTGATAAGTGGAAGGAGATCTGGTGGCGCCTGCTCTTGCATGGCGTCCCAGGGGCAGGGGGCCATGGGATCCCCTGGGCAAGAGGCTCAAAGTGTGTTTGTGGGTGGCGGGCCGCGGATTCAGCCGCCTGTGAGGTGCGAGCGCTTCAGCAGAGGGAGCATGTCTTTTGGACCTGTCCTCGGGCCCAAGCAGCAGTGGATGTCCTGGCTAAGAACCTGCCTCCTGGAACTTCTGTGCTCCCTTTGCATGTGTGGTTGCTCATTCCGCTTTGTCCCGGTGTGACCGAGCGAGTGTGGTGGGTCGCCTGCTTGTGTACCTTGAACTCGGTGCGTAGACTCCGTTTTTGCTTCCTGCAGGACCTTAAGGAGCAGGCTTTAAACTTTTTGGTCGAGGGGCTTAAAGACTTCATTGTCTGCCAAGAAAGGCAGCCCTCCTTGGCCGGCTCGCTCTCGCATGACCATCCGTTTGTTGCTATAGACCAGAACTTGAACTTGGTTCTCAGTCTCGTCCCGTGAGCTTTGGTCCGTGCCTGCTTGTTTGCCTGCCTCCCCTCTGTCCTTGCCTTAAGACATTTTTTGCTCCTTCTCGCTTGCCCTTCTTAGTGGGCCTTGCTTGTGTCTTTTTGCCTGCCTCTCTTTCCTGCTTCCTGCGGTCCTGAGTTATTTTTGCAAAGGCCCCTTTGGGACATCGCTATGTCCTGGGTTGGTGCAACAGGAAAAAAAAACTTGAGCCAATGTGTCTGTTTTCTCTTAATTGGTGTAGGGAGGGTTTCCTCTGCCTCGATAGTTTTCTTTTTCTTTTCTTTGAGATAGGTTCCTTGGCTAGCAAGCCAGCTTTTTCTTTTCAAGTTTCTTTGGTAATCATCAGGAGCCTCTGGAAGATGTTCAGGGTCCACAGCTTATGTTTGTTGCAATTATCTATTCCGAGAGTGAAGAATCCTCTCAAACCTCATCACATGCATTATACAACCACTCATGGGCCTTGGTATTAATGGGATGCATGACCTCACATCCCCCTGCAAAACCATGGTTATCACGGTGGCTCAACTCCAGGCAAAATACTCTGGGGTTAACGCCAAATGTAAAAGGGCACTTAATAGACTGACTGCCCTCATCAACCTTCCAGCCACCGAAGAGCTTAACACTGCTGTTGTCCAAAAAATCCTCACCTGCAAGAACACCGAAGCCAGAGTCAATGCGGCCCACCGCCGCATCAACAATTCCCACATAAGTGGCCTCATTGATACCCAACTCAATGAAGAGTTTAACCCCTCCGTTAGCATCCATGCCCACCCTCAAAGGGATGACAACCGATCAACACAGGTGGTACCTACACCACAACCTCCCTCCATTACGCACTACAGGCATGAGGTTACTGGGCGTCGCCTCCTAAGGACACTCCATTCTCGTCTAGAACCTACAATAAATCCTTCTTGCACAAACAGGGCACACCCAACCCGTCCTGTGACACAAAACACTAACCAATCCATTGATATGCCAGCTACACAGCAAATCTGCCCCCCTACACAGGAGGTGATACCTGCCATTGTGACTACCCCCATAGATGAGCAACCCAGTAAAAGAACGCGCTCCCAGTGCAGATCCACCCATCACTCCCCCGCTAACACAGCTCACACCACCACTCCATCCAATATCCCGCCTCCCACGCAAAATGTCAATTTAGAGACCACTAACTTAGTGATTGAATGCTGGAACCTCACCTCCTGACAGCGCTCCCACCATTCAAGCTAGTCAGCCTGATCCACACAATGAAGACGGGCCTCCCAGCAAACGCACGCGCTCAGCTAAGAATCAAGAATTCAGACATTCACAGCAACACCTGAGCCAGAACACTCAGGGACCTAGCGTTAATCAACAAAATGGCGTGACTTCCATTCCCCATACCCACCCCAACACCCCGAGCAGCTCAAATACACAAAACAGTATCCAGAGTCATAACAGAAAGAGGAAAGCTCTGCTTCATGTAGAGGCAGAACTTCAGACCCTTACCACCTACCCTCTAGCTCTAAATTGGCAAGGTAACGATGTCTGGAGGTACAAAGAAAATTTGGTGAAAAAGCTGGCTCAAGAAACCTCAGCTAACTACGCCATTAATGCTGTCTACTATAATGGCATCCACATCACACATATAGACGCATGGTAAATATATTCAGCCAAGAAAAAGGACGTGAGTAATGACCCCTCAACCCAGCAGAAGCAATACCACACACACTACGCGCCCATGATAATAGAGAAGTGGGCCCTGCCTCTCTTCAAGAAAGCTAGCTTCCAACCAGCAAGCATCTGCACAGCTGCTCGCACAGACATTGAGTGCGCATGTTGCCAGATATGCAACTACCACGGAGGCCTGGAGCCTATCAACTCGGAGCCCCCCTTCCTTGACATGTATGTCTGTGATGTGTGCAAACGTACCTACCACTGGAAATGCATGAGAGAACTCGGATGCTATAATGATGACCAAAGGCAAGAGGTCAACGCAGCTGAAGACTGGGCCTGTCCCGCCTGTGCTAGACTCAGCAACAAAGACAAAATTAACAGAGCATATCAGTCTAAAGAAGAACTACTTGAGGATTTTTGGTTACCATCATGGGAACCAGAAGGATTAAAAACTAGCTGGCCCATCTTGGACCAGCGCATACAAGAATTTGAATCGCAGCTAAGCAAACCCAACCTTCTCTTACCCACAGCAGACTCTGCCCTCTCCAACCTAGAGAGGCAAGGGTTTAACAAATCTGATACAAATAGCACATGTAGCCAGAAATTAGACATAGAACTTCGCAACAAAATCATCTTTGACATACCCCTACCAATCCGCAAACGGACATCAAGCTTACAGGCACATGTGAGTTCTGGGTCCAAGAAATAGATCTTGTCAAACACAATCCTGAACCTTCTTCAAAGCATCCCCCAACAGAAACACCTTAGAGCCCCACACCATCTATCCCACCTACCCTCACCCTCCCTGATATCTACAAATCAAGAGTGTCCTGTGTCTACAATACAGATGGCAAATGCGTTGGGATGATAACCCCTCAACGTTTTGACATCCTTTTTGAAGCTTTCCACAGGTCCAAAGCAGAAGGTCTGCATGATAACACCTGCCCCCCACCAGCAAGCTTTGCATCTGAGATACTGGGGCCCCTAGCCCGCAAAAACAAATTGGAAGACAAATACCAAAGCAAAAATAAAATAAAAGATTCCTTCTCACGGACCCTCCCACCTCACATCTACTCTGCCTTCCAAAAATGGGCACAAGTCACCCAAGAAAAAATGGCCTCTCCCCTGGACTATAACGCTCACTACCATCACTACTGGAGCTCTGATCCCCGCGACGTTTTGTTTGGTGCCCACTACAATTCTCTCTCGTCCAGGTTTTCCGGGATGTCTATCTGCCATCCCATCTATGATGAAAAGTCCATGAAACTAACACTACGACATGCTATCTACTCTGCCATCCTTAATACAGAAGCTACAGCCACCTACATGCTTCTGCCAGCAAGTGGCAGGCATATGATAACCAACCCCTACTCACAACTCCTCAATGCCTACCCACACCTTTGCTACAATCTCGGGACCATTCCTAAAAGCAAACTTACCTATGACAAACCCCAATCTTGGGTCGGCCAGGAAACTGCCCTACCCAAGCATACGTGGGAGTTACAAATTATTGCAGTTTGGAACACAGCTGCAAGAATTCACTTGAATAATCAGAACCATACCTGGCTTCAGGATCTAGCCAAAGCCATCCCTGAGACCAAATGGATTATCAAGAACGTTAGCAACCACCCCATTCAGAATGCAAGACACAAAGTGATGCTCGGGATTAGGAAATGTGAAAAACTCCCCCTAGACATGAAACAGATTTCCAAGGGCCCCAAAAGACCCGCTTCAGACATTACTGTTAATGCTCCTTGTCAGTCCCTTCCCAACCTCCAGCTTAAAGTTGCAAACTGGAGGTCTTGGGCCTACACAGACGGCAGTTGCCAGGTCCAGAATGGCAAGACAGTTATAGGGGCAGGTGTGTACCATCCTATGAGTGACTCGCAAAAACTAGTTGAGCCTAATGGCGCTGGTATTACCAATACCATAGGAAGAGCTGAGCTTGCTGCCATAGCTGCTGCGCTCACTCACGATTACACACACATTACCACAGACAGCCTTAGCTCACTTCATCAACTCAGAAAGCAAATCCTGTATCCAGAAAAGCATAGACATCACGTGCAAGGAGATGTTTTGAAGAAGATTTCAAACCTTGCCCGAGCCTCTCAAGATCACATCTTTTTCTACAAGGTCAAGTCTCATGCTGGAATAGCTGGGAATGAATGCGCAGATCAGGTTGTTAAATACCAGGCCTCCCTCAAAGATGGCAACCTAACTGATACTGGTCTCCCTAACGCCGGCCCAGGAGGAAACCCCTTCCACAATACAATCTGGCTGGCTCGGGAAGAGACAGATCCTAGGCCTCCTCAATCCCACCCTTCTTCTCCTCGTCTGAGCTACCTCCCAGACCTTAAAAATGCTTTACAATCCCATATGCATGCTAAACACAAACTGGGCTATGCTGACAGGAAGACAGGCTACTATACTTACTACCAGAGCTTGCTACCTCACGTAAGCAAGAAAATTAGCAATTCCTTTTGGAACATGCCAGGTCTCTCAACTCGAATGAAACGAACTGTCTTCCAATACCGCACAGGCACCCTCTACAATCAGAAACATGCGGTCCGATACAAAAGATCCACTAGCCTGACATGCCCCCTACCTGATTGCCATCACATGGATAGCGCTCTCCACATCCTATCTGGCTGCCAATGTCCTGTCATTCGTAACATGGTAACTGAGCGTCACATTATTGCTTGCAGGATGATTTTGAAACTGGTCAGTGAAGGCTCATATGGGGCCAATCTTGTGCAGTTGGATGCGGGCAACACAAGCCGCTTAGCCCGACATGACCTGCAAGTCCCTGAGCAAGTCTCTAATCGTGCTGTACCTTCCAACCTCTTCAAACCCACGGTCTCTATGCAATCCAGACGCAACTCCAGCCGCCCTGATGCAATCTTGGTCACTCCTCACCCAACTAACCCTAACAGACCACCCACTTCACCCTCACACCGAGTACTGCGCAGTATGGGGAGTACCACAACTCCAGCCCGTCATATTCACTTAATAGAAATCAAATACTGTGAAGATACGAGGCCTGGTGCCCAGCTAGAAGCCTCACAGCAACAACACAGTGAACTTTGCAAACAACTCCAAGGTGCAGAGATCACTATCCACCCAATCCTCCTGGGAGTGGGTGGGACTATATACGCTGCCCATACCCTTGATCAATTCAACAAATTAGGGATTGACTCACAGAGGTCTGAAACACTTGCAAGAAAACTCCATGCCCATTCTGTACAACTTGCGCACAAACTTACCTCTACCAGACGTGCCATTGAAAATAAAAACACTCATCATAACACTGGTGTCCTGGAGCAGCGTGCTGCCAGAAACCCACCTGATCCACATTAATTCCCCTCTCATCTTCTGGTGAGAGAGACTCACGGCTCTTTGAGCCAATGTGTCTCTCTTTCCTTAATTGATGTAGGGAGAGTTTTCTCTGCCTACGTAGTTTTTTCTTTTCTTTTCTTTAGAATCCTGGGTCTCCTTCACTGATCCTTTGAAGCACAGACATAGAACGTTATGACGAGTATTTTAACGGACTTTTGTATATCTGCGTTGGTGCATGAGAAGCTATGAGAAGCTAAGCGTGGGAAGAACTTTCAGGTGTGCAACACAAGGAGCAAAGGGCAGGGTCAGGGTGCCTGGAAAAGCGCCTTGTGCACATTTCGTTGTATAGGGTACCTGTTCGGTATTTGATCATTAAAAACTATGATGGCATTGATATGCTCTTTTGAGTGTTGAGGTTTGATGTGGGTAGGTGTTTGTTCAGTAGCTGGAGGCTTTGCCAGTTTGTATAGCTGCAGGTGCTGGTATTTGCTGTTCCCAACTTCATTTTGCATTTTTCATTTAAAATGTCTTGTTGGGTTGGAAGAGCCCAGAGCTCTTCTGCATGCGAACCAAGTCTTCTAGATGGCATTACTAGCCAAGGCAAGTTGGATAGGGGGTTTTCTGCTTGGTAATTTTGTCCAGGGGAGTCAGCTCCAGGAGGCACCTCCCTTTCATAGGAAGGGATCATGAGGAAGCTACCAGGGGATTACAAGAGGCCTACAGCCCAGTATCTTGGTTGGTCAGGTGCTGGAAATGCGCACTCAAGTACGTCGGAAAGTGGATTTTCTGATCCTAACCTGATTCAGTTCTGACCTGGTCTTCAGGGAAGGAATGACTTGAATCAGTTCTATGGCTGAGCTGATTCAGCTTGTCAGTCAGAATGGATCCAAGCCGGGATCGGATCCGGATCAGAAGTATTTGGCAAAGACCCTCAGAGGTACACTCCTCTACAGGAGACCTGATTCAGGTCGATTTCAACATGTTTTGCACCTGAATCAGGACAACCTGATGACCTGATTCAGGCAGTTGCTCAGGTCGTCAGGATCTGAATCAGAACTTCCCGCAATGACTATGACAAGTTGTTCCTGAACCAATGCAAAACAAATGTCCGCATGCAGCAAATTGATTCAAAATCTCTCCAAAAACTGTGCAGCAGCAGCAGCAGAAGAGCAGACGTCCACCGCTGGAGATATTAACATGTGAATGGTGTCTTAATTCAGTAAATCACTAATCTCCTTGTGCGTCCAGCTATGAAGAGCAGCCAAAGAGGGTAGGAGTTCTGATGAGAAAGCGCGAACACAATCAGAGACAAGTCCTTGTACTTGATGCACTAGTCAAAAGGCTCCACAATTACAGTGAAAAAGGGCATGCTGTCAGGCTGAGAAACTGACGCAGCCAGAACAGTTCCTTTGCATCCCATGACCTGAGTGTTGAGTCCATGACCAGAGTGATGAGAGGTGGAAAATTTGGAGAGAAGATTGAGTGTCGATGCTGTGGCGCACAGCAACAAGCGGGTCTGGTCGGAGCTTACTGCCAGATATGGCGCAAATTCTAGAGTGTTGGCCTGGCTCTTGCTTGGCTAGCTGGGCAATGCTATTGGCAATTAGGTTGGACGTAGCATACTGTGTGCACGGATGCTGGATTGATACACTGAACTGGCGTGGCATCGCTGGCTTCCTCCTCCAAGGGTTAGGTGAGCTGACTCACACATCGGCTCCTTTATTAGTTCATGGGCTTGACTGAGCTTACACAAGATGATAAGGACAAGATGGTGTTACTGCAAGTCCTAAACAAGTAACACAGTCCTCTCTCCACGCAGCCTCAGATATGTTGCTACAAGGATGAATACCACTGCCCAACCAACTCAACTAATTTGCAGCACACTCTCGTCACAGCAGACTCTCATCACGACAAAGATCCTTGTCTTGCATGTCATTGCAGCTACACACATCATCCCATCAAAATCCTTTTGGAATCTTCAATCTTCAGGCTGTGAGCAAAACTTGCCTTCAGGCAAGCTTGCAAGTCCATGTGCATATATGCTGAAAATTATAATACAACAGCAGTAAAACATTCAATAAAATGATAGAAAGGCTGCGCCAGCCTGAAAAAGCCGCGTGCATCGAATCGGCACGATCTTTGTTTGTGTCTGAAAACTGAACGTGCGTGGATGCTGCGTACATGTTTCAAATCAAATTAACTTAGGTAGATAATGGGAAAGTAAGTGATGGTAGGGACGGATGGGCGATATGTCTTGTGTACCGGGTATGTCCATTTTGCCTTTTTATTCATTGAATATGGACACCCAAAGGATGGAAAATAGGCAATCGGATGGAAGGGCACAGGATGCAGGCTTGCAAACAAAGGGTCATAAGCTTGTGGACATGCCAGAAGGTGCGGTACAGCAATGTGGCCAATCAATCTTGATTATGCATTTGCATCTGTCCCACATGTCCTTGCGTGTTGCACGCACTGATGCCTATGCAAGCCTAGTCTGTTAGCATTCATCATCATCAAATCGGACCCTTCTCATTGCGCAGAACTCCTGGCGCTCATCTTTTTCAGCCTTAAGTCTGCTCGGGACAGGTGTGTGTCAATGCAAGCAGAGAGGAAACTGACAGGAATTGGTTTCCTGTGCAAGCCCAGAAAAATCCCTGGATTGATCCTGATTCAGTGGCTGCACTCTTGCATATACTTGCTGCACATGTTTGGCTTCTTCCGTCTCCGCACAGCAGGAATATGTAGCCATTGCAATCATTTGCTGTCCTGTCTGTCACCTGCTGTGTCTCACAACGTCTGTCCTGCCAAAATTGGCCTAGGTTTCTTCAGAAGGTGCTGGCACACATACAACCATAAAGCAAGATTCTTGCAATCCCTTTAACTACAGAGCACTCTCTCCATCCATTTGCTGCCCTTCAATGAATTTGTTGTGTCGTCATTTGTGTCCAAGTGCACCACAGCAGAGCACTGGTTTCGGTTTCTCAACATTGCCGGGCTGCTGCAGGTGTAATTTTCACAACTCCTGCAAGGCAATCAAAGGCAACAAGAACATCAACGGAAACCTGAGGAAGCTTGTGCTGGGGTGTGAAACGGGGACCCATGAGGCGTCAATCTCTCAGATTGTCTCCTTCCAGCGCGTGCTAGAGCACCTTGTGCTGTGTAGCAGGTTGCCCATCACCTCAGGTTTTCGTGAGATGCACACCTTGCGGGACCCTGAACCATTGGGGCAAACCCTGATCAAATTGGCAGATGCCACTTGTGAATGCAAAGCCGCAAGAGAGCGGCTGGCAGCCCTCCGGTACTTGACCTTACAGGTGAGCTGACGCGTGATTTGCATCCTGTTCGAATGTGTTTCGGCATTAGCAACAAAGAGCAGCTGGCAGCCCTCCGATGCTTGACCCTGATGTTGAGCTATCGTGTGGACCATAAAATATCTGTGTGTGCATCAGCACTAACACACATTTCACGCGCGGACCACAGATTGCTATGTGTGTCAGTAATAGCACACTTTTCTGATGTTACCCTTGGTGAAGCAGTCAAGGTGCAGCTTGCAGGTTACAGCTATAGAAACATAAGCGGTTGAGGTACACAGGGATGCTCAGGAGTACAAAAGCAAGGCAAGAAGAAAAAAAACTATGCCTGCCAAAAAGCCGCGTGCATTAAAAAGAGGTCCCCTGACTAGCAAGCTAGCTAGTTTCTCACCAATGCAGGGTAGAATTGTATACGTCTGTGCATGTGTGTGTATGTGTGTGTGTGCGTGTGTGTGTGTGTGTGTGCGTGTGTGTGTGTGAGTGTGCGTGTGTGAGTGCGTGCGTGCATGCGCCCTTTTTCCTGCGTGCCCGTATGAAGAGGTAACGCTATTAGAAGGGCTGATTGAACCCGAGCATGACCTCCCCAACGCTTGCATCCAAACCTTATCACTTGTCCCTAGGTGCTCCACCAAGCCATCCACCACCACTCTGCTTTGCTATGGATTGCACATGCTGTTGAATCGCAATAAATGAGTTTCAAGGTGGTATAGGTGCTCAAATTTCATAGACATTGAACGCAACTCATGAAATGCCCCTAGGTTCAGACATGCCCTGCAACTGATTTATGTGTGTTTTTGACATTGAGCTGTATGAGCTCCTATGATTGGATTTCTCACACTTATTGCACAGGGGTGGATCACATGCAGTACCCTAGGCAGCCTCAATGAGTTCCTGAGCATGTGCTCAGGGCTGCAAGAGCTCAACTTCTTGGCTTGTGCCATCACGTGAGTGCAAGCTCTCTCTCTCTCTCTCTCTCTCTCTCTCTCTCTCTCTCTCTCTCTCTCTCTCTCTCTCTCTCTCTCTCTCTCTTGGTATATACAATGCAATAGGGTCAAGGGTGCACAATCACCTGTGCTTTGCTGCAAACAAGTGTAGTCTCTCTCAGGGCTGCTAAATGGCATATGAACCTTACGAAGGGAAATTAAAGGATCCGGTCGCCTATTGCCCCCACGCAACAACGGCCGCATCATCACAAGCTTTGGATTGAGAGCAAGATTGGATTTTTTGAACTTGTTGGCAAGCTCCGGATTTGCTATTTGTGAAATCTTGAGCCATCTCCATGTAAGGAGCCTGATACTCTCTTGACCCCCCATCATACACCGGGTGAGAAGGGGGAAAGGCCGGAAAAGGTGGGTTGGTGGGTAGTTGCAACCAGCTTCCCATACCTTCCCTCTGCAGGCAAGGATTATACTCATCAATTTATTAGACCTGAAGCTGCATTCAAAGCTAGCAGAGTAGTCCTGTCAAATTGTCATTTAATGATGCCCTGTCTCATGGTGCTGCACGATGAAATCAAGTTTTTTTCAACAGAGCCGACACTCAAAGCTCTGTTTTTTACAGGCCTTGTTTTCACATGTGGAAAATGGAAGAGAGTATGGCTGGGAGAAAACAGTTTCAGATGGCATGTAGAGACCTCCAAGGTAGCCTGACAGGGGAGGTGGCCTGTAAGATTACACGACAAGGAATAGGGGGGCAGGTTAAGGGAAAAGCAAAGTTTGGCAGAAATTGCATTTTAACATGGTTGGAAACTCTAGCAATCAGAAATCAGCAGCAGCACTGAGCTCGTAAAAAGTACATGTGCATCCGACAACTATCAAAGCCAATGATGTTCCATCCCTGGACCCGCCTAATCCTGTGTTGCAAGATGCCCTGAGGGAAATCATACCGCGCTGCTGCTCTGTGACGTGTGTGTGTGTGTGTGTGTGTGTGTGTGTGTGTGTGTGTGTGTGTGTGTGTGTGCGCGCGTGCGCGCATGCATGCAGGCCTGATATTGAGTTTGCGTTGGACTCCTTAGCTCTTACACTGGGGGCCTACACCTATATGCCTGCACCCTGCCCCCAAGCAGCACCTTCAACCCTGTGCGTGCCTGCAGTTTTAACATGGAGGTTGTGCTGAGAGCGCCCTCCTCCTCAGCTCCTCAGCTGCAGAGCCTACGTCTACATGCCTGCACCTTGCCCCCGAGCATCCCTTTAACCCGTGCATTTGCTGTGCGTGCGTGCGTGCAGTTCTGACATAGAGGTTTTGCTGAAAGCACCCTCCCCCTCAGCTCCTCAGCTGCAGAGCCTGCGCCTGCATGCCTGCACTCTGCCTCAGAGCAACTCCCTTAACTTTGCCACGGCCTTGACGTCATTGACCTCGCTGTCCCTGCGTCTGACAAGGACCAGTAAGCGGCCCTGGTCTGCATCCGGGATTAGCGAGTGGGGGTGCAGCAAGGTGGACTTGTCCCCTGTGAGCAAGCTGGTGAGTGCGGCGGATTCGGCTTCATTTAGTGTGCTTCATTTAATACTGCCTGCCTTGTGTGTGGCAAGTGCCATAAGTAGCCCAGGCCTGCATACAAGAGTAGGAATTGAGCGCTTCGGCCTTGTTGGCTGTGAGCAAGCAGGCGAGTTCTGCAGGATCTGGCTATTATGTGTGTGCTAACTGCCTTGTGCGTGGCAAGCACCAGCGAATAGCCCTGGTCTGCACAAAGACTAGGGACTGCAGCAAAGTGGACTTATAGGACCTGTAGCAGATTGTTGGGAGGGAAGCAATGGCATTTACGTCATTAAGTGAAGAGCGAAACACAGAAGTTTGAAGTTGATGGCTCCAGCACGTATGAACTGTGCACCCTGTCTTGCCATGCTCTTGCAGCTTGCTAATCTTCATTGACAAACTTTTTGCCTTGCTTTGCATTGGTTTGCCTTGCTTTGCTTTGCTCTGCTTTGTTTAACTTTCGTTGACAAATGCAGCAGAGTGCGCAGATTCACCTAAATTTCATGATGTGTCTGTTGTGCAGTCGGATGTATGCTCAAAGCGACTGTGTGCGCAAGTTTATCACGCATGCCCTTTGCATGCGTCAGTAAAAGCAAATGTAAACGTTTGGGCATACTGTCACAAATCACCTTTTGTCCATAGGTGAGCCTGCGCACGCTGGTGTGTGTATGCAATGAGGAGGCCAATGGATCACGCCCACTGCAGCCGCCCGGGCCCCTGCGCTGTAGTGGATTGGTTCAGCTCGCTCGTCATTGCACGAATCTCACCTGTGAGTATCAAGCAGGCCCTCCAGCCTTCTATTGCTCTGTGCTTGTTGCATTCAGGCCCTTGCGCTGCAGCTGTTTGGCGCAGTTTGCTTGTCATTGCATAAATCTCACCTGTGAGCAGCAGACACGGCCTCCTGCCTACTATCGCTCTCTTGTTCAAAGTGTTGCCCTGTTCTTGGCTCTCTAATGGGTGCAGCATAAGCGACAGAACGCCCCAAAATTCTAGGACCAATAAACATTGAAAGATGATTTTAATCCCCAGTTTTGCTTTGGTAATGGCATATTCAAGTTAACAGCAGTAAATGCAATTAGGTGAAAGGCAAAAAGTTGAAATGAATGTACAAGACGCTTTTGTATGCTTACACATTGCGTATGTGTGATGCATATGCGTGCCAGCAAACATACATGCATACACATGTATCTATGCATGCGTGGGCATCTTTTCCAGCGCCACTCATTTTCTTTTATCAAAGATGCACATGTGTCAATGCAATAGAGCGATGCTGGATTTGTCATCACAAGTGTGCACTCACTTGTGTGTGTTGCTGCTTGCTTGCTACGTTTCTTGGTTTAGAGCAGCGGCATTCTACTGTTTGGGTTGCTATCCTGGCATATGACTGGGTGAGCTTGTGTTTCCACCAGTTACGGTAAACATTGCATCTGAGTGCCAAGCATGCAAACAAAAGTAAACGCGTCTGAGTGCGGACCAAACAAACAAGGCACTAACACTGTACTAATGCCCTTTTCTCTGCAGACCTGGAATTTGGGCTTGGGGATATGGGAGAGCCCTTCCCTACAGCCCACAACGTTTCTTTGGGTGGAAAGAAGCTCCCATCACTTTGCACGCTTGCACTGCCCTGCGCGACTCCAAGAGCCATCTTGGCACTCCTCCAGCCAAGAAGCACCGGTCAAACTCTGCGGCTGCACGGAGAAATGAGCATCAGGTACGCTGGAAACTGATGGGCATGATGTCGATGGTCATGTTACTGGCTTGCAGGTGCTTCAAGAAATCATCCCCCCTCCAACTGCGTATTCCCTGGCTTGTTTGCCTCTTATTTGCTGCATGAAGATTAGTGCTGCATTGTTTTGCCAAAACGCTTGCCAACCCTGATTGTGGGGGATGCATGCAGCATTTCCATGCAAACATGCTCCGGCAGGCTTGCTTGTGCATTCTTTCTTATTAGCCCTTTTTTTTGGCTGGTGTAGCCTTTTTTCCTGTTCTGTTCCACCATCTCTTGCACCGTCTGCAAGGATCTTGCGGATATGTTTTAGCCGAGTCAGGACCTGAATGCGTGGGTGTCCATGGAGTGGGTCCAGATTTCCTTTGAAGTGTTGGAGTTGTGGGAAATTATCCCTCATCTATGGTAAAACGCATGAGGCTAGGGCTTTCTGATTGTTAAGGCTTGCCTGTAGGCTTCCTGTGCAGCAGCCCCCCTAGCATCTAGCTCATGAGGTATCCAAACAGGCACTCCTTGATCTGCATGCATGGGTGCCTGTTTGCTAACTTCAGGCTTCCTGTGAAGCGGCCCCCCAGCGCTAACCTTGAAGAGGAACTCCATGGCCAGGACCTGGCACTGGAACAGGCCCAACAGCAGCCTCACTTGCAGCAGATGCAGATGCAGCAACACCTGCAAAGCCTGCCTGCATTCCACCAGCAGGTGCTGCTGCACCAACAGCAGATCCAGCAGCAGGCAGACCAGGAGCAGGATCAGCAAAGCATACACATACAGGCGCATGTGCGCTTGCACCGCACTGAGCAGGTCCAACAAAGCCGTGACCTCAAGATCCTGCAGGCCACTGACCCTGGGGACTTGCTGCAAGAAGCTGCTGCTGCCATTGCTTGCAACGCACACCCTGAAGCAGCAACACACTTGTCCCTCAAGCCCCTTGTCCGGTGCGTATTCTTGTTGTTGTTGTTGTTGTTGTTGTTGTTGTTGTTGTTGTTGTTGTTGTTGTTGTTGTTGTTGACCCATTTTGGTTCGCCCAGTTTTTGGAGGGAGGGGGGGGGGGCCATGCAATTTGAACATTCATCTCAATTACTTCAGAACATGCAATTTACAGAGAATTGCCTCCTTTGGGGTCGACATGCTCTGTCTCCGCCATGGCAAAGTCGCGCACTTAAGGACATGTGTTTAGGGATCGGCATTTGCCTGCAGCGATTCATAACACTAGATAAAGCTACATTGCATTATAGAAGGCCCTATGTTGTGCTATGCTGACCCATAGGGAGCGGCATTGATGTATAGCACTGTTATGAGATAGCGTTAAAAAAAGCTGTGCATTGCTTGAAAACGTCCAAATTGGCTGTAAGGACTGGCTGTATACCGATCCCTATATGTATTGCCACATCATAGACCCCTTGCTTGGGCAAGGAATCAAGCCTGCCAAAACCTTGCACATACCCCTCATGCCAAAAGCGAAAATTTTTATTTTATCTAGAATTCAAGTGTTGCAATAAGCGGGCTTACACACTGTGTGTGACAGTTTGCAGCAATGTGTACTTGCTGGAAGTTTCATGCTGCATAGGGGGAACTCACCGAACGCTGGCTGTGAGCACTTGATACATGCATTTCCCCTGCAGCAATTCATTGTTCTTGCACCACTGCTTTTTCCTCGGCCCTGCCAGACGCATTTGCAGGGATCCAGCAATTATAGGGATCATTCTGTCTCTTTTCTTCTTTCATTTTAAGTTGAAAGCACGGAGGAGATGGGAAGTTTGGGCGTTCCAAAGCTGGCAGCATGCACTTGAAAAGCGCACCCGAGCCGGTGCCTCGCTTCGAGGTCTTAAAATTTTCCACCCAACATTCCCTCTCCAATCCTGTGCTAAGTTGCCGTCAAATGAAGTGGCCAGTTCTGGAATCTGAAAAGTTGTCTGCGATCCAGGGTCCATACCCCTGAAATCGATGCAAGTGTGCGCTTTGCTTTCAGTTACAGGTGCAAAGACTATTCGGCCCATATCCCACACCTGTCTGAACTCCCTGCATGGGAGTGTTAAAATGCACTTACACTACCTAAAGAATTTGAACACTTACTCTGCACTTACGATTGCCTGCAGGTAGGGAATCACCTCCAGGATATAGCAGCCTGACTTCAATCTTTGAATTAGGTTACATGCTCATGAAAAGTCTTTTGCAGCATTTGCTCACTCTGGCTGCCATGCAGGTGTCAGGCTGCCTACCCCCCATGCATTCAAAATACAGTTTGCTGCTTTCAGTTGTCCAATTGCCTACCTTTCAGGTGGTTGAATTGCAAACTGTTGCTTCCAAAGCGCCTCCTGCTGTTATAGGTTGCTCTGGATGCCTAACGTTGCTTTCAGGGGTTCAAAATGCGAACTGTTGCTGCCAAAGTGTCTTCTGCTGCTTTCCGGTGTTCTGGATGCCTATTATTGCTTCCACACCTCATGCTTTGCGAGCTCTCCCTTGGTTCACGTCCTCGCCCTCCCCTGGTCCCTCCTCGTCATAACATCCCTCATCCTCGCTTTCATTTTTAATTGCAGTGCTCTCCCCCCCCCCCCTTGCTGTTCCACCCTCTTCCACCTTCCCCTTCCAGTCTGCTTAGCTCTGTCCTCAGCATTGCTCTTTTGTGGATCAGGGGCATCCTGCTATTGTCCCCCTGCCAATTTTGACAAACAGGAGCATTTATGCCCTCGCTCCAATGCTTTTTCCAAATTCAGGAGCATTCCTGCTCTTGCGCCTATGCCACACTCAGAAGTAGGGGCAATGCTGCTGCTGCCCCTGTGCTGATTTCGGTATCGGGGGCAACTCTGCCCTTGCCCTTATGCTTTGAGAGAGAAAAAGGCCCGCAAAAAGTGTGTACATCCAGCTGTGACATTTTCTACGGTTTGAGAGGTTTCTATCCCTACTCATGTCTGCACAAATCTGCACGCCTTTGAGATTCTTCATAGCAAGGTTCCTGCCCATGTTCTGCATTCTTCCAAGCATGGTTTCTTGCCTCGTGACCTGAACTACGTGTAATTTGCGTGCTCCCTGTATGTGCTCTTGTTCAGGGATGCAGTTCTGGCCCATGACTTGAAGGCTGGCTGGCGAATGTGTGATGCTGGCGTGCAGCTTGAGAAGTTGTCCCCCTTGGCGAGTCACGTCAGGCATTTGTGCCTGGTGCGTTCAGAACACACAGAGAGGAAAAGAAACAGCATAGGAGAAAGAGCCCTTCCTGCATCATTTATGGGAAACGAGGCGCGTTGGCTGATAAAGCCGTGAGTCCTCTTCACCACTGTGCCTAGTGGGTTCAGGATAAGGTGGTATTGCTTCATCTTCTTTCTGTGATTCATGCTTTGACTCTGTGACAGTGGGCTTGCATTCAGGTCCTGATTGCTGAAGGTGCGCTACACTGAGACGATGCACCTGTTTTGCTTTTCTGAATGCATGCGGCCTCTTTTGGCTTATTTAGCGCTTCCTTTTTTTCCTCCTCTGTTTTGGTGGGGGTGGGCATGGCGCATTTATTGCTAATAGGTCGAAAAGCGTGGACCTTCCAAGTGTCATCAAGCAGGATTCAGCCGCTGGGAAGGGAGCAGCATTGTGGTTGGAAAGCAGGCACTTGTTGAAATACATGAGGTGGGCCCTGCAGGGATGCTTTGACCAATGAACTGCGCTGTGAAGGCACTGTATGGAAATGTGTGTGTATGTGTGTGTGTGTGTGTGCGGTGTCTGCAACTTAGGCCAGCTGCCTCCCTCTCAGAGCCTAAGAGTTTACAGGTCCTCACGAACCTTTAGGGACAATTGCGCAGGAAGTAGGACATCTGGATTTGGGTGTTATGATGTGTGTTGCATTGCAGGGCCAGATGTGCTTGGGCTTGGAGGGCGATGCGGATGCGCTGGTGTGTGCGCTGCCTGGGCTGCAGACTCTCCGCCTCGAGCACTGCAAGCTCAAGGCGTCTGTGGGGCCGCACCTTGGTGCAGATGGGCAGGAGGTGGCTGCACAGGAGTGTGGGCTGGAAGTGATACTGAAAGGTGGGTGGGCTAGCGGTGATGTTAAAAGTTGTGTGGCTTGGCGCTAGTGAGTGGCTGGTGGGCGGGATCAGCCTGGTTTCCTCCAAATTTATAGATAAACTTGTGTATGTATGTATGTATGTATGTATGTATGTATGTATGTATGTATGTATGTATGTATGTATGTATCCCAAGAGCAGAGTAGTGGCCTAGCGGTAGTATTCAAAGGAGGGTGGGCTTTTGGGCAGTGGATGGCTGGCAGTGAGTCTGAGGCAAATGGCTTCAGGGCAATGGGTAGGCTGGCAGTGGTTTTGGAAGGAGGATGGGTTGGCACAGGACGATTGCAAGGGGGAACACTTGCGGGGTTGGACAGTGGCATGACGATTGTGCAGGGGTGGACAGCTGGCAAAACGATTGCAGGGGCGGACATTGGCATGACGGTTGTGCAGGGGTAGGCGACTGCAGGGGTGGACAGCTGGCAAAACGATAGCAGGGGTGGACAATTGCAGGGGCAGACGGTTTCAGGGGTGGAGAGTGGGCAGGACAATGGCAGAGTTGGTGGATTGTAGGCTGGACCGTGTCATGGGGAGGACAGGGAGCAATGATGAGGGGCTGAGTGGGACAGGGCGCTATTATTTGCACCAACTCTGCTAAGTGGAAGGGCATTTTGTACATTTTGTGAAGTGGAAAGGCAGGACTGTGGGGGGGGAGCGATTGTTCTTTATGAAAACAGTATCAAGGTGACAGGCTCAGGCTTGTACCTCTTATGCACCTGGATAAGCGCATTTGAACTCATGCATCCTCTCTATACTGGCCTTCTGCGCAATGCGTATTGGGGTCTACAGTTTGCCTCAGTTGGAGCTATGCAGCCACCATAATATTTCTTTACCCTCATAATACGCTAATCGTGGTCCTCCTGAATACCTGGATCCTACACATGCTGCAGCAATCTTTGGCGTTTGAGTCATTCTCTTCTGTGTCTGCGCACTCTCAACGTACTTGCTCACTCTGTACAAACCATTCTCATAATCCATGTGCACATACACACGCTATAACATGTGTATTGTGTATGTACACAGACACACATACATATGTACAAATGTATTTATTAATTTCTTATTATGTCATACTCTTTCCTATTGCACATGTAAATTTATAGGCACACCATTTTACATGTACACAATACATGTATATCATATGTATATGATATATGTCTGCATGCATGCATGTATAACTTTAAGTTACATACTTATACAGTATAAGCAACTACATAAACTTTGTAATATCACCAACATACAACAAAAGCTGTGTGCCGTCACACACAGGGCTCACGAGCCTGACCAGGGTGGACTTGATTGGGGGTTCTGTAGGCGACGAGGAGGATCTGCTAAATGCTGCGGCCCAGGCCTCCAGCATGGTCTCCGATGTCCGCATGCGCTTCACAAAGTTACCACAGCTGCACCTCATTTGCGAAGGTGGGTGAATGTTGTTGCTGCTTCAGCCTCCTGCATGCTTGGTTGCCTTTGCCGGTATGCAGTTCGCCGAATTGCCAAAGCAGCACCTTATTTGCTAAGGTGAGTGGGTGTGTTGTTGCTGCTTTGGCCTCCTGCACGAGTTCTTGCTTTCTCATGCTTGCATACACTATACAAAGCTGTTAGCGCCCCAATTGACCTGCGCCGTTGGATATGCTCAGCTGCCCTAACATTCCTTGCTTCCTGCGCAATGAATGCTCTCTGCCTGCACAAGATGCTCTCTACACAGAAAAGAATGCACTTCTCCATATGCTTGTTCATTGCAACGGCTCCAGCCATGCTTGTTGTCCTTCTCGTTCTTCTTCAGCTACACTCATTCACAACAATGCGCCACAGCCATGCCTGTTGCCCTTCTCGTTCTTCTTCATCCACGCTCATTGACAACAATGCGCCACAGCCAAGCCTGTTGCCCCGGTGCTGCTGCATTCAACTGCCGCCATGCACAGTCATGCTTGTTGCTCCAGTGCTGCTGCGGTCTACCGCCACCATGTTCTTCCATGCTTGTTGTTCCAGTGCTGCCTTGCTTGTTGCTCTGGTGTCGCTGCGTTCTGCCGCCACTGTGTTCTTCCATGCTTGTTCCAGTGCTGCCTTGCTTGTTGTTCCGGTGCCTCTGCGTTCCACTACCACCATGCACTGCCACGTGAGGATTGATGCACTTCTTTATTGCACTAACACACACACATTCGCACACACGGATGCTCATGTTTGGATTTCAGATTTGGAGGGTGTGGATCCCGGCAGGAGCATGTCGGAATGGAGCCTCAGACAAGAGGCATATCATATGTGGGAGCCTCAGCCAATGCGGGTGAAACTGCGAGTGAAGGCTTGAAGACATAGAGGTCTGGCATGCGCTTTTTGAGAGTACATTGTCAATTACGTTTCAACACGTATGTGCTGTGAGTGTGATGCAATGCTGCAACGCATGTGCTGCGGGCGTGTGAAACATGCTGCGACAATGTGAACCATGGATAGTCAACAGCGTCGGTTCTGGAAATGCACAGGTTTATTCAACATTGTGTTGGGAATTATTGAAGTGCAAGTCTGGTTTTGCTGCAGAAAGAGCGTTTGGCAACTTGAAAACATGACTGCAAGGGCTACAGGCTGGATTTCCTTTATAATAAAGCAAGAGGGCATTCACAAATAGAGAATAAGTGTGATATACTGCTCAAGGCGCAGTATGGTCACAGTATATCAGGGTAATGATTTGGAGGAAGTCTCTCAGATACAGCACTGAAGCGTGCATGATGGTGGGCTCTAATTCAAGGCTGCAATGCCAGCCACGTCTATGGTAGCAGCGCCATTATGTTCCTGCATGAGCGCCCTTTTTCTGAGGACTCATGTATTTATAAATTGACATTTAAATGGATGGAAGGGCAGTGTTGTGCCTTTCCTCATCTCTGCTCAGGATCCCCCTTCCTCTTCCTTTCAACCCTCTGCCTTCTGGCGGGTGTCGTCTTCTTTTTCCGTTTCTTTGCTTTCAACTCACCCAGCAAAAGGTTATCCCCAATGCATCTGTACTTGAAAAATGCATCCGTACTTTAAATGGTGCAGGCAGGAAGGAAGGAATGCTGGAGGCTTGATTGCGGTTGTTCCGAGTTGCTTCATGGTGCTTGATACATTTGTTGACCTCGGAAATTTATTTGTCTGAGCAGTCTTACAAGTACATTGTGCTTGAGCGGCCAATGTTGCCCAGATGGACATTAAGTTACATGCTGCAGGATTCAAGCATGTTACAATGTAGGGAGTTTCAGGAAAAGGAGAGAGAGTACGGAGGCAGTGGAACACCCTCCACATCATTTCAAGGAACTCATGACGCTGCCCATTTTGGCTTATACATTTCTTGTTTCTAGAGGAGTCTTTTTCCTTGGAAGTCTCAAGAGAAGGAGAGATAGAAAGAGAAGGCTACGCGAGCCAGGTCCAGCTGCGTGCATTTAGGAAGAGTTCCCCAACTAGAAAGCTAGCTAGGGCCTCACTTGTTGCTGCTAGATTCATTCATGTAAGGGCATGAACAGGTGCTCCCATTCTTTTAGATACTGGAAAGCTCTGTTTTCCTTGGATCTCAAAACCAGCCAACCAACGGTTTAGAAGAGAAAAGAACAGGCTTACAGGTTTTACAACCGCCCAACCTCCCACGCAAATTTGCTGCATGGGGTGCAATGGGGAAAAACAGGGCACAGGAACAATGAAAAAAGTTTACAGGGGCATTATAATTGTTCTCTATATAAATAAGGAAAAGAAGAAGAAATTACGCAGGCGTGAAAACACTCTCCGCATCAATTATAAAAAAAAGAGGATTCTTACAAGGGTTACAAGGCTTACAAGTGGTTGGCCTACAGCCCGAGAATCTGGCTGATCGGCTGCTGGTGAAACATTCTCATCCAGCATCAAAAATTGAAACCAGTTCAGACAAAAATTTTGAAAATCTGTGCGAGTCTTGATTTAGAAAGGCATTGACCTCAAGATTAGTCACATCGTGAAAGCTCGCCAAGAAAGGAACAAAATCAGTGTTTGGAAGCTGGGCAAAAGTGTGTAACCGTTAAACCGTGACGGTTTAAAAAGATCAATGAACAGGTCCTTGTATTTTCTGCGCAGCTCACACAACTCACAGCAATTGCAGTAGAAAAGAACATGTTTCTCGTCCTGGACTTCAGCACATCCACACTTATCACAAATATTTGAACCACCCAACCATTTACAGGATTCGACCTTCAAGCAGTGGGCACGAAGCCTAAACCTACTCACATTCCTCATGACTCCTTTATCCAGATCCTTAAATAAATATGATGGGATACAGAAGGGTGTGCGTGGTGTTTGATTCAAAGGTTTCCCACACCAATGATGGTAAGTCACTGCTTTTCTGTTCACCTCTCGGGGACTTAGGGCGTCTGCTTCCCTCCAAACCTTCTGCTGTCTGTACCTCAAATCCCCTGAAAATTCCTGCATGGGTATCTTGGAAGCACTCAGTAATTTCTGTTTAAACACCTCCTCATTGCACATGCCATTGAATGACTTAGATACATGTGCAGACCAACAAGACTCATCCATATCAGCAAGGTGTAAATCTGCCTTCAGCACTTGGCATAATGTTTTACTGTTAGAAATGAGCATATTGTTGAAAATTTTAACAGTAGCCCTAAACCAATAAAACTGTAAGGGCTCTTGACCACACTCTCTCAATACTGGCCAGTTCGTGGCAGTACTTTTCACACCTAGAAAACGCCTTAGAGAGCATAATTGCCTTTTTTGCAAATGGCTTTTGAATTCACTGCCTTCTTGTAAGTACTCTGTACCCCACACTTGGCACGCGTACATCCCAGCCGGAATGCCATACACCTTAGAGAGCCAAATCAGAGCATGCGGCCTATTCTTTAGATCATGTTCATGCACAAATTCCTTAATCCTTTGCTGGGCAGCCATGTAAGGCCGCACTGCATGCTCCTCAGACACCTTCAGATTCATGTGCTTGTCCACAAGCATACCGAGGTATCTAAACTGCTCTTTCTCTGGAAGAGCCACGTCTCCATACATGAAAGTAGGCAGAGAAGAACACGACCTACTATTGAAATGCATGACCTCTGACTTTGATGTATTGACAGTCAGCCCCTTTCTCATTGCATAAGCTCGTAATCTATTCAGCATAACTTGCATTTCACCTGGGTCATTGGTATTTAAACTCAGGAGGATTCTTAGGATAGGATAGGGTTACATAGCTGTACCTGCCTACAAGGGCAGCTTAGCTGAAGCAAAAGGTGCCTATAATCAAGCCAAACTTGTGCAAATGTCAACTGAAAGCCTTGAGCTGAGTTCAGAAGTGTCAACTGCAAGAATCACACTGAGGCCTTTTTCCCTTGTAACCCTTGTAACCCTTGAATCACACACACTGTCACTCTAAATGAAACAGACGTGCAAAGTCGTGCACAAAACTCAAAAAGGTTGTAGTGTCAGGAAAATATACAATTGTGTTTCCGCAAGATGCGCAGAAAGTTTGAGAAGAGCATCACTCTGAAAAAATGGTCCAAGAGGCCATGACAGATGTATTTTCATGTTATGCTTTACTTCAGTTCTCAGAATCCACTTTCATAAATGCATTGCAATGCTTGCAAGAAGGGTAACCGCCGATACAGCCTGGTGAATGCACATGTCAACATAAGGTGTCAACTGCTTTGCCTTGCTTGAAGCTTCGAGAGTCTTCAGCAGTAAAGTAGTTTCTCCCAAACATGGCACGGGGTTTGGACGGCCCTTGAGAACCCCCATACACTCCCCCATACCTCCTATTAGGGACCCGTGTTGCCTTTATTGCCTGCGCAGTCTCGTGTGCTCGAACTCGGGTCTCTTGGTCTGCAGTTTGTCCGTGCCTCATGGCTCCTCCAAAGGTACCTGCATGCATGTGTACATGGATACCTAGGGCCGAGGTACCGTGTGTTCCCTTCACCAAGATAACAAAAGATAGAAGTCAATGGGGATCAGGAGGGTCACTGGCAGTAGCCCGTGCTTGATTTTGGTGATGAGAATTGAGAGAAGTCTTCCCCAGAGCGTATCTGGTGCTAGCAAGTTTATAAGCGTACAGGACAGAATGAGCATGAAGCTTCAGAGCAAGCTTGGTGACTGTATGAGTGTCAAGACCAAGCTCATTAAGAAGCTCCAAAGTGTGAGGGGTGTAGATGAGGAAAAGAGAGTAGCCAGGACGGGCAAAGAGAGCATGATTTGGGAACGTCTACAGCTCCTGCACCGCTCCCAAACCACTCACCTACCTTCCCAACGACCAAAATGCCCTCAAGTCCTACTGGGATGTGGCACATGCATACACAGCTCCTGCACCCAATCCTAACATTACCCCCATTGAATTTGAAAGTACCTTCAACACTTATTTTAGCATAAGCTGCCGTGACCAGGTCTTCGGGGCACACACAGACACCTCTGTGCGCTACAATGTCTTCTCCTTGTGCCATCCCCCTCATGATGATGAAAAAAATGTTCAGACTCCTGCCCCACGCAGTTCACTCCTCCCTCAAAACCACAGATCCAGTTGCCACCTTTATGCTTCTGCCTCACTGAAGAGGCTTCAGCTACAATGCTTATTGAGATGGCTTAACTATTACCCAGGTCCTACAAAAGTGCTTGTCAAATTCCCTGCTGGAAACATCCAATTCCAGACACCCCAACACGGTTTGATACCATTCCTAATCCTACCCTACCTTCTTATCCCATGCAAATTATTTTTGTCTGGAATCCTAATGCCAGAGAAGCGCGCTAGGAATAATAAGGTGACTCTGCACATCATCTTAATTTTTGTGGCTGGCACCAATTACATCGAGTACACAATCAAACATCTTGTCAATCTGGGCCTAACCAAACAAAGAGCTAAATCACTAGCATTCAAGCTTAATTACCATGCTATCCAAAAATTGACAACCATTACTAACACCAGACATGCTCTTCATTTTCAAGGGCCTCCTGGGGGGTAGTTTGCAGGGCGCGCGGTGGTGGAGAATGGGAGAAGGAGAGACCGGACGTCCAGGAGCATGGCGGACAACCCTCCAGATCCCCATTAGCTCTGTTTCTGGCTCTCACCTAGGCTAGCTGTGACTAGTGTAGGTTTGAGGTCCCTTAGGTGAGACCCTTGCTTGCTTGCTAGTTAAGAAACCTTTCTTTAATGCACGCGGCCTTTTTGGCTAGCGTAGACTTTCCATTTCTTTTCTTTTCTTTTCTTACCTCGTATTGAGAAGAAAATCAGTCATGCCTTCAGAAACATGCCCTGTACATCCTCACCTATGATGCCCACCATCTTACAACATCATACCGTACAGTGATTGTAAAGGCACACTCTATAATCCAAAACATGCAAAAACATTTGCTTTGAAACTTTTAACTTCGGAAGGTCCTTGAAGGTCGTTAATCCATCATGCCCTCTCCCTGGCTGTCATCACCTGGACTGCGCACTCAATAAGCTCTCAGGCTGCCAAAATCATACCAGATGATCTCCAGCATGAAGCCGAACGCCCCATGATATTGCTGGCAGGGTGATCACTAAAGCCCTCAGCAAAAGCCCCCGGGGAGCAGGTATAATCAACACCAACACAGGAAGTGACGACCGGCTTGTGCAACACAACCTCAGATTCCCTGCACATGCCTCAAACAGAATTATACCTCCTTACCTCTTCCCTTGTAGCCTTCCTATGGGCACAAGGCTCACCTCCAGCCGACCTGATGCTATCTTGTTACCCCTTACAAACTTGATCCTAATTCTTCTTCTCCTTCCTGCTCGCATCATGCGTTACGCAGCAGGTACGGGTCCACACTGAGGACCAGCGCAGCTAATTGCGTGAGACAGCCTCGTCAACTGAATGCTAACCAGCGCCATGTGCACTTGATTGAAATTAAGTACTGTGAAGATATAAGGCCTGGACATCAGTTGGAAGCGGCACATCAGCAGCATGCAGACCTCTGTAGAAAAGAAAAGAAAAACTACGTAGGCAGAGGAAACTCTCCCTACATCAATTAAGGAAAAGAAGACACATTGGCTCAGAAGAGCCTTGAATCCCTTCCATCACAAAGCTACTATAAAGAAGATTCTGATGGGGATCTGGAGGGTAATTGGAAGCACCAGGCTCCATAACTTGGCTGTGACAAGTAATATTGTTTTTAATAGCATGCCTAGTGGTAACAAGCTTGTTGGCAAATATAACAGAATGGGCATGAAGTTTGCAAGTTTATTGGCGCGTTGGCAGCCAAATCCCAGCTGTTTAAACTGGTCAAGGGTGTCCTTAGTGTAGCAGGTCCCACCAACACCCAAAAGGGTGGTGTGGAGAGTCACAGCATTTGCATTACTGAGTTTGCAGAGGTCTGCATGCTGCCGCTGTGCCGCCTTCATCTGTTGTCCAGGACTTGTGTCTTCACAGTACTTGATTTCAACCAAGTGCACATGCCGCTGGTTTACATTCAGTTGGTGAGGTTGCCTAACACGGTTGGCTGTTGCGGTCCTCAGTGTGGGGTTGTGTATGCTGCGTATCGCATGACGGTGTGAGTAGGAGGTAGAAGGAGAAGAAGAAGTGGGTTTGGCTTTGTAGGGAGTAATCAGAATAGCATCAGGACGGCTGGAGTTGAATCTAGATCTCTTAAAAAAATATCTTGGAAAGAGTTAAGGGGGTGTAATTCTGTTTGATGCATGTGCAGGGATCTGATGGTTGTGCTGCGCTGACCCTTCACCACATCCTATGTCCATGTTAGCCAAGCCTGCTCCCCAAGGGCTTTTGCTAGAGCTTTGATGATCATTCTTCCAGCAATATTGTCGCGTTCCGTTTTCATGCTGGAGATGGTATGATTTTGGCAGCCTGAAAGCATGTGGAGTGCGCTGTCTGATTGATGACAGCCTGGGAGAGGGCATAATGGGTTAGTGGGCCTTTTGAAGATAACCGCATGTTTCTGGTTACAGAGGGTGCCAGTGCAATATTGTAAGATGGTGCGCTTCATGCAATAATATTACAAGGAAAGCTGTGACATTACACACCATCCTTCTGGGTGTTGGTGGGACCTGATACACTGAGCATACCCTCAACCAGTATAAACAACTAGGTCTTGACCACCAACGTGCCATTGTACTTGCTCGCAAACTTCATGCCCGCTCTGTTACATATGCCAACAAGCTTGTTACCACTAGGCGTGCTATTGAAAACAAAAGAAATTCCACGGTCGGGTTATGGAGCCAGCTGCTTCCAGTAACCCTCTAGATCCTCATTATCATTTTCTGTGTTGTAGCTTTTTGGTGGAGGGGACTCACGGCTCTTTTGAGCCAATGTGTCTTTCCCTTAAATGATGTGAGGAAAATTTCCTCTCTTTATGATTCTTATTTCTTTTCTTTTCTAGGGCGGGACACTCTTGGCTAATGTTAAGCTGAAAAATGAGCGCAATCAACTAATGAACAAGACCAAGATTACATGTCATGTTGGAGTTGTCTCCAATCGCAACGACTTCCTGCTTGCCCCAATTTAAACTATAGAGAAGGCCAAGGTCAAAATATATGACTGCTATCCCAAGATTGAGCTGACAAGTCATCCATTTAGGTTCCGGAGCCTCCATGGAGGAAAGGCCTTCAGTCAAAGAAACCGTCATGTTACGGAACCTTGGTCGAAAGGCAAGGAGGGTGTTTGCAAGGGGGAGGTCCCGAATTGATTCCTTGTGGCCGGGCTGGAAAAATATGCCCTCTACAGGTGGGAGTCATCGGGAGGCTCTTTCCAATGCACGCGGCCGAACGGCAAGCGTTAATCATTAATATTCATTCATTCACAAAGACTTTGCAGGCAAAGCCAATTTGAGTTGCCATGCCATCCTGAGGTTAAGGGCTTTCTCCTAGGATAGTGTCTAGTTTACGTTTTGAGGGCCCTTTGCTGAGACCCTTGCTTGGCGTCAGTGGGCGAACCTTCCTATCATGCAAGGGTCCCACTTTTGGCTGGCATTTTCTTTTCATTTCCTGTCTGTTTTGGTCGAGACGACCCTCACTTTAGAAAAGAAAAATATGGCTGTAGTCTCTTCATAGAAAAGTTCGCTCTCGCTTCTGCTGACTCTTTATTCTTCAATGCTGACTCTTTATTCTTTAATCTAATTCATCCTTACTTCATTTATATTTACCGGCATACATCGAATATTGAATTCTCAACTCAACTCACACTCATTCAATGTAGGTAGGCACGGAACTGGGCCTTCAAGGTAGAGCAAGCAAACCTGCAAGCAGCTCAGATTCATTAAGGAATGCCATTGCCTCTCTGCACATCCTTCTTCATGCTTTTGGCTACTCTGCTCTTGACCTTGAGGTGAGAAGTTCATCATCATCATCATCATCATCATCATCATCATCAACTATGAAAGTTATATAGGCATGTGCATCTGTCCTCTTAACATCTATTGTGGCTGCACTATTTCCTTGCATCCCTCCTCTTGAGACTATGCAAGGGAACTCTTTATTTGAAAAATAAGTTGTCTTTCTGCCGTTGGCCTTTCCCCTTTGAGGCAGCCTGCTTTCTACAAAGCATCCAAGATCATAACACCTCCTTTTTCCGCTGCAGCAATGGAACAGCTAACCTCCACAGCAGCTGCCCCCACCAAGAGGTACTGGATGCGGCATTTACAGACCTGCACAGCGGTTGCTGTAATGGCAACGCACGCCTTTGTTGCGCGGAGCAAGCTGCTCTCATACTCTTATCACGTACATTGGAGGGGCACACCTTAGCTACAGCGGCAGCAGGAAGCAGGCAAGACCATGGAAAGCAGACAGGCATGGTCAATGCCACAGCCTGGAGGAGGCAGGGATGTGGAGATGGAGAGCTGTTTTTAGAGGCCGCCTGCAGCAACAGGCGGCAGCAAGCAGCAGCAGCAGCAGCAGCAGCAGCCTATCCCCATGCGCCCCCTCGCCGGGATGAGGATGCCCACACCTGCAAGCCACCTTCCAGCAGCGAGCCAGCAGCTTCCAGTTCTTCCCCCGGCAAAACTGTTCTGACAAGGCGCGGACTGCTGGCAGCCCTTTTTGTGTTTTCCCTTGCGCTCATGCTAACTGTAAGGCACATCGACGACGCCCCCTCCTGGCTCTTGCGCTGCATTGCGTGGGCCTTGTCCGTGCCTGTGATCCAGCTTGTCCGTGAAAGACCGAGTCGGGTGTTAAAATACCTGATGGATGTGGTGAGTGTGTTGATCACAGCAGTATCACTGATGTACGTGAATATACAAGGATTGCCTGGTTTGCTGAAAGTTGATTTTTGCCCCAGAAAATTGTAGCGCCCTTAAAGCACCAGGACAGGGTGTCAATGTTTGGCTCATGGTGAAGCCGTGCTTAGGTTTCAGGACCTTTGAAAACCGTGATGGTGCTGTTTCCCGACCAGGCATTGCACTAACGTGAAAGTCACAAAATTTGCAAACTTTGTGAGGCATCTGACTTTCCTTTGGCAATTGTGTTTGGGCATGATAGGATGCTCATGGCCCAGGCTCTAAGCAGATGCCTTCCACGACGGTAAAACTTGGCCAATGCATTGAGGTATGTGAATGCTGATGCTAGCCCCTACTAGTTTAAAAATATAATTTGCAATCTCGCGACCATGCAGTACAGATTACAGCAAGGTCAACATTCAAAATGCCTGCCTGCTCACAAACAGCTTCAGCACTGTGCAGTGCCACGCAGTTACTGCGTGGTACTGTACCATGCAATCTCCTGAAGGATTGCAGTCATGCTCACCCTCTTCAGCATTTTTGTCAAGCACCTTTTATACCACTTAAGTGTACACAAACACCATCTGAATGTTGTGTGCAGCACGTATTCTCTCGTTCCTACTCAAAGATGCTGCTACTGTCCATCCTCACGGGAACGCTCATCGCATACGGCGGCATTGCCCTCTATGCGGTGGCTCCTGAGGAGGAGTGGGAAGGCCAAGGGCTGGAAGAGCTGGAGAACACTGGTGAAGATGGCAAGACCTCTCTCTCTGAGGCCATGTGGGCAGCTGCGGCGGGTGCAGGTAGGAGCTTGGCTGTATGCCCAGGTTGTGAGTGTGCGCTGTTGACCTCAAAGATGCAAAAGTTTGTGTGTCAGAAAGTCTGCGTGATACAACATTGATGACACTTGAGAAAGGTCTCTGGCAGCGGTCCAAAGTGAAGCAGCCAGGTGGGAGGAGGTACCCGTGTGGGGTTTGCTGTTTGACTTCAACTAGACCGGTCCCATGAGGTGAGACCTGTCGACTTTAAGTGGACTGTCCCACAAGGTCTTTTTGTGGAATGAGGGTGTACTCGGCTCTCCAGATCGTCCTTGAGGCTTTTTCTGACATGTCCAACTGGATTGCCTTGGAAACTGGATTTCTTCTCCTATCCACACGTGGTCTCCTGCGCAAGTTTGCTGACTGAGTGTGTGGGACAAACCAGCTCTGGGCACTCTTACACCAGCTGGGGAGAGGCTCACTTGTTTAGGTGCCATGTCAAACTTTTATTTAGCACTTGTTGACCTGACTGCAGGCTTGACATCTTGACTCAAAAGAATTCCAAGAATTATGCTCTTCTGATCACCGCTACTTTCACGACAGAATCGATGACGACCCGTGCAGCCCTTTCATCTGTGTGGTATAAATCACAGGCTTTGTACATAAGCTCTCTTTTCTGCTGAGAAAGAAGAAGCCAATTGAAAGATTAGGTGCAGGATTAATGGTCAGACCTTTTTGAAATTGAGATTTTGCTAAGGATGCATGCAACACTGTGTCAAAATGGAGAGTTTAAATGCGGAATCCTGATGTCTGTGCTTGCTACGCCAGGTTTTGATTGGGCCTTCTTCCCAAGCTCAAGCAACGCCGTGCGTGTCGTCAGTTTGCTCATTGCTGTCTGTGGGAGCTTCATCACAGCCGCGCTTCTCACGCTTGTGTCTGGTGAGCTCATCCCTCTCTGCTTTCTTGCTGATTCATGCTCTAAACCTTTTTGAGATCATTTTGTCAATCCTAGCTCCATGCTGCATGGTCGCAAAAGCCCGATCAGAAGTCTATGCTTCCTAGAGGACGCCAGTTTTGAAGAAGATGGGAAAGAACCTGTGCAACTAGCCCTTAGGCAGGAAGCGTTAAGTAAGGGAGGGACTGACGCCAGCCTGTGACTATGTGCCAGGCTTTTGATGGCCCAGCTTCTGCCTTGTGCAAGCTGCTTGTGCTCAGGAATGTGCTTACCTGCATCTGAAATTGGACTTGTGCATACACAATTTGAGGCTGAGTTGTGGAAATTTTGAACTCGTGAGGATCTGCTCCTCACAAGCCAAGCTTGCATCCTCATCAGTGCTTCCGTGACCTCCCCCAAAAAGGCGTGTACTCTGAGAGCTTGATCCCTCTCTTTTTGACAAATACTTGCATTCTATGAGGGCTTCTTTGTTGGCTGCATTTGCTCCCTCTCTTCCAACAAACACGTTAACTCTGTGAGGGCTTGCTCCCTCATTTTCCATCAAATTCTGACATTCTGTCAGGGCTTCTTTGTTGGCATTATTGCTCCCTCTCTTTCCCTACTCCTTCAATTCTGCAACTTCTTCTTCGCTGGCTTCATGTGCTCCCTCAGAGGGTGCAGCGGAGGAGTCCCTCCGCATACCAGCTCTCTCTCCATGTTCGAACTAATGATAATTTGCAACGCTTCTCGAGCAATGAAGCCCATCAGAAGTTTGTAATTAGCACAAGGACCTGCCGGCTGCGCATGGGTTGTCCTGTCACACTTTGTGATCGTCACACTTCATGCGTAAGCAGTCTTTTCACTCTCCATGCTGAATGTCAAAACCAAGCAATGATGTGGCCCTGCCAAAATAGAGCAAGATTCTGGACGCCAGTTAAGAGCACAAGAAGAAAGTGCTCCCTGCTTGTGCATTGCAGGTGCACCAGGAGAATGATGCACAGCAAGAAAGATGTTCAAAAGTGCGGTGCAAGAAAGGCGCAAGAGAGCGCACAGAATGCATGTTGTGCTTTGCAGACGCTATGGGGGTGAAGGTGGATGAGCTGAAGAGGTGTTGTGTGCTCTAATGATGACGTTTGATGGTGCCATGCTTTGCAGATGCACTGGGAGAAAAGGTGGATGAGCTAAAAAGCGGCCGTGGGGCGGTGCTCGAGACGGGCCACCTCCTGGTTTTGGGTTGGTCTGAACGCGTGTTCTCCTTGCTGGAGCAGCTGGCCCTGGGCTGCGAGCTGTCTGGTGGCTCTACGGTATGCGTGAGAAACAAGAAAAAAAGGACCATGTTTGCAGTCTGAGCTCATGTGTTCCCTGCTGGAGCAGCTGCCTCTGAACTGTGGGCTGTCTGGTGGCTCTATGGAATGCATAAGGGAAGGAAAGGAAAGTAACGTGGGCAGTGAAGGCACTCCCCACATCAATTGAGGAAAGGGAAGAAAAGGAACGTCTATTCTAGCCAAAAGGCTGCGTGCATTAAGGAGAGGTTCCCTGACTTGCAAGCTAGCAAGGGTTTCACCAAAGGCTTTCAAGCCTACACCAGGCATAGCTAGCAAAGGAGAAAGCCATAGAAAGATCTAACAAGGGTCTGGAGGGTTGTCAGCCATGCTCCTGGACGCCCGGACTCTCCTTCTCACGCTCTCCAACGCCACGCGCCCAGCAAACCTCCCTCCAGGATTCCCCTGAAAATGAAGTGCATGTCTGGCATCAATGACAACTGAGGAAGAGTGGAAACCTGGGACTGAGGCACCGTGCATGCCGTGTATGGCTAAAGAAGCTCTGCTTTGTGCCAGTAAAGCGTCCTCCTGCTTCAGGCGGTGCTGTGTGCATTGCTAAAGATTTACAGGAGCTTGCTTTGTGCCAGCAAAAAAGACTTCTGCTTCAGGCCGTCCTGTGTGCAATGCTTGCTAGGACCACCGTCCTTGGGCTGCAAGCTTCTGGGAAGCCAGTCACTCACTATAGGTAGCATAAGCAGGGCTGTTATCAAGGACTGGAAATACACATCCACACTGCTTACATGCTCCAGGATAGGACTTTGTTTGCTCCAATCTGTATGAAGCAACTTGAAAAAACACAGCAACTAACTGACCAGTCAGATGCCACTTTCCTGCCTGCTATCCTATCGTTTGCTGCACTTTGCCTTCATTGCACATGCCAACTTTTGGATGCACTGCCTTTCACAAGCAACCAAATATACGCCAGCCAAGAGTCTGCATGCATTAAGGAAAGGCTCCCTAATTAGCAAGCCGTCCCCTTCTACTCCCAGCACTCCGCCTGACCTGTAAACAAGTTGATCAGTGACAGTGTTCGATCCATTTTATTATTTGGGCGTCTAGGAGGAGGCGAGTGCGTCCAAGAACCTATCTGTGTGCAGATGTTGCTTGGTTTGTCGTGTTGGTTGGATTGCAGGTGGTGATCCTAAGCGACCAGAATAAAGAAAAATGCCTGGAGGCAATCTCTCGCAGAGGCATTGACATGAAAAAGAACAGGCTGGTCATCCGCGAGGGGTCCATTCATTCCGTCCCGGAGCTCCAGAAAGTGTGTGCGCCACTTGCAAGGTAATGCACTACACCTGCAACCACATTGCTGTGTTGCAAGGTAATGGGCCATGCCTGCATTGCGCCACTTGCAAGGTAATGAGCTACACCTGCAACCACATTGCTGTATTTCAAGGTAATGAGCCGCGCCTGCATCCACGTTGCTAAAGTTCTAATAGTGAGACACAATGCCGTAGGTATATATATCCTTGTCCTGAAATGATGAAGGGAATGTTTTCACTGAACAAGCTTTTTCCAGAGGGGGTTATCTGAGGCCCAGAATTGCCTAGTTTTTGCATGCTCCCTGCATACTATGTAGGTCTCCCATAATGGGCAGTTTTCAAACTGAGGTTCCTTTGGTAGTCCAGGCTACTTGTAGCGCTGGGGTTTGAAACTGCCAATTACGGGAGACATGCAAATAGCCGCGGCGTTAACCCGGCTTTTTGACCACCAAATCTCCATATACGATCACCCACAGCACCAAATTGGGTGATTTTTAATGATTTGAAGTCCTTGTTAGGAATTAATATCCTTGCTTAAAAAGAGTATGAAGACTCAGTGGTTGGTGAGGTACAGAATTCCAGCCATTTCCCTTGGAGATAGTTGGGCACAAGGGTGCCTAAAAGGTCAGATTTTGACCATCCTTTTTCCTTCTTTTGAATATGCAAAATTTTATCATCGTGTATGGAGTTTACAGTAACATAACTTTGGAAATGAAAAAGCCTAGGGTGGGGCTGTGGGCCTTTTTGGGGGCGATCTGAGGCCAGGAGCGTGATCTGGGGTCCTCCGATTCTCATCATTTTTTGGTGGATGTAATATTTCTTTCTGGCAATGTAGATCAGTCAAACCCCTTTGATTTTATCCTTTCTTTTCGGGTTGCATAATTTTGAACCTCTGCACTCAGTGACTGTGCTGCCTTTGGGTCGATCCTCATTGCAACGAGACGGTGCGCTAGGCCATAAGGACCAGGCCAAGGCCGGTGGCCGGATGCCACTTTGGCACCTTCCTATTCCTTTATTGCGGAACGGGGGGACTTGCACCCCATCCTTATGGCTTCCTGCGCACTCCGTGCTCACACCGGATATCTCTCTTAACTGGTACCAAACTTGTACCATTACACTCATCCTTATTCTCACTCTGTACACATGCCCCCCTGAAATTCTCTTGTTCCTCATTCCTGTTGCACTTGCAAGCCCGCGCTGTGCTGCATCAGATCAGGTTCATACTCCAAGCCCATGGAGCTCATGGAGCACACTTTCCCCCTAAACGTTGTGTATTGCTGCTCACCCCTTTTAAAATTTCAAACCTGCACCGTGCTACTCAGGTCGATCCTCATCCTCACTGACCCTCAGGACTTCAGCAGTGATGCGCGGACACTCAGATGCTTATTATGCCTGCAAAATGCCAACCCTGTTGCGACGGACAGGGTTTTGACGGTGTGTGTATGTGTGTGTGCGCATGTATATGTGAAGGTGATTTGTATGTTTGTGTGTGTGTGTGTGTGCGTGTGCGTGTGTGTGTGCGTGCGTGCGTGCGCGCGCATGTGTAAACACGGTGTGCGATTTCAAAACCATGCATGGTTGAAAGGCTTGCTATGCATACCTTCATTGTTTTAATGGAAACAAAATGTACTAAAATGGGAGGAAACGACAGAAGGGAATTGAGATATAAGTATGTTAACGGAGTGTAAAGTATGTTTGATGTAATATACAGAGCTTCCTTTGCTACGCACATAATTTTTGCATTTTGCATGGATTCAGGCCTGTTGCTCTGGTGTTTCTGATTGGGCATTGCCTGTGGGACTGGAAGAAGCAAGCACCGCAAGCTAATCCTGCACACTTCCCAAGAAGTTTCCTTGAGGTTATACCGATCAATGCTGAGCTGAGTGTCCTCCTGCTTGCAAGCCAATTTTCTTGCTTGTGCTGTGCTTACAGGCCAACGTGCTAGCGGAGATGTGCCATGCAGATCAGGTGGGTGAAGCTGAAAGATTAGGTATAGGTGAAGCGCGCGTCAGAGTCCCTTGGTACGTGACAGCTTAATGTCAGTGCATGTCAGAATCATGTTATTTGGCAACAGAGTTCCACAGAGTTCTGTGTGGCAACAGAGTTCAACAGAGTTCTGTGTGGCAACAGAGTTCAACAGAGTTCTGTGTGGCAACAGAGTTCCAGTGCATGTCACAGTCACGTTGGGTGATGGGTAGAAATAAGTGGGTATTAGAGACATGTTGTTTGGCAGCTGAGTATCAGTGCATGTCGTACTGTGGCAGTCACGTTGGGGGATGGGTGAAAGTCAGGGTATTAGGGGCAGGTTGTTTGGCAGCTGAGTATCAGTGCATGTGGCACTGTGACAGTCATATTGGGTGATGGGTGGAAACCAGTGGGTCTCAGATTCGTGTTGTGTGGCAGCAGAGTATCAGGTTGAGTAGGCTGCTCTCCTCAAGCTGCTCGCAAGGCGCAGCCCCGGGTCTCTAGGTATGCTTGAGCTCACACACACACACACGCACACGTGCGCATGCATATTTGCATGACTGTGCGATGCCCACGCTGCTTGCGCAGGCGCGCTGGCAAACTCTGGCATATGGCATCTGGCAGGCAGGAAAAAACTGTGCATGATCTTATGCCCCAAAAGACATGTGAAAGCCTGGCTCCATCGCTTTTAATTTCTGCGTGGCCAACTCATGCTGCCACGGAGAGATTGGTTGCTTGCACACCATCATCCATTTGAACACTCCATCCCCTCACCATACATGTGCCAGCACAGGCCAATGTGCTGGTGCAGCTGGCAGAAAAGACAGCGTTTGTGAAAAGAAATGGATCAAACACCCTGACCCATTGCCGCACATATGCCTGCACAGGCAGACCCTGTTGATGCAGCTATCAGGTGAAGACAGCGTTTATGAACATAGGTGAACCATTCCTTCTCCATGCCACACATAGAATGATATGCCTGCACAGGCAGACCCTGTTGATGCAGCTAGCAGGAGAAAACAGGGTGTGTATGATCTTGGATAAATCATTCCTTCCCCATGCCGCACATATCATCATATGCCTGCACAGGCAGACCTAGGCAGTCTTTTCTTTTCTTTTTCCAGGCAGACCTGCTGATGCAGCTGGCAGCTGGAGAAGACCGCGTGCGCACAGTGTGCTCACCAGGGCTCATGGGACGCCTGATGGTGCAGTGTACCCGCTACCCACTCCTCATTGAAGTGCTGCAGGAAATCGTGGGTTTTGAAGGTGAGGTCCCACAGGCTGCCTGATGGTCCAGTGTGCACGTTATCCACTCCTCATTGAAGTGCTGTAGGAAATCGTGGGTTTTAGAGGTGAGGACTCACAGGCTGCCTGTTGGTGCAGAGCACACGCTATCCACGCCCAATTGCAACGTTGCCAGACATTGGGTTTTGAAGGGGAGACTTGGCGGACATTGTAGGGTGTGAAGGCAAAGCCGGGCAGACCTCGTAGGATGTGAAGGCAGATGCAAGCATGGAAAGCAGGCAGGAAATACGAAATTGCGATGTGTTGATGCCCTTTTTCTCCAATGCTGCCCGCCAATTATGTTTTGTTGTGAGTCAATGGCATGATGCGCTGCAGTTGGTACAAGGGGCAGACTTTTGTCCTTGCTAAAACACTGAGGTGATGCCTGCAGGTGAGGTACCACTTGTCAAACAGCAAATTGATCAGCAACAGCAGTAAAATGCGTCAGCCTCGTGTTTTTTGCTGCAGGCAGTGAGACATACATCACCACAAACACTCAGCCCCTCGTGGGTCTCCCATTTGGATTCCTACAGGTGAGACAACTCTCAGAAAACAATCAGTGTGTCGCCAATCATCATGATTGAATGGAAAAGATGCACAGGAGGGATAGAAATGAGATGTGTACTTCCTTAGAACTAAGGAGATGGTGTCACCTGAGTAGACTTAATTGCATTTCTGTGTGTGTCTGTCAAGCAGTATGCAGCGGGTATTAGATACATGCTTGGGTTTTTTTATGCCATGAGTCATGGCACTTGTGGACACAACAATTGGCAAAGCAGAGGAATTTACAGCAGCTTGTCTTTTCATGGTATACTGTGATCATGGATTGGCACAAAAGCAATGCTTCAGCTGTGAACAGCACATTCTTCATCCAGCCAATCGCGCCAAAGCAGACAGGTCCTAGCAATGCATAGATATCATGCTGGTAAAATGCTGGGCGTGTGAAGCTGCATCAAAATTGATAGGTTACAGTGATTGAAGTGAACATGACCAGCAATGGAACCAGAGCATGCTATAAACATGACGCTACACCAAAATGAATAGAGGTACAGTGATGATACAAATCATGTTGGTAGTGATGGAACCATGAACTATGCTTATGATGCTTACGAGGTAAGCATGCAGTAAGTATGCTGTCCTAATGGGCTTGCGCACGTCCCTCTTATTGCCAAGGTCTCCAGCTACCACTTGATCTGTCTTGATCCCATACACTGCCAAACAGAAAGCCTCTCAGCATGCAGCTCTGCTGAGCTTGCGCAAGGCACTCTTAGTGCCAAGACCTCCAGCTACAACCTACTAGGTTAGTAATCAGAGGGTCCCACATGCTGCCAAACTCTGTATTGATCACACACGCTGCCAAACTCTGCTCCTGATCCTAGTACACTGCCAAACTCTGCTGTCTTATACCACACGTTGTCAAACTCTTGTCATGATCACATACGCGTCCAAACAGACAGCCTTTGAGCATGCGGTTCCGCTGGGCTTGCGCAAGGCGCGTTCCGACATGCCATTGGTTGTGAATCCCCCCTGTGGAGAGCGTGTCGAAGAAGGTATGGTGCTGCCTCTTCTGCAATGTGTTCATCATTCACTCCTGGGGCTGTAGAGCATTTTTGAGCTGTGTTGATCACCTTGATCAATTATGTTACACTTCTGTCAATGCGCAATTACCAAACTTTTACTTGTTATACTCTAGAGCCTGGGGAATTGCAATGTTTAAGGTCTTGTCATCTCCAATTGGCTGCTGAATGACTTGGAAATTTGTGTAATCAGGCTGCTTATCCCCGGAGCTTGAACTCTGTCCATGGCCAGGTCAACCAAATGTGGAAAAGATTGACTTGAGCTGCTAACCATTAAAATCATTTATTTTATTGATGCTATATCCTTTTTTAAAAAAGAATCTTGCCTTTCAGCTGCCACCCTTTACTAGTGTAGAATCCGAAACCAGGGACTTGAGCAAGGAGTATGGAAGCATCAGCTCGTGGCAGGGTTATGGAGCCAGACAGCGGGCAAATCCCTGTTAGGATGGAGTCCTCAAAAAGTGGCCTGCAGTTTGACTCACAGAAGTTCACGAGGTGAAATGCTCAGCCACCTTGCGTCATGGTAGAGAAAACGCAGCTGGGCTGGAATGGGCCCACTTTATGGGGATGCCCATGCTTGTTTGCAAGTTAGGGAACCTTTCCTTGATGCGCATGGCCATTCTGGCTTGCGCAGTCTTTTCTTTTTCTTTTCAAGCCCCACCAAAACCAACCCCCTTGCACTCGTTCAAAACAGTCTGCACCTGTGCTACTGCTTCTTTTCAACTTTCTACACCACTCACTCCCCTGCATGCCTGCCCTAAGCCACCAAACTTGACGAGGCATTAAACTTTCAAGCTTCTTGGGAACACTTTTGCATCATACTCCTTGGCACACACAATCACACACAAAATCAAGTTTTTGAACCTCCCCTTTCTTGCTGCTCCCATTTTGCATGGTGGATCATAGTCTATCCTTATGCCAAAATGGTGCAAAATTGAACTGAGAAGAATAGCCTACGCCAGCCAATAATGCTGCATGCAACAAGGACAGATGCCAAAGTGAGATTGTGACATTGGTCTGAGCATGATTATTTGAAGCAACTCTGTCCCAATAGATCAAATCTGCCCCTGGCACAACTTGAGGCTTCTGGTCCATTGACTTCCAATGCAGGAAAGGCTTATATGCTAGTTGCGTATGGTACTTCAGTATAGGCTTGATGCTGCGTATGTATGAGCTTGGTACGCTGATTTTTAAGTCACATGCTGAGTCCAGTGGGGCATCAACCCATCACAGGTAATCTTCCTTTAAAAATGTTATATCCTGGCAGAGAATGAGACATGCTTTGGCCTTGTAGCCAGAAAGTGTTGGCAGGCTTGCATGAAGAGGTCAAGAAGGGAGTGAAGAAGCCACTCTTTTTGAAATCCGTCTTGCAGGTGACCATGTGATCCTTCTGGCAGAGGATGAGGCTTGCTTGGGCCTTTGCAGCCAAAAAGTGCTAGCGGGCTTGCATGAGGAGGCCAAAGAGGAGGTGAAGAAGCTGCACAAGCAGCCCCCATCCCGTTCCAGCCGTCACCGTTTTCAATCCTTCAGGCAGTGGCAAAGGTAAGGGTTTGCTTGCAAGGTGTCAGAGGCAAGGGGGAGCTTGCATTTGAGACTTGCTTTGAGACTTGCTAAGAAGGATCATACGCAGCAAAAGGCAGGCTGTCAGGGCCTTTGGCCAAAACGCCAAATGGTGTGACACCAAAATGTGAAGATGGTGACTCTCAGGACATGAGGAGTTGATTGTTTGCATGGGGCGCATCCTGGCAAATTCTCAGCTGCAACATTAAGTGCTCTTACACCAATAATTATGGATGCTCTTCTTTTAAATTCCTTGAAATAGCAACTCTTAACATCAATGGGTGCTCTTGCTATAACAACTCTTACTATAGCACGTTTTTACATTAACAACAATAGGGCCATTACTATGTGCAGGAGCCTTCCGCACAATGAGACTAGCAAACCAGATCCAGGCAGAGTCAAAAAGCCTGCTCGTGGAGGAGGCCATGGCTTCAGTGGACGCTTCCTGTTCATTGGCTGGCGGCGGGACATTGTGAGGATGTACAAGGGTTTCCTTTTGCATGCTTAGTGACAGGCTTTGAAAGAGCGTTCCTTGATGACAGTCTTTAATTGTGTGCTTATCTGTCATGACGTGTGCTCTCTTTGTTCTCTCTGGAGCAGACCAAGGAGTGTGCTCCTGTACAACCTCCATTTGATGACAATGGTTGTCAACATAGTTTGGACGCCTTTGAGGATTGGATGAGAAAAAAGTAGTTTCACCCAGCATTATGGTCAGTCAAACACACATACACACATACACACACGATGCCTGCAGGTCTCCATGATTCGCCAGTTGGATAGCTTCTTGACTGGGCCAAGCGTGCTGTTCCTTTACAGCAACAAGCCCCTAGCAGAAAGGAGGCAGCTGTTGATTCAGGTATGTTCTGTGAGTAACTGCCAATTTGCGCAGGGCTAATGCTGATGACCTGCATTTGTCCCAAATCTCAGGTGTCCTGTACGCGATTGCCAATATGTACAGTATGAAGGCTTGTTTGAGCCTTTTGTGCATTTTGCTGATCAAGGACGGTTGAGGCAGCTGCTAATTCAGGTGATCTGCTCAGGAGTAATGTAACAAGGTGCAGCTTCAGCATTTGGTAGGTATGAGACAGCCACGCTTGTCCCATACATCTTTCAACATGGCTTGAACTTCAAAGCTTTGGGAGCGTGGCTTGTGCATTTAGGAGCGCAGCTGTGTTTCAGCTCCATTCCTGTTTTGGGGAGGCACATATAAAGAAGAAGCGGCCTGGAGCTGTGATACTGAAGATTCATGCTGCTGTAAAGAGTGGCTAGTCAGAGAAAAGTAGCAGAGCGGCCTAGAGCAGGCTTGTGATGGCCATATTTAATATTTAGTGACCTGAGCTTCATTGTGTGGCAAAGGTCTCCACAATTAAAAGATTACAAGAAGGAAAGGCCGCTAGTCAAAATGATTGGCTGCTGACCTATTCGTAAAAAAGTAGGAGTTTGTTTGAATTAGAATAAAGTTTGTAATAGTGTATAAAAATGAAGGAGCCAAAGGACTGTACTTGGTGAAAGGAAGACAAGTTTACTAAGATCCGTCAGAGAAGAAGACTTAAAGAGTGGTAGAAGAGGACTTCGAAAAAGGGCGTATGTTTTTTTGCTAAAGAGAGCAAACCTGGGGATCTTTACAATTTAAAGTAGCATAGGTCTCTACACTTTTCATTGATGTGTGCACAATTGAAAAATCTGAGGAAACCAAATTTCGTGGTCACGTTTGAGGAGCTGATCAATTTGGCGTACTTGCATGCATGAAAAGGAATAAGCTTTGAGGCACTGATGATCCACTCCTGTCATAGATGTGCAAGGCTGGCCTACCTTGCAAATACAAAACTTGCTTCCCTCGTTGCCTGGTTCCGACGTTTTTAGAGTGGCCTGGAGTTCAGCTCAGAGGAGGGAGGCCTACAGCCGCTGTCCTTGACACACCTGCGGCTACGCTACAACGAGCCTTGGCTTGTAGGAGAGGCTGCGCTGAAGAGCCAGATCCGGGTGTTGTACCCGCTCCAGGTGTGCCGCAGCTTTTGCACCTGTACATGCACTTGTTTGTGAGTGAAGTGGGGAGAGATCTGCGTTGAAGAGCCAGATCCGGGTGTTGTATCCGCTCCAGGTGTGCCGCAGCTTTTGCACCTGTACATGCACCTGTTTGAAGTAGGGAGAGCTGATGCCACACCAGGTAAGTTGGATGGGCGTGACGGTTGCATGTGTACGTGAGCAAGGGACTGCCTCTGTTCGAGCAGCCTGCACTTCAAGTGCAGGCTGCCTGGGGCCTGGCAAGTTGCACCTGGCTGCTTGCAGGCTGGCAAGTTGCATCTCCAAACAGATTGTTTGTGCTCTCGAGCCCTGCATTTTAAAAGGCATCTGTAAAAGGTGCACAAGTGCATGCGTTGAAAAGTGCGTGCTTCATCTGTACTTTCACAACTGAATAAGCTGCTCTGTGGAGGCAGCGATGGTACGCACCTCTTTCCATACAATGCACAAGTGAGCAGCGTATGGTGTGCCTGGAATGTGCATCTTTGGAGTTTTGACCCAAAGTCTGGGCTTGCTTTCCAATGCAACGTTCCATAACAGTTGGCCTTAAAGGCATCCAAGAAGCAACAAACAAGCCTGCACCTGCCATATCAACCCATTTCAATTCTATTCAAATGTTGGCAGTAAAAAGTAGCAAACAGCCATTTTTACGCCGTCACACATACACACACATACACACACGCACAAACTCACACAAACACATGCACACAGTTCAAGGCCGTCTTGATCCTTGCACAAGACTCTCCGCTCAGCATCGCAGACGCAGACTCACGCACAATAGCCTCACTGATGAACCTGAGGCAAGTGCAGGTGAGTGAGCAGTATCACGAGCGCCCCCCACTCCAATGTTGTATGTATGGTTTGTAGACATGTGCAGATCTCAATTTTGCAATTGCCTTTCTTGCGAAGGATGCTGGCAATGGGATTCGATTGGATGGTTTAATTTTGCCCTGAGTACTAGGTTTACGGGGTGTACTTGCAGGAGCCATCAGTCAACACGCATGACTGCTAGGCTGTTGCGCAATGGAAAATATCTCTCGTAAAAAATGAGACCCTGAGAATTCTGTTCTTACCAGAATCCTCCCTGTCACTCGTAAAACCCTACACAGCAAAAATCAGCACTTGATCAACACTTAACGTGGTTCACGGTGACCAGGTAGGAATGCCCCTCGACATGCACTTGACCCTGAATGTACATCCAATGTCAGCTGCAAGGTTTTGTCCCTCTCCATTGTAGAATGGGCGTATCAAACTCTGCACCATGTCTTGACTAACAAAAGGCCAAAAGCCTGCCAGCATCTTCCTACCACATATGCCTTCTCTCTGGCATCTTCCAGACCTTTCTGCTCCCCCACTACCCTCTGCTCCCATCAGGTTGAAGACCTGCGCACAGGAAGAACGCCCCCAGAGGACCATCCCTTGCTCAATACCAGCCCACTTCCCCATGAGACTCTTCCCGCAAGTTGCGCGAATAGCTTGCCCCAGTCAGACCTGGCATGGTGTCAGAGGGGTGGCTACCCGGGCGGACTGCAAGGAGGAGTCTCAGAAGGGTCTCAAAGGAGTCCACGGAGTCCAGGCTGCGAGGGGGAATCTCAGAGGAGTGGCAACCCAGGCCCTGCGCTGGCAGAGGCAGGGAATGCTAAGCCTGAGCCTGCAAAGGGCAGGTGTGTGTGTATGTGTGTGTGCGTGTGTGTGTGTGTGTGTGCGTGTGTGTGTGTGTGTGCGTGCTCAACATTATGTGCACATGCGCTTGCGCACGGGCGCACACAAACACTCATATACACACAGAGGCATACACATGCACAAACACACACACACACACACGCACCTATGGAACAATGATGTTTTAGAGAGGCCGGTGCAGCATCATTGCAGCAGAGGAAAGCCACTGCATGCTATACCCCAGGATGCCACAAGGCACTGTAGCAGGGATGCCACAAGGCACTGTAGCAGGGATACCACATGGCACTGTAGCAGGGATGCCACATGGCACTGTAGCAGGGATACCACAAATCACTGTAGCAGGGATGCCACAAATCACTGTAGCAGGGATGCCACATGGCACTGTAGCAGGGATACCACAAATCACTGTAGCAGGGATGCCACAAATCACTGTAGCAGGGATGCCACATGGCACTGTAGCAGGGATACCACATGGCACTGTAGCAGGGATACCACAAATCACTGTAGCAGGGATACCACAAATCACTGTAGCAGGGATGCCACATGGCACTGTAGCAGGGATGCCACAAATCACTGTAGCAGGGATGCCACAAATCACTGTAGCAGGGATGCCACATGGCACTGTAGCAGGGATACCACAAATCACTGTAGCAGGGATGCCACAAATCACTGTAGCAGGGATGCCACATGGCACTGTAGCAGGGATACCACAAATCACTGTAGCAGGGATGCCACAAATCACTGTAGCAGGGATGCCACATGGCACTGTAGCAGGGATACCACATGGCACTGTAGCAGGGATACCACAAATCACTGTAGCAGGGATACCACAAATCACTGTAGCAGGGATGCCACATGGCACTGTAGCAGGGATGCCACAAATCACTGTAGCAGGGATGCCACAAATCACTGTAGCAGGGATGCCACATGGCACTGTAGCAGGGATACCACAAATCACTGTAGCAGGGATGCCACAAGGCACTGTAGCAGGGATGCCACATGGCACTGTAGCAGGGATACCACAAATCACTGTAGCAGGGATGCCACAAATCACTGTAGCAGGGATGCCACATGGCACTGTAGCAGGGATACCACAAATCACTGTAGCAGGGATGCCACAAATCACTGTAGCAGGGATGCCACATGGCACTGTAGCAGGGATACCACAAATCACTGTAGCAGGGATGCCACAAATCACTGTAGCAGGGATGCCACATGGCACTGTAGCAGGGATACCACATGGCACTGTAGCAGGGATACCACAAATCACTGTAGCAGGGATACCACAAATCACTGTAGCAGGGATGCCACATGGCACTGTAGCAGGGATGCCACAAATCACTGTAGCAGGGATGCCACAAATCACTGTAGCAGGGATGCCACATGGCACTGTAGCAGGGATACCACAAATCACTGTAGCAGGGATGCCACAAATCACTGTAGCAGGGATGCCACATGGCACTGTAGCAGGGATACCACAAATCACTGTAGCAGGGATGCCACAAATCACTGTAGCAGGGATGCCACATGGCACTGTAGCAGGGATACCACAAATCACTGTAGCAGGGATGCCACAAATCACTGTAGCAGGGATGCCACATGGCACTGTAGCAGGGATACCACAAATCACTGTAGCAGGGATGCCACAAATCACTGTAGCAGGGATGCCACATGGCACTGTAGCAGGGATGCCACATGGCACTGTAGCAGGGATACCACAAATCACTGTAGCAGGGATGCCACAAATCACTGTAGCAGGGATGCCACATGGCACTGTAGCAGGGATGCCACAAATCACTGTAGCAGGGATGCCACAAATCACTGTAGCAGGGATGCCACATGGCACTGTAGCAGGGATACCACAAATCACTGTAGCAGGGATGCCACAAATCACTGTAGCAGGGATGCCACATGGCACTGTAGCAGGGATGCCACAAATCACTGTAGCAGGGATGCCACAAATCACTGTAGCAGGGATGCCACATGGCACTGTAGCAGGGATACCACAAATCACTGTAGCAGGGATGCCACAAATCACTGTAGCAGGGATGCCACATGGCACTGTAGCAGGGATACCACATGGCACTGTAGCAGGGATACCACAAATCACTGTAGCAGGGATACCACAAATCACTGTAGCAGGGATGCCACATGGCACTGTAGCAGGGATGCCACAAATCACTGTAGCAGGGATGCCACAAATCACTGTAGCAGGGATGCCACATGGCACTGTAGCAGGGATGCCACAAATCACTGTAGCAGGGATGCCACAAATCACTGTAGCAGGGATGCCACATGGCACTGTAGCAGGGATACCACAAATCACTGTAGCAGGGATGCCACAAATCACTGTAGCAGGGATGCCACATGGCACTGTAGCAGGGATACCACAAATCACTGTAGCAGGGATGCCACAAATCACTGTAGCAGGGATGCCACATGGCACTGTAGCAGGGATACCACATGGCACTGTAGCAGGGATACCACAAATCACTGTAGCAGGGATACCACAAATCACTGTAGCAGGGATGCCACATGGCACTGTAGCAGGGATGCCACAAATCACTGTAGCAGGGATGCCACAAATCACTGTAGCAGGGATGCCACATGGCACTGTAGCAGGGATACCACAAATCACTGTAGCAGGGATGCCACAAGGCACTGTAGCAGGGAGAGGAAGGAGAGCAAGGAGAGGAAAGCCGCTGCATGCTATGCGCAGGGACGCCACAAGGCACTGTAGCTGCTGGACTGCATGTTGCTTGAATAAAAAAACACGCTGTGCGCCGCAAGTGGTGCATCACAGCATGCTACCTGCTGCATGCTGTGCTCAGGAGTGTCACATGGCACTGCAGGTGCTGGGCTGCATGCTACCTGGATAAGAAAACACGCTGTGCGCCGCAAGTGGTGCATCACAGCATGCTACCTGCTGCATGCTGTGCTCAGGAGTGTCACATGGCACTGCAGGTGCTGGGCTGCATGCTACCTGGATAAGAAAACACGCTGTGCGCCGCAAGTGGTGCATCACAGCATGCTACCTGCTGCATGCTGTGCTCAGGAGTGTCACATGGCACTGCAGGTGCTGGGCTGCATGCTACCTGGATAAGAAAACACGCTGTGCGCCGCAAGTGGTGCATCACAGCATGCTACCTGCTGCATGCTGTGCTCAGGAGTGTCACATGGCACTGCAGGTGCTGGGCTGCATGCTACCTGGATAAGAAAACACGCTGTGCGCCGCAAGTGGTGCATCACAGCATGCTACCTGCTGCATGCTGTGCTCAGGAGTGTCACATGGCACTGCAGGTGCTGGGCTGCATGCTACCTGGATAAGAAAACACGCTGTGCGCCGCAAGTGGTGCATCACAGCATGCTACCTGCTGCATGCTGTGCTCAGGAGTGTCACATGGCACTGCAGGTGCTGGGCTGCATGCTACCTGGATAAGAAAACACGCTGTGCGCCGCAAGTGGTGCATCACAGCATGCTACCTGCTGCATGCTGTGCTCAGGAGTGTCACATGGCACTGCAGGTGCTGGGCTGCATGCTACCTGGATAAGAAAACACGCTGTGCGCCGCAAGTGGTGCATCACAGCATGCTACCTGCTGCATGCTGTGCTCAGGAGTGTCACATGGCACTGCAGGTGCTGGGCTGCATGCTACCTGGATAAGAAAACACGCTGTGCGCCGCAAGTGGTGCATCACAGCATGCTACCTGCTGCATGCTGTGCTCAGGAGTGTCACATGGCACTGCAGGTGCTGGGCTGCATGCTACCTGGATAAGAAAACACGCTGTGCGCCGCAAGTGGTGCATCACAGCATGCTACCTGCTGCATGCTGTGCTCAGGAGTGTCACATGGCACTGCAGGTGCTGGGCTGCATGCTACCTGGATAAGAAAACACGCTGTGCGCCGCAAGTGGTGCATCACAGCATGCTATCCGCTGCATGCTGTGCTCAGGAGTGTCACACGGCACTGCAAATGCTGGGCTGCATGTTGCTTGAATAAGAAGGCACACTGTGTGCCGCAGGTGGTGCATCACAGCATACTTTGCACTGCATGCTGTGCGCAAGTGTTTTGCACTTTAGCTGCTGGACGCATGCTGCTGGGAAACAGAGTCACACTGTGCGCTGCAAATCATGCACAGGAGTGCTACTGATGAGGACTCCCTACAGGGCCCCACAGGGACACCCCTTGCAGCTCCCAATGCAAACAGGCCCCCGCAGCTTCATGGCCCGAGCTTGCTCTCTGTTGCCGCCAAGCTGAAATCTGAAAGGAGGTGAGCGAGAACCAGGAAGAGGCAGGAAAGAATAGGAATTGAAGAAAGATGAGCATCATTCCCCAAGGTTGCACTCTCTTGCCGCCAAGCTCAAGTCCAAAAGGAGGTGAAGGAGAACCAGGCACAGGCATAAAAAGAACAGGAACATGCTTCATGCCCCAAGGTTGGCTTCTGTTGCCGTCAAGCTGAAATCCAAAAGGAAGTATGGTGGGGCCAGGCAGGAAAAAAAGGAGAGCCAGACAGAAGTAGACAAAAAGCAAGAAAAGAAAAAAGAAGAAAAGGAAACATGGAAGAAAGGAAAAGAAAGAGGCAAAGTAGGTACTGCATTTCCAAGCTCTGGGAGAGCCTAGTTCAAGGTTGCATTTTTTTGGCGCTGTGGAGGTTGGGCAGCTTAGCTCAGGGTTGGGCAGGCCAGCCTGCTCCAATATCTCTGCTGCTGCGTCATTGTGTATTGAGCTTGCCAACAAAAGTGGTCAAAGCCCCACAGGAATGTAACTGCGAAGCCGCTTGTGGCTTGTGTGGCTATTAAGTTTTAGTACAGCACCATATGAGATTAGCGCAGCATGATTCTATACTGTATAAAATTGGCACAGCTTACTCCTGTGTTGAAAAGTGGCACAGTTTGATTCTGTGTGCAACATTGGCACAGCTTACTCCTGCGTTTAAAAAGTGGCACAGTTTGATTCTGTATGTGAAATTGGCACGGCATGGTTCTGCGTTTGGAACCGACAGCATGCGTCTTGGATTGATGAAGCACATATGAGCATGCAGCTCAGGTGGGCAGTATTTATTCCTTGCCTTGTTCGGAAGATGTTTCAATGTGTGCTGCTGGTTATGGGGTCTCTATAGTGCTTCCCCCTTACTTTTGTGGCCACAAATCTGTGTGGAACGCTCATGTTCATTTCATTCTTCTCATTATTTGTCTGCAGGTTACTGTGTGAGGTCAAAGAAGCTGCTGGAGGTCAAGGGGGACAAAGCGAGAGAGAGGCTGATGTCTCCAGTAGAGCAAAAGAGCATGTCAAATGGGAGGATCAACTGAGAGAACTCCAGGTAATCCTTTGTTTCCGCTGTTTTCACTTCTTCATCACTATTCCATTCTTGAGTGCATCACATCCAGCTTTCTGACCAACAACCTGCGGCCTTGCTTGGAGCGTTTGATTAAGAACCTGCACTCACATTGGCTCCTCAAATGGGCCTCACCTCCCAAATACATGGGACCATCATTATACCATGGGCGCTTGCCAAGCCTTGTGCTTTGTTCAATAAAGAGCTGTTGCATGTGTGCGTGTGTATGTGTGTGCGTGCATGTGCGCGTGCGTGCAGGCGTGCGTAAGCTGCTTGCCAAGCTGCTTGCACTCTTTATGTAGAGAAACTACATACGCCAGATCTAGCTGCGTGCAATAAAGAAAGGTTCCCAAACTAGAGAGCCAGCTAGGATGCACTAAGACCTGGTGTGTGTGTGCGTTTGTAAAAGTTGCTGATTCCTTTTTGCGTTTCTGACCCTCCCCGTGCAGGTGGTTGTCCAGAAATGCGTTGTTGTCACTGAGGTAAGTGCACGCTAGTGTTTTTGGTGCGATTGTCATCTTGTTTCCTCGACTGCCTCCTTTCAGGGTACTTGCCAATATTCTCTGCGCTGCAGCATCCAATGTGTGTTGCACTATGTGCACACATTTACATTGCATTGCTTTTCAATTTTCAGGGCATGGGCGGAATGCAGTGCTGCTGAGCAGCGCTTCAGTGACGTTTGTGTGATCCCTTGGGCAAAGCTTTCAAAAATGTTGATAATGGTTCTGTGGTTTGAAGGCACACAAAGAGGTTGGCAGGAGTATTGGGGTGGGGTGCAGACTAATGGATCTTGAGCACAACACTTCCACAACAAGCATTCCAAATGCTGCTGCTGAATGCTCGTGCCCGATTTATTCTTGCGTGCAGAGAGCATCCTCCCTCAGTTTGTATTGATCTGTTGTGCTCATGCTCCTGCAATTTCAAACATTGCTTGCACCGGGGAGTCTGAACAGCTTCTTGTAGTAGAGCTGCGCTGGTCTGTGTGTGAGATTAAAATACTGTCCCTGGGCTCGCTTGATGGGCATCCTGAGTAAAAGGCATGCAAATCAACCAATTACAATCAATCCAGACACTTCTGACTGATGAAAGACATTTTGACTGATGGCGGCCCCCTTGTAAAAACCTTGCCAACCCTCCTGCAGCTGCTAGATAAGAGCGCCAGCGCGCTGATGCATGGCCTGGAGCTGTTGGCAGTGAGGGTGCTGCCCAACAATCTCGTCGCCCAGATCATGGCCTTGACCATGCTTTCCTTTGAGCGCATCGACATCCTGGAGCACCTGTTCCACCCCAATGGCAACATGCTCTATGTGCGGCCTGTGTCTTGGCTCATGCCGGTGAGAGCGTGTTGTGTGTGAGTGTGTTCCTTGCCTAGAGAGTAGCTGAAGGTGAACAGGCGGGCTAGTATAGTGCAGCATGTGTCCTGTGTCCCAAATGAAGTATGATGAGCAGTTTCTGATGTATGTCATGAATTTTGATGCTCAGGTGCTGCTGCGTCTCTTTAACTCACGAGAGCAGTACCTTCGAAATGATTAGTGAAGTGATATGGATGCTTAAATGGGTTTGCCTTGTCGTTATAGCGAGGCTCGGGCGTAAGCTCTTGGGTCCATGCCAAAGCGCCAGTATACCAGAGCAGATGTGTGCTGTGATAAAAGCATGCTGGGAGAGCAGGAGGAATATGGAGGAAGGGAGATCAAAATGGAGATATTATGAAGGAACCATGTGTGAAGAAATAAATAAAGGCACCTGATGATAGGGTTGACAAGGGTGTTGCAAAATTCTTACATTTTCAGTGCTCCTGTTTGGGGTTGCAGGAAAAGAAAGAAAAGACTGTGCAACACCAAAAGTCCATGTGCATCAAGGATAGGAGTTGCAGGAAAAGATGCTGGGCATAGCATATGGTTAAAAGTACTGCAAGCATTGTGCAGAAAAGTCTCTGATCTGCCAACTCCATGCACTAGAAAAATAGGCTTTGATACTAAGCACGTGCACTTGCGCCCTTTCAAGTCTTTTCACAATCAACTGAAAGCATCAACTGCAAGCATAAGTGTGAACTTTGGATAATATGGCAGATACAAAGGGTGCTTTGCAATAAGCATATTACCATAGCGGGTGACCTTCCCTGAATGCATGCAGCCAGACTTGGACTGCGCAGTCATTTCTTTTTGATTTTCTTCTTTTTTTCTTCTTCCATAGCAGCGACCAAGGATGTGTATTCATGTGGTTGCTACAATGTTTTCATGCAGGCGCATGAGGATGATGACATGAAGGTTTCTTTCATGAGACTTGCACGCATGTCAATCGTGCAAGGTGAGGTCCTCCTAGGATATGTAGATTGCATGGGAACTATGAAACTCAACCCAGGGAGGAAGTCAGAGCCCTGCTTATCCCGCTCAAACATTGAATCATTAGTCACAATCTCATGCGAGGATTCATGATTATGATGAAGAGAAATATATTATAATTTATTAAGAGAAAAAAAAGTGGATGCACAATTATGATTAGGTGAGAAAGGTGGGCATGGTGTGTATTTAAGGGCGGCCACATTTTTTTTCTTTTGTATGATGTGGGCTTTGCATATGCTACGAATGTCATCAGGAAGGGATGAAAATAGTATGGAACTTAAATGTATGTGTGCAGATTTTTCAGCTTCATTGGTATATATGGATGGTACATGATACATTGTATGCCTCAAAGCTCAGTGCATGCTTGAATTTGGTGCAGCCTGTACAGGAAAACACCTTCTGTAGATATTATGGGCACAGAAAAGTGAATGCATCTTGTTTAGTATCTACCTTGCATTCACCCTTTGAAGCTAGTATGAGTTTCTGCTTGTGTAGCTGAGGAGCTGCCATTTTGCCGATAAGGAGACTTTGGAATCAAAGCAGTCTCAGCTGCTGCTACTGTGTACTGAGCAGATCCTCATTAGCTATGTCTCTGGCTTTCTCCTAGACTAGTCGTGTTTGTTTAGGTATGAGGGCCCTTTGGTGAGACCCTTGCTAGTTAGAAAGGCTTTATTTAATGCACGCGGCCTTCTTTTGGCTGGCATAGTCTTTCCTATTTTTCCTTTTTTTCTTATTTTGCAAGAAAAAGTTAGTGACATAGGGGCTGGTAGCACAAATAATACCCGTAATCCTGCTCTTTGGGATCTTGCATTATATTGTAAGCCTCTGGTAGGTAAATTCAATCCTCTCTCCTGCTCGTTGTCACACCACAAGTGTGTTGCAACGAGATTCTGCTGCAAGTAAGTTGAGTCGGTTATGCAGTTGTGATTGACCTTTGCGTTTCACACAGCTGTAGCATGGCCGACAAAGACACTGTTTTGGCTGCGTCAGTCTCTCAGCCTGACATCATGCTGAGCAAGTGTCGGCCTAAGCCTCTCCAGTTTACCTCATTTTGCAAGATTTCAACTCGTTCCGTGCTTTGTTTCAATTTTTCATGTTGCTCTTTTTACCTGCATTCTCACTGTTACATCACAGTGTATGGAGCATGAGAAGGGAAGAAAAAAAAGCTACGTAGACAGGCAAAGTGTATGGAGCATGAGAAGGGAAGAAAAAAAAGCTACGTAGACAGGCAAAAGTGTCTGCATCAAATTAAAACTGAGACACATGGGCTCAAAGAGCTGTGAGTACCCCTCACTTCTAATAGCTTCTAGGGTTACAAGGGGTTGGCCTACGGCCCGAGAATCTGGCTGATCGGCTCTAATAGCTACAATGGTTACAATCGGGGGGGACCTTCAGCCAGGTCGTTTGGCTGATGGGCTTGTGCCACAGTGGCTGATCTCAGCCAGCCAAAAAAAGCTTGAGCTACAACGGGGAAAGAAAGAAAAGAAAAAGAAAAGTCTACGCAGGCCACAGGCCGCGTGCATTAAGGAAAGGTTCCTTAACTAGCAAGCTAGCAAGGGCCTCACCAGAGGTCCCTCAAAACTACACTAGCTACAGCTAGCCTAGGATAGGAAAAGAGACTGAACTAATGAGGATCGGGCGGGTTGTCGGCCATGCCCCGAGGCGCCTGGACTCTCCTTCTCCTTGTATCCACCTGCGCGCGCCCAACGCCCGCCCGCCCCCCAAAGCCCCTAGTAAGAAAAGAGCATATCTGGTCTTACTGATTGTGGTTAGTCTCTGTATGGCATGACAGCTCAGCTTGAAAGCTAGGGATCTTGCTTTGTGCTTGGATAGGCCCAAATTGACAAGAGGTTTGATCGTGTACTCATTGTAAATAGTGCCACCAATCAGGATGATGTGTAGAGTCACTTTGTTGTTCCTATTTGGATTCCTTGAGCTGCGGGTTTTGATTCTGGTTGTAGTGTGAGTATGTTGAGTTGCTGCAGTTTCGAAAGTAATGTAGGGGTTGGTGTCAGGGCAGAATTTTAGTTCAACAAGGTGAATGTCTCTGCCTTGAGGAGGGATATTAGAAGAAGCTAACATAAGCTTAAACGCTTAAGAAAAGCTTAGTGTTTTGCTGATGAAGGAATTGAGAAACAACTTGAGAACTCACTTGATTGGTAAAAAAGGTTGCGTCTCAGGGAAATCCTGAGAATAAGGTTAAAAAAGCATGTGATACTTGTAACAACCTAATTCTAATGAAGAACCAGCAGCTGCTGTGATGTGACGCAGGCTGGCGCAACACATAGTTATCAGATTATTGAATTACAAGGCTCGTAATTCAGGTTGGATTGCACTCACGGATGGCTGACGATTCACCTTCAAGGCTAAGTTAGCCCTTTTGTACTTATGAGAGGTGGAGCGTGGCAGCGACAGAGAGCGTTAAGGTGTTACAAGCATTTGCAACAAGTGGCAGTAACACTCACCACCAGGGCCAGGACAAAAGTCAAAAGCAAATGAAACAAGTAATGTACAGCAATTCATAGTCAGGTCACGTAACCAAGTCTACGACAGATCAATCTCAACCACATGTTCTTGGAACTTCATGTCCAGACACTTGAAAACAAATATTCAAACGAGATGCAGGTATATTACATCATACAAATATGTGGTGTTCACAGACTCAAAGAGGTCAACGATTCAAAGTGTTCTCAAGCATTAGCAATCACACAACATAGAGGCTGAATATATGTCCAAACACTCACTTGTCCAAAGATAGCCTCATCGTCTTAGCAACTAGTTATCAAGATATGTCTCAACTAACTCAATATCAAGTAGCAAAGCCAAAGAGGACCACCAAAGTATCAATGTCTTTCCAGCAAGTATCTCTTTCTTAAGGCAATTCTGATGGTGTAAGCAACTCAAAGCAAATATCAAGGTGTTGGCATCGATAAGCAAAGCAAGCTTAAGCAAGCGTGGTCCTCAATCAACTTAGGCTAACACAGTCAGCTCGGTGAGTCTGTGCTCCAAAGTATCTCCCAAATCCATGCCATAGTGGTTGAGGGAAGTCTATTATATCCAACCAAGACATGTGCAGGTGTGTTGTCTTCTGCACACTCCAAATGTCTTCAGCCACACTGATAACTGCACGCCTGCATGCTTGCACTGTGACATGCTACACAGAAGGTGATATATTAATATTAGATTTCAGCTGCTTCAGCAGCATAGGGCAATACAAATGCAGAGATGGCTATCAAATTCAAATCAATGTGTCTCAACTGGTCGCAAGCACACTCAATCATTCAAGTTTGTGTGTATAGTTTTCTCAAATGCATGCAGTCATGTCCTTATCCTCTTCAATATGCAAAGGATACATCTCAAGCTTAGGGTATCAAAGATGTTTGCATGTCTACTCAATCAAGTTCTCTGTACACAGCGCTGGGTGAATATCAATTATGGTCATTACAATACTCGCAGCGCAAAGAACAATGGGTTCAATTGGGGACCTCAGCCAGGTCGTTTGCAGATCGGCTTGTTGCTGGTCTCTGCCAGCCACACAAAAAAACGTCCATGATCTCAGAAGAAGCTAGAAACTAGGCTGCAGGTATGGTCTGAGAACAATTGAGACCATCATAACTACTAGCTACTACAGCTGGACGGCCAAGTTTGGTGATCCATGGCTGATGCTGACCTCGTAAGGGTTACAAGGGGTTGGCCTACAGCCCGAGAATCTGGCTGATTGGCTGCTGGTGAAACATTCTCATCCAGCATCAAAAATTGAAATCAATTCTGACAAAAATCTTGAAAATCTGTACGAGTCTTGATTTAGGAGAGCATTGACCTCAAAATCAGTCAAAATGTGAAAGCTCGCCAAGAAAGGAACAAAATCAGTGTTTGGAAGCTGGGCAAAAACATGCAATGGTTTGAAAAGATTAATGAACAGGTCCTTGCATCTTCTGCGCAGCTCACACAACTCACAGCAATTGCATTATAAAAGAACATGTTTCTCGCCGACGTCCAGGACGTCCTGGAATTCAGCACATCCACACTTATCACAAATATATTGAGCCACCCAACCATTTACAGGACTCGACCTTCAAGCAGTGGGCACGAAGCCTAAACCTACTCACATCCATTATGACTCCTTTATCCAGATCCTTAAATAAATATGATGGGATACAGAAGGGTGTGCGTGCTGTTTGATTCAAAGGTACTCCACACCAATGATGGTAAGTCACTGCTTTCCTGTCCACCTCTCGGGGACTTAGGGCGTCCTCCCCTCCAAACCTTCTGCTTTCTGTACCTCCAATCCCCTAAAAAATCCTGCATGGGAATCTTGGAAGCACTCAGCAATTTCTGTTTAAACACCTCCTCATTGCGCATGCCACTAAATGACTTAGACACATGTGCAGACCAACAGGACTCATCCATATCAGCAAGGTGTATATCTGCCTTAAGCACTTGGCGTAGTGTTTCACTGTTAAAAACAAGCATGTTGTTGAAAAATTTAATAGTAGCCTTAAACCAATAGAACTGTAAGGGCTCTTGGCCACACTCTCTCAATACTGGCCAGTTCGTGGCAGTACTCTTCACACCTAGAAAACGCCTTAAAGAAAAGAAAAAAGAAAAAAAGAAAAAACTACGTAGGCAGAGAAAACTCTCCCTGCATCAATTAAGGAAAGAGAGACACATTGGCTCAAAGAGCTGTGAGTCTCTCTCACCAGAAGATAAGAGGGGAATTAATGTGGATCAGGTGGGTTTCTGGCAGCACGGTGCTCCAGGGCACCAGTATTATGATGAGTGCTTTTATTTTCAATGGCACGTCTGGTAGAAGTGAGTTTGTGCGCAAATTGTACAGAATGGGCATGGAGTTTTCTTGCAAGTGTTTCAGATCTCTGTGAGTCGATCCCTAATTTTTTGAATTGATCAAGGGTATGGGCAGTGTATATAGTCCCACCCACACCCAGGAGGATTGGGTGGATAGTGATCTCTGCACCTTGGAGTTGTTTGCAAAGTTCACTGTGTTGTTGCTGTGAGGCTTCTAGCTGGGCACCAGGCCTTGCATCTTCACAGTATTTGATTTATATCAAGTGAATATGACGGGCTGGAGTTGTGGTACTCCCCATACTGCGCAGTACTCGGTGTGAGGGTGAAGTGGGTGGTCTGTTTGGGTTAGTTGGGTGAGGAGTGACCAAGATTGCATCAGGGCAGCTGGAGTTGCGTCTGGATTGCATAGAAACCGTGGGTTTTGAAGAGGTTGGAAGGTACAGCACGATTAGAGACTTGCTCAGGGACTTGCAGGTCATGTCGGGCTAAGCGGCTTGTGTTGCCTGCATCCAACTGCACAAGATTGGCCCCATATGAGCCTTCACTGACCAGTTTCAAAATCATCCTGCAAGCAATATTGTGACACTCAGTTACCATGTTACGAATGACAGGACATTGGCAGCCAGATAGGAAAGAGCATAATTGCCTTTTTTGTATTTGGCTTTTGAACTCACTGCCTTCTCGTAAGTACTCTGTACCCCACACTTGGCACGCGTACATCCCAGACAGAATACCATACACCTTAGAGAGCCAAATCAGAGCATGTGGCCTACTCCTTAGATCATGTTCATGCACAAGCTCCTTAATCCTTTGCTGGGCAGCCATGTACGGCCGCACCGCATGCTCCTCATACACCTTCAAATTCATGCACTTGTCCACAAGCATACCGAGGTATCTAAACTGCTCTTTCTCTGGAAGAGCCACGTCTCCATACATAAAAGTAGGCAGAGAAGAACACGACCTACTATTAAAATGCATGACCTCTGACTTTGATGTATTGACAATCAGCCCCTTTCTCATTGCATAAGCTCGTAATCTATTCAGCATAACTTGCATTTCACCTGGATCATTGGTAGTTAAACTCAAATTGTCTGCATATAGCATGTACGAAACGCCATTCACTCCATCCCCTGTCACAGCACCTCTGATACCTTCACCAATATCTCTGCCCACGTCATTGACCTTGTAAAGCAAAGTAATGTCTATGCAAGCCAAAAGGCCGCGTGCATTAAGGAAAGGTTCCCTGACAAGCAAGCTAGCAAGGGTCTCACCATAAGGCCCTCAAGCCTAAACTAAACAGAACCTAGGAGAAGACCAGAAACAGAGGTAATGAGGATCTGGAGGGTTGTCCGCCATGCTCCTGGACGTTGGGACTCTCCTTCTCCCATTCTCCACCGCCGCGCGCCCAGCAAACTCCCACCCAGAAGCCCCTTGAAAATCAAGAGCATGCCTGGTGTTGATAATGGTCAACGGTTGTCAAGTTTTGGATAGCATGGTAACTAAGCTTGAAAGCTAGTGATTTAGCTTTTTGCTTGGTTAGGCCCAGAGTGACAAGAGGTTTGATCGTGTACTCATTGTAAATGGTGCCAGACTCACCAATAGAGATGATGTGCAGAGTCACCTCGTTATTCCTGTTTGGATTTCTTGAGCTGCGAAATTTGAGTCTGGTTATAAGATAAGCATGTTGAGCTGTTGCAATTTTTAAAGTGCAATTTTTAAAGTGAAAGGGTTGGTGTCTGGACAAAATTTCAGTTCAACGAGGCCCTTTGGTGGGATCCTCCAATGAATAATTAAGTGCATGCCTGGTGTTAGGAAAGGATAGGATAGGTAACATAGCTGTACCTGCTACGAGGGCAGCTTAGCTGAAGCAAAAAGGCCTGGTGTTAAAATGTGCTGACCTTGCTTGACAAGAGCTCAGTCAATCAAAGAGCTTTGATGGATAGGCTGTATCCTCGGACCTCCTTGGACCAGAGCTATAACTCTAAAGTAATATGAAGGTTAGGTAAAGTTGCATTGCTATGTTCCCCTACAAGGGCAGCTGAGCGGAAATCGCATAAGAGAGAGCAATATCATGAAAAGAAAGGAAAAAACACGTACACAGCAAGAACACTCCTTAATCAGTTAGGGAGAAGGAGACACATTGGCTTAAAGAGCCGTGGGTCTCCCTCACAGAGGGTAGGAGGGGAGCTAAGGCGGGTTTATGCATAGCAGCACGTATTCCCAAGGCACCGTGCTAAGGCTATTATTGGTGTATTTTTCTTCTATGGCACGTCTGCCAGTGGTTAAGTTGATTTTTGTGCACGCATTGCACAGAATGGGCATGGAGCTCTTGTGCAAGTTTGGTAGACATATGCAAGTCAATCCTAGTTTTCTAAACTGATCCAGGGTACGGGCAGTGAGACAGTCACTCCCAGGAGGATTGAGTGGAGAGTAGTCTCGGCATCTTAGTTGTTGCACTGTTCACTGTGTTTTTGCTGTGAGGCTTGTAGCTGGGCTGCAAGGATTCATCTAAACAATCACAACCCAGCATGGCTATAGGGCCTGGTTATAGCCGTACCAGAAGCCAACTGGAAGCTACCCAGTGTTGGTAACCACTCTACTCTCAAAGCCATGCATGCTGACATGCCTGGATTCAAGGAGTGCGAATGCCTCCCCTCTGACAAACAACATCATATATGATATATCTAGAAATCCAACAAATCCACACATAGATGATCACGAAGGACTCTTCATACCTAAAAAGAAAAAGAAAAAGCTACGCAGGCAGAGAAAACTCTCCCTACATCAATTAAGGAAAGAGAGACACATTGGCTCAAAGAGCCGTGAGTCTCCCTCACCAGAAGATCAGAGGGAAAATAATGTGGATCAGGTGGGTTTCTGGCAGCACGCTGCTTCAGCTAACCAATCAAGTCCAACTGTCATGCTCAAAGTCCCCCACTGGAGGACGTGGGCGTGCACTAATGGCAGCTATCATATCCAGACTGGCAAACAAGGAATTAAAGCAGGCGTTTGCTGCCCTCTCAGTGACTGCAAAAATTGTGTTGAGCCCAACCGTATTGGTGCTGGAATTAACAAAACACCACATGTCAAGCTGAATTAGCAGCAATTGCTGCTGCCATCGCCCACTCTTATTCACACATTAACTCTGACAGTCTCACCTCTCTTCCTCAAATACACAAACAGCTAATTTACCCTGAGAAGCTCAATCACCACATTCAAAGAGATGTCCCTAAAATAACATTTGCTCTCATTAGCAACTCACAGACCAATGTTTGTGTCTGCAAATTCACTTTAACGGTAAAATCATATGCTGGCATTGCTGGTTAAAAAGGTGCAGATGCTATTGCAAAATACCAGGCCAATGAAGCCAACCGTAGCATGGCAGATAATGGGATCCCAAGTGCAGGTTCCGGTGGAAATCCATTTTCCTTGTTTAGCCAAGGAGGAAAAAAGAGAGCATGCAAAAGACGTATCCACAGCTCCTGCACCCGCTCTCAAACTCATATACCTTCCCAATTTTCAAAATGCCCTCAATCCCACATGCATAAAAAACACAGACTTGGATGCGCCAATCCCAAAACAGGCTACTATTTGTACTACCAGAGCTTATTTCCACAAATAGATGGGAAACTAGCAATGCCTTCAGGAACATGCCCTATTCATCTTCACCTAGTCCTGACCGTCCTGATGCTATACTGAAAGAAAGAAAGGTCTACGCCCTTGAGCGTGCATTAAGGGAAGAACCCGTCAGGGAACTCACCAACCACCCGGATTCCTCCAAGTTTCTTGTGCGTAGCGAATGTGGCTACCAGGCTTCGAACCCCTGACCGCTGGACAAATAGCGTTTCCCTATACTGATTACTTATTTTAATGCCAAGACCACTCCTTCTTCTTAACCTAACTTAGCCCATCTTTTATTTTTGGGTTGCCCAGCGGGTCAACCCAACAACGAATGGGATGCACACCAATAGGCACCATGCCGGTCTTAGCTCCTGTGTAAAAGCCCTCAGCAAAGGCAGATATGGCTCATCCCTTATTGGTATGGATGCCTGCCAAATGAGAGCTTCTGAGACTCCTCAAGCAGCCAGGGCATACAAGTCCCTGAAAACATCTCCCGAGCTGTCCCTGACTCAGGGATAGAATAGGTGGACTGGGTTTTCCCAACTGGTACTGGCTCCTCTGCCCGGCACCAAAGTTGCCCTGATGTTGTCTTTGTGCGATCTATCCCAGGACGGTCTGCCCACCTTGATCCTCCTAATAATTCTTCTCAAGACAGGGTTATTCACCTTGTCAAACTTAAACTCTGCCCTGGTACCAACCCCTTTCCCACTACAGAAGCCGCAACTGCCCAGCATGCCAGCACTGTAACCAAAGGCTCAAAACTCGCAGCTCAAGAAACCCAAACAGGAACAACAAGGTGGCCTTGCACATCATCTGAATTGGTGTGGCAGGCACTATCTATACTGGCTATACCATTAAACCTCTCATCAACTTGGGACTAACCAGGCAAAAAGTCGTTAGCATAAAAATTGAGCTGCCATGCTATCCAGAAATTAACAACTTATCTTTACACCAGACATGGTCCTCACTTCCAAGGGACTTTAGGGGGGTGGTGCTGGGCATGTGATGGTGCAGAGCAGGAGAAAAAGAGTTTGGGCGTCCAGGAGCATGGCCGACAACCCTCCAGATCCCATGAGCTCTGTTTCTGGTCTTCATATGCTTACACCTTTCCAGTCACAACCTTCAAGTGGAAACCCAGCGGCGTCAGGGAAATAGGTGCCCATACTTGCTTGGAATTAGAATGTGATTGGCATACTGTCACACCTTTTAGGGTACAAGACGAAGAGCACATTATTCTGAGTTTCCCATCTCAGGATCTAACAATCCTGCGCCCTCAATTCCAGCATTTGTTTAGCTCTGCACCCCCAAGCAGTGCAACACGTCTTAAAGACTTCAAGGACCAGGCTGATGTCTTAGGATTAGCCAAATTATTGTTTGCATGCCTGCAATGCTGTGAATGAGCTTCTAGCATTGCTTTTTCGATTGGACTGGTTTGGTTACAGGCACCTTTTTTGCTTCAGCTCAGCTGCCCCCGCAAGTAGGTACACCTATGTAACCTTTCCCTTTCCTTTCCTTTTCTGGTCTTCTCCTGAGCTAGCTGTACCTAAATCAGGTTTGATGGCCCTTTGGTGAAACCCTTGCCAGCTTGCTAGTCACTAGCGGTTAGCGGTTAAGGAACCTTTCCTGAATGCACGCAGCCCCTTGGCTGGCAAAGGCTTGCTCTTTTTCCTTCTCTTTTCATAAGCAGACTTAATGAACGAACACAAAAACAAAGTCCATCCTTTCTTACATGACCTCCTCCTTTTAAATGGACGTTTCCTTTCGGAATTCCTCAATGAAGGCAATGCAGGGTGCCTTGGCCCAAGTTGTCTATGTCCTAGGATTAGCCAAATTCGTGTCTGCACGCCTGAAATGCTGTAACTGAGCTTCTAAGCTAACACTGTTTTAGCTTAGCTTTTTAGATTGGACTGGTTAGTCGCAGGCAGGTACAGCTATGTAACCCTTCCCTTCCCTTGGCCCAAGGAAAGAAATGAAAAGGTAAGACAACGCAAGCCAGGTCCAGCTGCGTGCATCAAGGAAAAAGGATAAGGAAGTTGGCCGGAGGTCTTATTTTCTCCTAAATTGATGTAGCAACATTTTTGCTGTCTCTGTAACTTCCTTTTTTATGCCTGTGACCTGTGTAATAAGAGCATGTCCTGTGCTGATAGTTGTCAATCTCAGGTGAATTCGTTTCACATGGTGGGTTTGAGGGCCCTTTTGGTGGGATCCTTCAATGAATAGCCGAATAAGCGAGCTTGCTAATGCCTTGCCAAAGAGGGTTGAAGGATGGACGAGCCAAAGTTCAACAAGTTGAATGCAATTTAAATCGCCATGGTGTTCTATATCCAAGGAAGAATGCCAGAGGGGGTCAGCTGAGCATGTGTAAAATTTGCTTCCTTTTTGCATTTAAAGTGTGCCCCGGGCACTCACAGCCACTCCATCTGATTGGGACCATTTTAGCTCTAAAGTGTAGCTGGTGTTACAAGCTATCAGGGCATATGCTCAGATTTGTGTATGTCTCCCTGTGTGCTTAGGTAGACTGGGCTAAAGCTCAAATGGGGCACGTAAACCCTAATTTGGGGGAAATTGCTGAAATCGCCACATAACACCAACCACTGAAACTTGTCACTCCATGTGCTTTGAAATGGTATTCTTTTTCTAGAAGGACCTTACATCCTGGTGATTTGGCATGTGCCCCCCAAATGGCTGTTTTGAAACCCCAGTGCTACAGAAAGCCTGGTTCACAGGCTACCAGAGGAACCCTGACTTAAAACAGCCCGTTACAGGACACATATGTGTGGGAGCATGCAAAAAGTGGCTGATTTTGGGCCTCAGCTGACCCCCTCTGCTACATGAATAAATGTAATCTGTCCTGGCAACCAAAGCTAAAAGGAACAAAAAGGTTGCGCAGCTGTATCTGCCTACAAGGGAAGCTTAACTGGAGCATTAGAAAGATACCTCTTTCCAAACTAGAGACGCCCAACGGCAAGCCAAGCTTTATGACTGCTGCCCCTGTCAATGTTGCTGCTGCTGCTGCTGCTGTTGCTGTTGAACAGCTGTCAGGATGCGGTCCAGCACTAGGGGCTCCAGGAGCACTGTATCTATTGAGCGCTCCACGCCTGCAGTGACCACTTCATCCAGCAACGTGTCTATGACCTGCACAAGCACAGCACATTTAAGCTGGCAATGTGATTCTAATCCAGGGTACATCATCATCATCATCATCATCATGCACTCTACTCCTGCAGTGACTGCTTCATCCATCAACATGCCAATGACCTGCATGTCAACCATCAGGGCCCAAATTTCGATTGGGGAACTGCACATCCAGAAGCCTGATGCGTGCAGGCACTGACCATTCCCCATAAATGACATCTCTCTCTCTCTCTCTCTCTCTCACACACACACACACACACACCACACACACACACACACACACACACACACACACACACACGTAAATACACACATAGAGCTGGGCCCATAAAACCACTCTTTTTGCAGTCACTTAACTCTGTTGCTGCGCTTCATGAAAGCCATTGTCAAGGTGCCTCAGCTCTTTGGAACGCTACATTTTCATTATGAACATCTGGTCTTTTTGTCACCACAAACTATTCCTTTTTGTATTTTCTTCCTGGTTTTCCTTTTGTTTTGGCCAGATACCTGCTGCTCCCTAACGCCAGGGCACTTCAGCATGGGCCGCAGGTAGTGGCAGTCCAGCTGGAGCTGCTGCAGGCCAGCTCGGCCCAGCGTCTGCAGCCGGATGCACTCCAGCAGTGACTTGAGGGCAATGCCCACCACAGCACCTACCAAGGCGGACTGCACGCATCGTGTGTGTGTGTGTGTGTGTGTGTGTGTGTGTGCGCGTGTGTGTGTGCGCATGCGTGCCTGCGTGTGTGTGTGTGTGTGTGTGTGTGTGTGTGTGTGTGTGTGTGTGTGTGTGTGTGTGTGTGTGTGCGCGCGCGCGCGCGTGTGTGTGTGTGTGCATGTGTGTGCATGCTTGCGTGTGCATGCCTGCGTGTGTGTATGTGTATGTGTGTGTGCGTGCGTGTGTGTGTGCACGTGTGCGTGCACATGTGCACACACGAGCGAGTGCATCCCTGGAAAACTTCCACTGTCAATTTTGTGTTACGCAGCATATGGATTTGAAGCGTGGATCCTTGGAATGATGGTGCAGGTCGCAGCGCGTACCTGAGTGAGTTGGAGGGGCTGCCCAAACACCTTGACTCTCTCTTGGAAGATCTTGGCAAGGTTGCGCTCCACGTTGCCAGTCTACAAGCAGGGTAAGTAAGGGTAAATGTTCTTTTCCCTGAAAACAGCCTTTAAGACCACAGACACGCGTTGAAATCAAAGGCGCTGTCAATTCAACTCAATTTAGGGAGCGAAGAAATGCGATTCAGGCACAACACAAGCTCTGTGCACCTAGAGTGCTTCCACAACAAAGCTGAATGAGCAGCAGCTGCCCTGAGCAGCAGCCCAGCTTAAAAGCTCTGTTCATCGCGGTTGCTGGGGCAAGATTCTTTCTAGTCAATTGCATTCTGGGTGCACGCAACATACGTCCTTATCAAACCTACCTCTAACAACAGCCCTGCCCCAAAGCCACGCTCATTGCGGTAGCTTGAAGAAGGCGCAGATGCCGCCCAAGTGTCTGCACAATTGCGTTGGAAAGTGTGTTAAAGAGTACAAGACAGCAGAAGTCAGGAGGAAAGCAAAAAGAAAGGCGTCAGAATCCAAGAGCAAAAGGAGGCGCAGACGCTGGCCACAAGCCGGCCAACAAGTTCACGTTCGAAAAAATTACTGGTGCAGGTCTCTTTGCGATGCATCATGATTTGACACGTAGACACGATGCATCATGAGTAGACACGTAGACACGATGCATCATGAGTAGACACGTAGACCTGATGCATCATGAGTAGACACGTAGACACGATGCATCATGAGTAGACACGTAGACACGATGCATCATGAGTAGACATGTAGACACGATACATCATGAGTAGACACGTAGACACGATGCATCATGAGTAGACACGTAGACACGATGCATCATGAGTTGACACGTAGACACGATGCATCATGAGTAGACACGTAGACACGATGCATCATGAGTAGACACGTAGACACGATGCATCATGAGTAGACATGTAGACACGATACATCATGAGTAGACACGTAGACACGTAACACGATGCATCATGAGTAGACACGAGGATGACTTCCTCTGTACAAATGCCAGCATTGGGAGGATGAGAGGACGCACTGGGCCTTATCCCCAGGTGCAAGCTCATCCTAGGAAAACAGGAGACCTCTGCCTATGTAGTTGTTCCTTCCTTCATCCCTTCAGCAATTCCAGTCAAAGCCAAGAGCCTCTGAGTCACGATACCCTCATGGAAAGGCTTCCGACTTGACACATTTCCAGAAACACAGAAGTTACAGTGAAAGCGATTATAGCAAATGATATTGACAAAAGCGTGGTCGCCCTGAGAAGCATACAGCAATGGCTCTGAGGTGACAGATGCCACGAGGGCTGCGCCACAGGTTGCTGCAGAAGCCTAGCCCAGTCAGAGCCGGCATGTACAAGCAGTCAGGCATCTGATGAAGGCCTTCTGCTGCGGTGACTCTTTAATTGTACTCATGCACTCTCATGTCATTGTTACCTTCTCACTGTCATCATCTTGGCACTCTCTTCTTTTGTCACTGTGATCCTGTCAATGTTATCTTCTCACTGTCATCATCTTGATGCTGTCATCTTTTGTCACTGTGATCCTGTCATTTTTATCTTCTCACTGTCATCATCTTGATGCTGTCGTCCTTTCACTGTCATTATGTTACTGTCATCATCTTGACACTCTTGCCCTGTCACTGTGATCCTGTCACTGTTATCTTCTCACTGTCATCATCTTGATGCTGTCATCTTTTGTCAATGTGACCCTGCCACTGCTGCCTTCTCACTGTCATCATCTTGACGTTCTCATCCTTTGTCACTGTGATCCTGTCGTTGTTACCTTCTCACTGTCATCATCTTGACGCTCTCATCCTTTGTCACTGTGATCCTGCCACTGTTACCTTCTCACTGTCATCATCTTGACGCTCTCATCCTTTGTCACTGTGATCCTGCCACTGTTACCTTCTCACTGCCATCATCTTGACACTCTTGTCCATTCACTGTTATTTTGTCACTGTCATCATCTTGACACTCTTGTCAATGTGACCCTGTCACTGCTGCCTTCTCACTGTCATCATCTTGACGCTCTCATCCTTTGTCACTGTGATCTTCTCACTGTCATCATCTTGACACTCTTGCCCTGTCACTGTTACTTTGTTACTGTCATCATCTTGACACTCTTGCCCTGTCATTCTTTTGTCACTGTGACCCTGTCACTGCTACTTTGTAACTGCAATGATCAACCATCTCAACTCTCTCATCCTCTGCCACTGCAATACCCCCACAGCAGCCAGCACCTCTGCAGCCACCGTCCTTGGTGCATGGTGTGTGCACATGAGGATTATCGTCCATGGTGCAGGATACATATGTGGATATGTGCGCCACAGCTGCCATTGCCTGTGGTGCACTACAGCATGTCAATGCAGTCACTGTCTGTGGTGCACTTTTATGCACATCAATGGAGTCACTTTCTGTGGTGCACTAAAGCACATAGTCACAATCAATGTCTGTGGTGCACAAAGCACATCAATGCAGCCGCTGTCCATGGTGCAGGGCACGTGCACACATGCGACAGTGCAGCCACTGTCCATGGTGCAGGACACATGGAATTGTGCGACAGTGCAGCCACTCTCCATGGTGCAGGGCACGTGCACACATGCGACAGTGAAGTCACTCTCCATGGTGCAGGGCACATGAATTTGTGCGATAGAACATCCACTATCCATGGTGCAGGACACATGAATTTGTGCGACAGTGCAGCCACTGTCCATGGTGCAGAACACATGCATGCATGCGAGAATGCTGCCACTGTTCACATTGCAAGACACATGCATGCATGTGGCTCTGCATGCAGCCATGCAACTACGCACCGCTGCTTGTCGATGGCGGTGAGGCCCTAGATGGCTCGCTAGTTAGGGAACCTCTCCTTAACACACGCAACTGGACCTGGCGCGCATGGTCTTCTATGTTTTTTTTCTTACATGCTCACTCTTGCACGCACAAACTCAACCCTCACACACAGGGACAGTACGCTTGAGCAAAATTGGTTTTGTGATGGGTCTTGTGAGTCTCCCACCTCTGCGACGAACTCCACCCGGTGGTGTCACCCCTCCTGCTCCCCCCACGAGCTGCAACACCTCCGACTCCACTTCCTCCACTCGCTCTACAAGGAGATCGCACATGGCACGGGGCGCTCGAGGCTCCTGTGCGCAACCGCACAACCAGAAGCATATAGCTGATAAAGGTGCGATCCAAAAAGCATTCCGAACAGACCTCTCTGTGGGGGTAGATGACACACAGCTCCAGGAGCTTGCAGCCCCCGTGCACAGTCACCAAAGCAAAAGCTGAGAGGGTAGAAGATGACACACAGCTCCAGGAGCTTGCAGCCCCCGTGCACAGTCAACAAAGCAAAAGCAGCCTGCACAGTCAAAGGCCTGCTCAATACACAAGTCATCACCACAGGAGGGTACATGCGGCATTCAGTTGGAACCTGCTGCATTTTTTACTGTGCCTCTCTTTCCAATGTTACATCCCACACATCGTGTGCACTTCCATCCCTACATTCTCTGAAGGGGGTGTACCATCGAAGGCAAACAGCTCTTGCATGCCACAAGCATCAACGAGATGCTTCTGCATGCCACAAGCGCCAGCGAGATGCTTCCAAACGCAAAATTTGCAGCATATCATACATGCGGCCTCAGGAACTCACACGTGCACTCCCAGGAATTGGCAGCAGGTCACACATGCGGTCTCAGGCACCGCTAGCAAATCACACATGGCCTTGGGGAGCAAGCGGGGAGCAGCCCTTTTGGTCAATCATAGTAACTGAGTCAAGCTCTGGACGCAGCCCCTGCAGTCTCAGGAACCGCTAGCAGATCACACGTGGCCCGGGGGGGGCAAGCGGGGAGCAGTCTTTTTGGTCAACCATTGTAACTGAGTCAAGCTCTGGACGCAGCCCCTGCAGTCTCAGGCACCACCAGCAGATCACACATGGCCTTGGGGAGCATGCAGCTTTTGCAGTCTCAGACATCAGTCTAAGGAATCAGTCTAAAAGAAAAGAAGAGACAATAGAAGATTACTCCAGCCCAAAGAAGGGCACCACAGTCTGAGCCATGGCTGACCTATCTGCAATTCAACCAGGGCCAGCATCCTTTGTGATGCTGCCAGAGCACAATGCAGATTCCTATGTGTGCGATGCAGCCAGAGCACATACTTCATATACATTTTTTGAGTATACAGAGAGGAGTTGCCTCGCACCCACGCAGGCTACGTCTCACATGTCACATTGTCAAATTGACGTCACATTGATGCCACATTGTCATGCAGCATACATATGACGTCATTTTGTTACACCCGACCCCAAACACACGCGTGCGCACCCCCCCATCCCCCACACATACCTTGTGGTGCAGCCAGAGCGTGGCTGCCACGTTGCGCTGCCCCAACACCTGCAGACCCCTTAACACACACACGCAACATACACACACACACGCATGCAACATACCTTATGGTGCAGCCAAGGTGTGGCTGCCACACTGCGCCTCACCATGAGGCTCAAATGGCGCCCATGGATGTCCGCATACACGCCCAGTAGCACAGCACACGCAGCAGACAGGCAGCGCGACACCTGCAAGCATGGACATGGTTGCCTGCCAAAATGAGCTTGTATTGTAAGAACACAATGCTTCAATGAAAAACATGAATGTGTGTGTATGTGTGTGTGTGTGCGTGTGTATGTGCATGCGCGTGTGTGTGTATGTGTGTGTGCGTATATGTGTGTGTGTGTGTGTGCAAGTTGCTGCCACTCCATCCACCTGAATCCATCACACCCCTCCCTGCATGCTGTGTGTGTATTTGTGCGTGTGTGTGCGCATGTGTAAATGCATGTCCCTGCCACTCCAGCCACTGATATCCATCACACACCTCTGCAGGCTGGAACTCTGATGGCTCTCCCAACGCTCTCACGTTTCCTGGGTCTACCCCCTTAACACCACTGCTGCTGGCGCCGCCGAAACTTCCTAGCGCGCCCCCTCTTCCCCCGCTCAGCGCACCAGTGGCACGATCACCCAGCTGCCGGTCAAATGTGCTGCTGAGGGTGATGCTGGAGGTGGTGGCGGAGCCAAAGGCGCTGTTGGCTAACGCCTGCGCTGCCCAAGGCACGCTGTGCTGCTGCATGTGTTGGCACAGTTTGGCCATCAGCAGCACCAGGCCTGTAAAGATGCACCACACAGGAGGGGCCCTCAAACAGCTGATAGTTACATGCCAAACGTCCTGGGGCTCGGCCGCAGCAGCAGCACCAGGCCTGCTGTATTGCTAACCAGAAGATGCACAAAATAAAAGTCTGTCTCAGCAATAGAGCACGCTACGCTGCTGCATGAAGAGACAAAGCCACTTGCCAACAGGCAGCACAGGCGTTAGCCAATAAAAAAACAGTTATGTGTGTTGTTCACACACACACACATATATATATAACATCCCCCATAACACAACATACATGGGATACATATCTATATATCACCAGGGTTGATCAGCTCGCCAACTTAGAACTCTGTTCTAGAACTCAAGCTCAAACTTTATCGAACTGTCGGCGAACTAATTCTGTCACCTGATCAACCCTGTATAACACACATAACACACAATCCTAGGTTGCAGCCTGTCTACTGTGGTGTAGCGTCCAGCATAGCCCGGAGCCCCACCTTGTGGATGCCCAACAACTTTGTTAAGACTTGCTCAGGAGGATGATCATGCGCGTAATGCACAGGCCTCTGTGCGTCCTGTTTTGGTTGGGAGGATGATCATGTGCGCCATATGCAAAGGATTCTGTGCATCCCATATTGCTTGGGAGGATGGTAACGTGCGTCATATGCAAAGGCCTTTGTGCGTCATGTGGAGGTCTCTGTGCCCATCACAGACACATGCACACATGCACACACACATACACGCACACACACAGATGGTCGCATTTCAACCATTTTGGCAGGCACCAAAGCAGATCATGAAGCCAGAGCCATGACACGTCACACACACACACACGCATATGGCCGCACGTCATTGCAGGCACCAAAGGAAACCATGAAACCGAAGCCATGAAACGTCCCACAATAACACGCACATTCACAGGTGCACGAGCTCACTCACCTGGGCGTGCAGCGTCGGGCAGTTGTGCCAGTGCTGCAGCCGGGAAGGCAGGGGAGACACAGGAGGATAGAATCGTGCTGGAAGACGGGCTATGTTGGCCACCACCACCACCACCACCACCACTACCATGGCTGTTTGCTCCAGAACCAGCTCCAGTGGGGGTGGAGTGAGCCCCAGGAAGGGATGCAGAGTGCTCTCCCCCTCCACCGTGCTGTTGTTGTTGCTGCCGGTGGAGGTAGTGGTGGTGGTGGTGGGAGAAGGAAGAGAGGATAGGAGGTGAAAGGATCCACAGGGAGGGCTCTGAAATGGAGGCCTGCATTTGTAAGTGCAAGTGCAAGAAGTAGGAGGTGTCTAGGTAAAGGTGTTTTAAAGTGCTGGTGAGAGAAGGCAGAGGGATGGGGGTTGAGAGGATCTACAGGAAAGGCCCTCAGACAGAGGCCTGCGTGAATACATGCAGGAGCACAGAAGCTGGAGAAGATGGGTCCAAGCTGTAGGGTACAGATGACCTTCAAAAGAAATGATTGCAAGCCATGCATCAGCACACCCTGCCCACTCTCCACCTTCATAACATACAGAGCACTGAACTCAGTTTCTTACGCTTACCAAATACACCAGTCAATGACGCCTTGCACGCTCAAAAGGAGCAGTATTTTGCCGTAGTTTCCTTACGGCGTGTTTCCAACAGCGTGGTTCGTGGTTCCAGAATCGCGGAACCACGATAATTCATTTCTATCAGCGTGGTTCCGCAGCGTGGTTCCGGGAAAATAAAATGCAATCGTGGTTCCAGAAATTATTTTCCAGTAGAGGAGGGGGGGGGGTCCCTTTCCGTGGTTCCAGAAAATGAAATTGGGCAGAAGCTCAATCAAACGGGTGACAATGAGTGTGAATTGAAATGAACCTTTGTCCAATTTTTACAATTCAGCTCTTCCTGGTAAGCATGCAAGGAGCGAGCTTTGGTTCCCACTCCTGAGCATGCAAACAAGTGCTCCTGGGTACAAACAGAGGTCAGTGTGCAACCTGCAGGCTTGTGCATGCGTGCATGCGCGCGCACGTGTGTGTGTGTGTGTGTGTGTGTGTGTGTGTGTGTGTGTGTGTGTGTGTGTGTGTGTGTGTGTGTGTGCGCACGCACGCGCAATTGCATGCATGCCTGTGTGTGTGTATATGTGTGTGTGTGCGCGCGCGCAAGTGCTTGCATGCCTGTGTGTATGTGTGTATATGCAAGTGTGTGCGTGCGTATGTGTGTGTGTGCGCGCGCAAGTGCTTGCATGCCTGTGTGTGTGTGTGTGTGTGTGTGTGTGTGTGTGTGTGTGTGTGTGTGCGCGCGCGCGCGCGCGCGCGTGTGCGTGTGCGCGCGTGTGCATGTTTGTTTGTGTGTGTGTGTGTGTGTGTGTGTGTGTGTGTGTGTGTGTGTGTGTGTGTGGTTGTGTGTGTGTGTGTGTTTGTGTGATGCCAGGACAGCTCTGAGAAGCAACAGCAAATAATAGCTCAGTTCATTCAACCTTTCATAGTTTGCTCTCATACATTCATTTTTAGCAGTGCTCTTGAGCGTGGTTCCGGAACCACGCGTTGGAAACATGAATCGTGGTTCCAAAACTTATCGTGGTTCCGATTTGGAAATTATTTTCTGGAACCACGATTGGTTGGAAACACGCCGTTAGTTTGGGCCACAGCCCAGATCCGTATCCTTCATGCCCATGAGCCTTCACTCAACCCAGATACCTACTGCTTGCAACGCCAGCAAGAAATCCCAAGGCGTCCCGCATCTGGCCTGTGCCTTCTTAAATAACCTTTTAATGGATTTGTAACAATAAAAGGAATATTTGTGAATCCTTGGGCCCTTCAATTCTTGTCCTACCGCTTGCAACGCCAGTAGCAGCCTTTGGGAGCTTCCCAAATCGCTTACCTACATGAATCAATGTTTAATATTCATCATGTCCTTGACTACGCCCATCACAAAACTCACCGTTTGCATTGCCAGAAGCAGCCTCAGGGCCTTCTCAAATAGATTCCATAAATTATATCATTACGCAAAAATATCTTTTTGTGCGTAAAAATTGAAGCTGGCAAACAAATAATTATTTGAGGTGCTGCGGATGTGTGCAAATAAGTGAAAAATAATTATCTTAGGCAATGAGTGAGCAAGGTGGCGAGCAGCGGCAGCAGCAACAACAGCAGCGTCCCCCTCCACCTCCTTGTGGGGACTTCCAGCTCAGCTTTCACCGCTTCCTCAAGAAGGAGCCGGAGGATCCAAAGGTCAAGGAGGAGAGGGCAAAGCAGCAGAAGCAGCAGCATGATGCAGGAAGGGGATGGCAGCGGTGATGAGGAACGCGAGGAGGGGAATGGCAGCACTGAGGGTGGAGGGGGATCTGATGACTTGGAGTAGGATTTGAGGCCAAGACCTCCAGGATTAGGCGAGATGCCAAACTAGGTCTTATTATAAGTGAAACACTTTGTGCAAGGTCGCTGAGGAAACCACTGTGAAGAACAGTTGCTAATTGATTTGTTTGGGTTAAGGCCCTCTTGGTACTGCGAAAACGTGCGTATATGAAAATATTAATTTCTGTAAGGGGTGCGTAAGTGATGCGTATGTGAAAAACGAATTACCGTACCTCCACGACCAATTCAAAAATTAATTAATTATGGAGCATTCGAACTCCAAAATTCGAACTCCAAAATTCGATTTTTTTATTAATTATTGCCTGAGCGTTCGAACTCCTTTCGAATTAGAAATTAATTAATTTCGGGGCTGAAAAGGGCGATTGCTGAAAATGGCCTTTCAGGCCCCCAGCTCAAGCTCCAACCCCTTAGCTATGTGGCTGGAGCCTGTATCCCCCACCCAGCAGCTCCTAGCGACCCAAAACAAGTTTGCCATGGCCCAGGCAACCAAGAAGGGGCAGCAGAAGAACCCCGCGGGGCGTCCTCCAGGTGACAGCTCGGTTGATGTAGCATGCATCCTCCAGTGTATGGGCTCATTGTACGACAGTGACAGCTTGTGGATTGCTGAGGGTTGGATGCTGATGGTGAGGTGTGCTCTTTCCAGGGAGCAAAAATGAGCCCAAGCCCCTCCAGCCCCCAGCCCCTGAGCAGCATCAGCATCAGCATCAGCAAAGCTTCCAAGCAGCAGCATCAGCAGCAGCCCTTACAGGATATTCGAATCGGGTGTTCGAACAGAGAATAAATGCCAGCCATGAGCCAATCGAACCCCCTTCGAATTTAAACATAATTCCTGGAGACTCATTCGAACTAAATTAATTAATTATTTTTGGGGGACCATTCGAATTGGTCGTGGAGGTATTTTTGAAAAGGGTGCGTAGTGAGTACGTGTAGGTACGGTATCTAATGTTTTATCATGCCATGACTCCATGCGTCACAAGGCCTACCACTTGCATCGCTGGCAACAGCCTCAAGGACTTCCCAACTCCTTTACCTGTTTGAATTAACATGAATTACTGTTCCTTAACTCTGTCCGTCACAAAACCTACCGCTTGCATCACTGGCAGCAGCCTCAGGGCCTCCCGCATTTGATCTGAGCCATCGTACTGGGCGCCACTGGCAGCCAGGAAGCTGGCGAGCAGGTGCAAGAACATGGCTTGTAGGCTGGCCTGCACTTGAGACAAAGATGAAATGCAAATAAGTACACACTGCGCACCACTGGGAGCAAGGAAGCTGGAAGGCGGTACAAGACCATGGCCTGTAGGCTGGCCTAAGTAAAAGACAGAAAATTACAAGTCGCATTTTCCTTGAGAAAAATCTGTGCACAAACAAAAAGACTTCAAACTTTGAGTGGGGTTTGTTGAGAACAGGCAGAATAACACTGATGTTTTTTGTGTGCGATGCCAATCAGCACAAGAGATATGCAACATGCGAAGTGAGCATGGAGTATTTGCACACTCAGGATAAGAACAAGGAAAGGTGGATACATCCCAGGACTAACAAGAACGAAGCTGCAAAGAAAAGGAGAGACAACAGAAAAGCAGGTAGCCTGCAGGCTAACTTACATTCCTGTAGTAAACATACTTTGCGTTAACAGCAGAGATTCAGCTCTTGACACCAGATCCCGTGAGAGCCATTCCTGTTGTATACAACACTCTGCTTTAACAGCAGAGACTGCAGCTCCTCACACCACAGAACCAAGACAAGCAGTTCTTGGCGCAAACAACACCGTGCGCTGACAGCTGAGACTTCAGCTCCTCACACCAGATCTCAGAAGAGCAGTTGACATGGCAACACACCTCCCCCAGTCAAGCTTAAAAGACCTACCACATACCATGGTGACATACCATGGTGAACCACTTTTTACCTGTACGTGCGCAGTAATGGGCGTGTCCCAAGAGGCAAGCAGGCGTGAGTGGCTCTCGTACACACGTAGCCCCTGCATGTGCAGAGTTAGTTGTAGGCCATGCATCCCTATGTGAACACAATATGTTGTACGTCACGAGGGCACCAAAACATTGGCAGAAGTATTTGGAAGCCCAAGCCATCTACTTTTGCAAAGTAAGAGTCATGTGTGAGACAGCCATTGCCCTCTGCATCATGCAGCAAGAAACTGGGACCGGGTGGGTTGCCAAAAGAGACACACCCACCCACCCATACCCACACCCACACACAAACACCCACCCACCCACACACACACACGCGCGCACACACACCCACACCCCCCCCCACACACACGCGCGCACACACACCCACACCCACACCCACACACCCACCCACACCCACACACACGAGCAAGCTTGCCTGCATGAGCGCCACCAGGCACCTGCCCAGCACCTCCGAGGTCTCGAAGAAGCCCTGATGCAACAGGCACGAGTCACCCCCACCCTCATCGATTCCATGCCCCTTCCCTGCAGCACGCCCTGCTGGCGCAGCTGCTGCTGCTGCACTGATACGCGCCAGCACCTGAGCCACAGCGCCCATCACACGGCCCTCCAGGCCTGCAAAGCACTGCTGCACATGGTGCTGCACCTGCGTGTGCAAGGACAAAAGGAAATACATATCAGCAGTGTTGGAAAGCAGGAGCCAGAAGCCTGAGCCACAGCGCCCATCACACAGCCCTCCAGGCCTGCAAAGCACCGCTGCACATAGTGCTGCACCTGCGTGTGCAAGGACACAAGGGAAAACATATCAGCAGTGTTGGAAAGCAAGAACCAGAAGCCTGAGCTACAGCGCCCATCACACAGCCCTCCAAGCCTGCAAAGCACCGCTGCACATGGTGCTGCACCTGCGTGTGCAAGGACACAAGGAAATACATATCAGCAGTGTTGGAAAGCAGGAGCCAGAAGCCTGAGCCACAGCGCCCATCACACAGCCCTCCAGGCCTGCAAAGCACCGCTGCACATGGTGCTGCACATGCGTGTGCAAGGCCATAAGGAAACACATATCAGCAGTTTTGGAAACCAGGGGGCCCTGTTTGGCAAGTGTGGGGCCATCATAGTGCATGCCATCTTGATTAGTGCCAGCAGGTGCAGGGCTATCACAGTGGATGCGAGAGCCACCATGCATATAGTTATCCTTTTTTGGGACTGCTTTGATGGGCCCATTGGCATGCTGTTTGTCAGCGACCTGGCCCTAACAGCACGAATGAACAAATGAATCAGTCGATAAACAATAAAGGTTAAGAATATTTAATTTGATACATGTGTTGTATATATTAAAATAGTGATACACAACGTGATACCTTCAGTTTTAAGAACAGAGCTTATCCTTCCAGCAAAAAAGTAGGCAGAAAGGTAAGTGGGGTATGTTAGCTTACAGCAGCAAAAGCAAAAATGTAGCAGAAGCAATTGGCAGGGACAGGAATGTTGTGGTGGCCCTGCAGGCAGAAGCAGAGGCAAAAGTACAGCAGAGACAATGAAATAGGGGTAAAACATTTCGTGGTGGAGCTGCAGGCAGCAGCTGGGGCCTTTTGAGCTGACCTCAAGCCAGCAAGGGTGGGGTAAGGTGACACCTTGACATTGACATCTCATCTTCACACCCGACTGCTCAATGCCAGCACAGCCTGCAACTAGCCATCTTCAAGCCAGCAGCATGCTGGCTTGCAGCCAGTGTTTGCTTCAGGTTTGCAGCCAGTGTTGGTTGCATGTTTGAGACCAGTGTTGTTGCACACTTGAAGTCTCGTGTTTGCTGCCTTCTTGCAGCCATTGCTTGTTGCATGCTTGAGGCCAGTGCTTGCTGCAGGCTTCTGGCCAGTGTTTGCAGCATGCTTCAGGTCATACTTCTCGCATGCTTGAGGCCAGTGTCTGCTGCAGGCTTCTGGCCAGTGTTTGCAGCATGCTTCAGGTCATATTCTCGCAAGCTTGAGACCGGTAGTTTGCTGCAGACTTGTGACCAGCTCATCGCAGGCTTTGTGTTGAGACGGTAGATGTAGCGGTGTTTACTTACCCTGCCCTGAATTTTTTTGGTGTTGGGATTTGAGGTTTGAAGAGAGCAAGGGAATGAGCGCCAACCTTCCAATTGTGCACAATGTACCAGTTGGACACGATGCATCAGTTTGCAAAATGTATCAGCTATACACATTCCATAAAAATTCACAGATTGCAAGGGACTGAGTCCTGACCTCTCCAGGTATGCACAATGTATCAAGAGAAGTCTTTGCACAGATTGCAACAGGCAGCAGAGGAGGAGGCACACCCTCATTAAGACACCTATCACTCTTTTCTTGAGAAGGAACACACCAACAAGCTGGACAAGAACCCCAAGTTGCTAACATAGTATCAGGGAGCCCATGCACAGATCGCAACAGGCAGCAGAGGAGGAGGCACACCTTCATCAACACACCTATCATTCCTTTCTTGGAGGAATGTGTCAACGAGCTGGACAAGAACCCCAAGTTGTGAACCTTTGCACAGATCGCATCAGGCAGCAGAGAAGGAGGACACACCCTGATCTAGGATCCAAGGACAAATGCGCAGCAGCTCTGCTTGTCCATATTCCGGGGGAGCATGAATGCTTCTGCGCTACACTTTGCACCCATCCTCAAATCTTTACACAAATATGCAAGGCAACAGGGGGCATGGATTCATATGTGCAAGTGTTCATGGATTCTACATGTGGCATTTTCCAGGCTCTGGGGGATGCAATCCACTGCTAACGTCCAGCTGCTTCTCCATGACACTGGCAGACCAGTGCACCCATTACAAAGAGCATTGTGCTCAGGTAGGACGAGTGTCCACTTTGTCCCCCCTCAAATGTAACGGATGCTTCACATTCTTCACATGAAACATTGGCAGGCTAGCTGCATCCGCGGACCCATCCAACTAATGTGGGGGAGGTGGCATCCCAGGGAATCCCAATGCATCCGTCCAAAGAGGGTCTCATGGCTCAGCCCTGGACCGTCACACAAGCATCCAAAGCACAAGCACCCAAAGCATCCAAAGCACACACAAGCATCCAAAGCACAAGCATCCAAAGAGGGTCTCATGGCTCAGCCCTGGACCGCCACACAAGCATCACCAGAGCGATCCCCAACAGAAAACATGCCCAGGCAGGCTTGCAGTGCACGAGTTTGCATGCTGGCTACACATTTAAAAGCCTCCTCCGCGTTGTTGGGGAGGGTGCCTCCGATCAACAAAGAGTACGTTGGTAGAGGCAATCTGACAAATGCACAGCAGTTTTTGTATGTGGACCATCTTTTTTTTGAGGGCTCGAAAGCAGCACCACTTACCGCTCCCATCACGACCTCGCCAGCTCTCTTGCGGAGCTCGAGCTCTGGTAGGGAGCCTGAGATGGTCAACAAGTCCGCTGACAGAATGGACAACGCCTGCAACGAGTTTGAAGGAAGGGGGTTTGCAGTACGTGGAAGAGGTGGATCTCTCTAGAGTACTCTGGTGGCTTGTGCAGCATGACAAGGCAGGAAAGTCAGCAACAGCAACAGCAGCAGCAGCAGCAGTTACATTTGCAGCACTAGCTTAAAAGGCACACTCGTAAGTATACATCACGATGTTTTCACAGGTACCAATGAATGCCTGGCTGCTCCCAAGGAGACGTTACGTTGGTACCACATAGCCGCGGCATAGCATCACAGGGCATCAGACCCACAAACAGAAAAGAGCAGGTACGGCTACGCCAGCCAATGAAAGGACTCGCACATTAAGGCTCCCTTACTCAGATCCACAGGCAGGATAGCCAAGCAAGCAGAAACACCAGGGAACACACTTTGCACCAGCAGGCGGCTATTTGCAGTGATGGTTGACAATTTGCAGTAGGAAAGGGGAGTGACGGAGGACGGACAAAAGGGAGCACCGCACATGCCAGCAGCTGGCTGCATGGCACCCAACAAATCCAGGCCTCAGCACACCTGTGCAAGCTCGTCCACCCCCCACTCGTCATAGCTTTCCAAGCCTGAGATTCCAAGGCTTAAGTGCTGCTGCTGCTGCTGCTGCTCTGGCTCAGGTCCTATAGAGGACTGCTGGCCCTTGGTCGGGTGGGTTGCTCGCCAGACCGAGACAGCTATGGTGTCTGCTAGCACGCGCCTGCAGGAGTGTTGGAAACTTGCAATATGTGTAGGGATTGGCATCTGCCTAGAGCGCTCTTGAAGATTCAATAAGTCAACAAGTTATTTACAATAGACTGCAATATTGGTAACTTGTGCTAATACAATATAGTGTGATAGATTGCTATATAGCGCAGGAAAATGTGACATGTTGCACTGTACGCCGATCCCAAATGTGTGCTATGTACATAACCTTTCCTTTGAGTTCCTTCTCTTTAGTTTGCAAGGCCATGTTTAGAAAACAAGGTGCATTAAGGCTATGGGGTTTCCCACCTCATGCTTGCAGTGTCCCCCCACCTCATGCTTGCAGGTGTCCCCCCATGCAAGAGGAGGTTAAATAGACAGCATGCAATCCATGGCTGCGGATGCAGCTTATGCTTGCTTACATTTGTAGGAGCACGGGGGGGTTGGCCAGCTTGCAAGAGTAAAGAAAAAGAGTTGAGATGTAGGCAGGAGGATCAGCCACTTGATTAAAAAGGAAGAGTGTTGTGCCTGAGTAAACAAGCAAGGCAGCTTGAAATGCTAGGGAGCAGCAGGAAAAAAGCCGTCCATAAATGATGGCGAGAGGCAAGGGAGCAGAAGCCCATTTTTGGGCTAGCATTGCAAAGATTCAGTCCACTGAGGCAGATTGCTTTCCATACCATAGCAAAGCATGTGCTTGCAAGGAAGGTGGGTTTTGACTGGAGGTGAGAAGAAAGAGGTCGATGCATGTGGAATAGTGAGGCTACAGGCGCTAGAAATTGCCAGTTGAGAATGAAAGGAACAGGGTGATAAGACAGCCTTTTAGCAAAACATTGCTGGATGAGAACAAAGGGAGCAGGGTAACAAGACAGCAGAATCACTGTGAAGTAAAGCGAAATCAAACACGATGCAAGTCCTATGACACCTGATGATTTGTGAGCTGGGCTTCAACTTTGCCTGTGTTGCTTAGGTCGGGAGCAAGCCAAGAGAAAAAGCAACTCAAATGCCTTGACAACGTAATTTATGCACTTGTGACTTGCCCACATTTGCTGGGCGAGGCCTCAGATATTTATCACTGCAAATCAACAGCTACTGCCTGTTGCATCCTTGGTGGCAATGCAATAGGCAGCATGCTCTTTCCTTGGCCATCGCTTGAGACGGCTCCCAGTACATACCTAATGATTCTGAAGTAATCGTTGAAGGACTCTCGTATCAAAGCCAGAAGAGGCCTACGCTTTGCTGTGGCAGTCTCTTCTGGTAAATCCTGCACAAACAAAAATGTGTACATTTGTGTGTATCTGCGTCTGTGTGGAATTGAAAGGGTGCAAAAAGGCGTATTTCAAGAAATGCAGTACTACCTCCGCACACGCCATTCCTCTCCTTGCAACCATACTATCAGCATGAACCTTGGAAAGAGGAGGCTAAAAGACATAAAAAAATGCAGAAACACTGGTGACTTCAATATGATGGAGCTAAGAAGGCATTGCCTCTGAGAAGCAGCATGCAGCTGAATCTTTCAATGCAATGCTTATGTACGCAAATCACACCTGTGGAAGGAAGAAGCGGGTAACATTCATGGCTGTCTCCTGCATGCACAAATCAGGTATCAATTACAAGGAATGAGAGTGGTGGAACAAGCACCAGCCCCACAAAACGGAAGCATAGAGCAGATCTGGACCTGATGATCACGAATGAGCTTGAGGGCTTTGGGAACTTGGTCAAGCATCTATTGCTGGTATGATGATAGTATGGTGTTGCAGTTCCTGTAGCCAGCATCATACTTTTTACCTCTGCAGTGCCTCATTGAGCCCTTTGCGTCGTAAGGAAGCATGCCGTTATAATGGGATGCCTCAGCTTCAATTAGGGATCAATTAGGGGTGCAAGCCGTAAAAAGTGGCCTGTCTCAGCATCAATCAGGCTGATAAGAACCTATTACTGGAGGAGGAGGGCCTGTGGGTCCTGTTAATTTTCCTTTTTCATTTAACAAATGCCACATAAGCCAAGCTCTTAGAGAACCCCCTAAAAGCCTGATACACATTTTTTCCTGGAGGGACAGGGCCTGTGTGTCCTATTTTCCTCCTTCATTTAATGAACACCTAGGTCAGCCACACTTTCACAGAAGCCCCTAGCATGGCACCCTGTTGTGTAGAAGGTGCCCCAAATCGAAAACCATTTATAAGCATGAAGTATCACAACCAAGAGCATCAATCTCCATCCATCCATGTTCTTAACTTGCCACAACGAAAATGAAGACTGGCAACCAGAAGTTGCTGTTTCCGTAAGTCGATGCGCCGAGAGCAAGGCCCAACCCCTGCCACAATCCTGCAGCGGATTCACAATCTGCTGCACAAGGCAGCGCTAAAGAGACTTCCAGGAAATTTTTCGATTTAACTGCTAAGATGCATGGTGCCTGCAGTGGCAACCCAAGGGATTTGCGGCCGCTCTGTGCATGACCACACCCTCCATGAGCATGATAAAATTCCCTCCTGCTCAGGGATTAGGGAGTCGTCGAGAGGCTTGTACAAAATTCCCTCCTGCTCACCTGCACAGCATTGATGAACTTCTCGTCCAAGGCGGTGATAAAAGCGCGCAGGCTTGGGGGAGCACTCCTTTCCCCAAAGCCCCACCCTTCGGGTGACTCCAATTGACCCTGTGCAACAGAAACCGTAAGAAGTTTAATATGTGGCAACCTGGAGCGCGCAAAAACAGGCATGGGAATCAAACAAGTCCTTCAAAACGTGCAAATTTAAACATGTGTAAAAATTGGAATGGAACAAATGAAGGGGCAAGTAAGGTTGGCAGGGACCAATGCGATGTCATATGACACAAGCACACATGACCATCATGTAACCCACCTGTGTAGATTGTGCAACAGCTGCAGCGGAGCGGACAGCAGGACTGTCTGCAGGCAGACCCCACACTACCGCAGCAGTAGCCATGGCATCAGCAACAGCAGAGCCATCCCTCAAAATGCGACTCACTCGCTGCGCACGCCCAGCCAAGTACCTGCATGTTCAAGGTCGTTTCCAGGCAGAAATAACGTCATAGTAAGGCAGGAATGTCCACAGGCAGACCCCACACAGCAGCAGCAGTGGCCATGGCATCTGCTGCAACAGCAGAGCCATCCCTCAAAGTGCGACTCACTTGCTGTGCATGCCCAGCCAAGTACCTGCATGTTCAAGGTCAATACCAGGCAGAAATAACGTCATAGTAAAGCAGGAATGTCCACAGGCAGACCCCACACAGCAGCAGCAGTGGCCATGGCATCTGCTGCAACAGCAGAGCCATCCCTCAAAGTGCGACTCACTCGCTGCGCATGCCCAGCCAAGTACCTGCATGTTCAAGGTCAATACCAGGCAGAAATAACATCATAGTAAGGCAGGAATGTCCACAGGCAGACCCCACACAGCAGCAGCAGTGGCCATGGCATCTGCTGCAACAGCAGAGCCATCCCTCATAGTGCGACTCACTCGCTGCGCATGCCCAGCCAAGTACCTGCATGTTCAAGGCCATAACCAGGCAGAAATGCCCCTTACACACAAAGTTACATCCTCTTTTCCACGGTACTAATGTCGACGCGCACTTGAAACAGTCATGCAAATGTACCTCCGTATGAGGCCAAGATGAGGAGCAGGCAACTTGGAATCAGCAGAACACACACACATACACACACACACCTGTCTTGCAGTGTGCGGTCTGGCTCTCCTAGCTTGCGCAGCAGCAGCACACAGCGCTCTGTATCGTCTTTGCGCTCCGACATACGCCGCTTCAGCACCTGCATGGGCATGAGATAAGCATCTGCATGGGAAGGTTGCGCAAACAAAGCAGCAGCACAAAGCACTTCATACAAGAACGGCAGCTGCACAAGCATCACGTTACACTCAACATTGAGAAATACATATGCAAGGACATACATGGTGCATGAGGTCTCTAATCACATATCAAGCGCGAGATTATGTCTTTTTTCTGTGGACACCTGCAAGTGCGAGCCAGTGTGCGCTATAGATCAAAACAATTCATTTTTGCAACTTCTCACATGTGACTTCTTCCACCACACCTGTGCGGTCTCCCACACATGTGCCGCCTCCTCCCGCGCCCATCTCCTCCCGCCGCCGCCTCCCACACATGTGCAGCCTTCCACACATGTGCAGCCTTCCACCACACCTGTTTAGCCTCCCACACACGTGCACTGTCCCACCTCACCTGCCCAATCTCCCACACCCTCCAAATCCCCCCCCCCACCTGTGCAGCAATCTCTCTGGCCACAGACCAGGTCTGCTTGGCTGGCCATCCACAACCTTCAACCCCCACCCACCCACACCTGTGCAGCAATCTCTCTGGCCACAGACTAGGTCTGATTGGCTGGCCATCCACAACCCTACACACACACACACACACACACACACACACACACATACACACACACCTGTGCAGCAATCTCTCTGGCCACAGACTCGGTCTGCTTGGCTGGCCATCCACAACCCTCAACCCCCCCCCCCCACACACACACACACACCTGTGCAGCAATCTCTCTGGCCACAGACTAGGTCTGCTTGGCTGGCCATCCACAACATTTACACCCCCCCCACACACACCCCCACCCCCACACCTGTGCAGCAATCTCTCTGGCCACAGACTAGGTCTGCTTGGCTGGCCATCCATAACCTTTACACCCCCCCACACACACACACACCTGTGCAGCAATCTCTCTGGCCACAGACTAGGTCTGGTTGGCTGGCCATCCACAACCTTTACACACACACACACACACACACACACACACCACACACACCTGTGCAGCAATCTCTCTGGCCACAGACTAGGTCTGATTGGCTGGCCATCCACAACCTTTACACACACCCACACCCACACCTGTGCAGCAATCTCTCTGGCCACAGACTAGGTCTGCTTGGCTGGCCACACTTTCACAACTGCAATTTCCCCCACACCTGTGCAATCTCCTTGGCCACCAGGTCCGATTGGCTGGCCACTTGGCGCAATGCTCCGCGGTGCCCAAACTTCTTCAATAATGGCAGAGCCTCGGCATAGAACCCCACAGCCGTGTCCATGACATCCTCCTCCAAGGCTGCACGCATGCGTTTGGGCAGGTCAAACACCACCTGCACGGCAAAAACAAGAACAAACCCCATAGCCATGTCCACGAAATCCTCCTCCAAGGCTGCACGCATGTGTTTGGGCAGGTCAGACACGATCTGCTTGGCAAAAAGAAGAAAGGGGAAATGGACAAAGGTCAAATGCAGCCTCTGCAGGCAAATATAGATGTAAAGGAGGGCAAGTCGAACACAATCTGAGTAGGCACAAGCAAGAGGGCGCAAGCTGCTGATAAGGCATTGAAAAGCAGAAGGATAACAGAAACATAAGGCAGTTGCTGAGCAAGGTCAAGCAAGAGTGCAAAAGTCGCTAATCAGGCACAAAATGCAAAAGGATGACAGGAAAAAAATAATTGCCAAGCAGCCATAAGCAAGAGGGCGAGAGTCACTGGTCAAACGCCTGCGTGAGCATAATTACAGAGAAAAGGAGTGAAGCTAGTCAAAAGCCTGTGTGAGCAGAGGTCCAGGGAAACGGGGCAAGATGGCCAGGCAAAAAGCCAGCCAAAAGAAGCACAGGCAAGTAGCAGGCCAAGCATGACCTGGACAGTTAGAAGGAACAGCTAGAGGGAACCCAGAACTGGATGGAACGAAAGGGGAGGTTCACAAACAGCTGTAGGTGAGACTGATCTGAGTGTTTTCCGGACTCGCAAGGCGCACATCACGTGGTGCCCACGAAGCGCCAGAGGGCTTGCACATGTTGCAAGGACCCTTTCTTTTTACCGACGTAACATTTTGTGTCGTTATCTCCCTTCACATCATGTAGCCTGCTACCAATCGTTTGAATTCGAAAACTTGATGGAACATACAATGGTTTCCTGTTTTAATGGAATAGCTCTTTGTACTAAGGGATAGTTTAGCCTCTGTGCTTACATACAGCCTTTGGTGTGCCACAAGAGGCACCAAGTCATGGGCACGCACGTGCACAGGCATGAGCACAGCAGCTCTGCCGGCAAGAGAGCATGCAGGCACTGCACCGTGTGCAGGACCTGATACAAGAGCTGCCAATGCGCATGCATGACCAGAGCTCCTTCACACACCTGCAGCTTTTGCAGCAGGTCCTGCACGCGATGCAATTCCTGCATGCGCTCCTGCCGGCACTGCAGTTTGCCTCCCACTGCCGTGCTGCGATCTGCCACCACATCTGCGCATGCAGGGTTGACATGCACAATCCTTGTTTTGCACATGCAGGGATAACTATCTATAACTATAATTGGTGCTCGGTGGCCTCTATGGGGAAATTTTCAAGAAAGTGTCATGCGTGCAATCACGTGCGCGCGCGCACGTGTGTGTGTGTGTGTGTGTGTGTGTGTGTGTGTGTGTGTGTGTGTGTGTGTGTGTGTGTGTGTGTGTGTGTGTTGGCGCACGCACATGGTGTGTGTATATGTATGTGTGTATGAATGTGTGTGAATAGCCCTAAAGAAACAAGTGCAGAGCCTTGTATGTGCTTGTGATTTTGAGTGAGCATTCACGTGCTGCAGATGTGCTGCAAATCTCTGCACACAATCCTCCAGTGTGCAGCATCCCAGCATCACCTCCCTGCTTCTTATGGTGCTTGACTTAATGAGTGCAGCACGCTACAGACACACCTCCCATGAGAATATTGGTGTTGATTCTTATTGTGTTGATTGAGGAGGCAAGCGCAGCCACAAGCCTGCCTTAGTTAGGGCTTGAAGGCCCGCTTTGCGCCCAGAAATGCTGCCAGCTCATCGCCCCAAAGCCTTGTGATGTTCACCCACCCATTGTTGACTTGAGATGGTGCAGCTCTGGCATGGCCCCATCCACACGCGTCTTCATCGCTCTGATTGTGTCAGTCGCACTGATGAACTTGCTGTAGTTCTCATACACCAGCTGCTGGATGTCCGACTCCAGGTTCTTGATGTCCTTGGCTGTGCTCCTATGCTCACCTAACAGCTGCTCCAAGCTACTATTGCGGAGCATCTGGGCCACGTGCCTGTTCGGAGGAAACCAATTTGTTGGCACCTCATGCAAGCACTGTTCTCCTCGTTTGCACGCGCTCAGTGCAAACGTCAAACTTATCTGGTTGCGCAAAGCTGCATCCATCTGCTGCTTATGCTTTCATAAAGACAGGGTATGCCTTCACGTTGGAGACAACTTTCTAGGTTTGACAGCACCTCTGCGAGGCAGGCCCCTGATCACCCGGGCAAGCAATCGTTGATGACATGCTCGCCTTGGGTATCAACAAATTTGTAACCTAATCCTCTTTAGGAGAGCATCCCACCTCCGGGCCTCCTGGCTTGCTGCCTCAAGGGAGGATGCACTGCTTGTCTGCTGAACGCCCTTGCCACCTTCCCGATGCTGCGCGTCTTCCCCCTTTGCTCCCTGCCCTTGATTGGCCTTTGGTGGTCCTGCAGACCCATAGTAGCCAGACAGCAAGGCCTTTATCCTCTCAGCCTTTCTTGCCTGCTCCTCCATTGGCTCCAATCGACGTTGAGATTTTGACTACATTACTAGTTCCTTTAGAGATTGGAAGAACACAAAGAATCGTATGCTGTACTATATTGTCTGTTTTATTCCTCACAACTCGTCGACCTAATTGTCAAGTGTCCACTCTATCGCTCTGTCATCGATGCAAAATAACTTTAAAATTTAAATGTTTTCAAATTTTAAGTTTCCCACGTAGGCAGGTACAGCTATGTATGTAGTGGTATATATGATCGAAAAATGAAGTCTTGGGCATCGTTTTCGTATTCGCTTTTATGGGCCACCACACCGTTACAATGTAACATTTCCTTTCCTTCAAACCATTTTCTGCCAGGTATGGTCAAGGCCTCAGTAATTCCGCTCAGCTACCCTTGTAGGTAAATACAGCGACTTGATACAGTGGACAAGAATGCTCCTCACAGCAGGTTCTGGAGCTGGGTGCTTCTAGCAACCCTCCAGCTTGAGCTCCCCACTAGCCCTTTTTGTTCCTGCTCTGTAGTGGAGGGGACTTGCGCCCCTTTTGAGCCAATGTGTCCTCTTCTGAAATTGATTTAGGGAGAGCTTCCTCTGCCTGCGTAATTTTTCTTTTCTTATTTTTTTCGAATTGAACAGGCTGTTTGGTCCAATAGTACTTCTGTTATCTGTGACTCTGATGACATACAAGATTAAAAATATGTGCTGTTCAGATGCTCCAATCCCCAGGTCTGCTCTCTCCATCAAAAGTATGCCTCACTCTTTGAGCACAACTTCTCTTTTCTACACCTTCATATCTCCCACAGGATGCCCTGTCTCGGCACCATTCACCTTGTGAATTCCCAGAATACTAATGATCTTTTAAACCAGGATAACAACAAACTCCATTTTTCCCTTCATGATCTCATGTGCATTCATGAACAGGCTAGCAGCCAAACGTCTCGATTGAGGCCTTTTTTCCCCTTGTAGAAAAGAAAACCTACGTAGGCAGTGAAACAATCCCTACATCAATTAAGGAAAGGGGGCCACGTTGGTGCACAGACCGTATGACCCACCCACCACGAAGTTCAGACTGAGAGGAGCACGGCAGGCAGAGAAAGAAGACAGGTCCGGCAACGAGAAAAGAAAGCAGGATGATAGCTGAAAGACTGGAGTTCCAGACCTTCAACAGCAAGCAGAGTCAGCACTGTCAGCCTTCCAACCAAGGAAAGCCATGCCCAGCAGCTGTCTGCTGAGCACAAATAAAGTCTGCATTCTGGCAGACTAGCTTAACTAGCTGTTAGCAACTGCTGACACGCAGAAGCCTGTGGAACAGCCCTTAGAGCACTGGAGTCACCTAGCCTCTGGACGTGAAACACACAAACGCGTCCGAAGACATTTACTCTCACACAAATGGTATGCAAAGAAAAGAAAAAGAGAGACTATGTAGGCAGAGGAAGCCCTCCCAACATCAAGGAAAAGGAGACACATGTTATGCAATGGGATGCACTCTCTGAGAGTTCATGAGAAGTAGATGCAAATGATCTGCCGGATGATCCAAAAATGAGTCATCGGACGTCTCTTTTCCTTGATCAATATCAGGATAGCTTTTTCTGTCTACGTAGACTTTCTTTGGGCTGCGGTCGTTGTACGAAGAAAAAATGTGAGAAGTGTGTAGGCTGCCACGTGTCACTCCGCGCAGAAGGCCGCAGCGGCTGTTAAAACTTTATGGGATGCATGTATATACTCCATTGTTTGGATGGATGCAATGTATGACATTGTTTTTTGTGGGCCGAGGTATTTGAATGATGGCTAAGCCAGGGGTTGGCAGCGAGGAGAATTGTTTTACTGCAGTTGACACTTCTGAAGTCAGCTCCAAGACTTGTTTTAAAGCAGTTGACTCTTCTGAAGTCAGCTTAAAGACTTTGTTTCTGCTGTGCCTGAGTTTTGAGCATTCAATGCTCAATGATTGCTTACAATTTTAGCCTGGGCTGGTCTGTTGTGGCGCGCTGAAGGTCGCAGCGGCTGTTTAAACTTTATGGGATGCATTTATATACTCCATTGTTTGGATGGATGCAGTGTATGGCAGGCGCCTTCATTCTTGTGGGCCGAGGTGTTTGAATGATGGCCAAGCCAGGGGTTAGTACGAGGAGGATTGTTTTAAAGCAGTTGACACTTCTGAACTGAACTTCAAGACTTTCTTCCTGCTGTGCTTGAGTTTTGAGCATTGCTTACAATTTAAGCCTTGGCTGGTCTGGGTACAGGCCTCTTTATTTTCACTCAGATGTCCTTGTATTGCATTTGAAGTGCTACATTTATGAAAGTAGGTGTTATGCACAATTTCAACTTCAACCTGTGTGCGGTGGGCCGCGGTGTGCGAAAGTCTGGTTTGTGTAACGTCTAAGCCAACGACCTTTTGGGCCGCAGCGTGAACAAACCTTACTTTTTTATGCGTGTACTAAGATAACTTTCACTGGGCATTTTGGTGATAAGAGAAGTAGGCCAGACCATGTGTTGTTGTCTCCGGCTCTGCTCAAAATCGTACAATGTTTTGAGATGAAAGACACGCGTGCCTCAGATCACGCAGGCTTGAGCACTGTGTTTAGAGTGACTGATGAGGGTGGAGAAGGTGTGAATGCTCCACACCATGTGTGCAAAGCTGGAGAGTGTATCAACAAGTTAGTGTTGCGTTGGCAGCAGGATAAGGCCCAAGTTTACGCTGAGCACATTCGGGACAATGCTGAACTGCTGGCTCAGTTTGATGAGGCAGAGAGGTCTGGGGATGTAGATAAATTGGCGTTTTGTGTGCGTTCTTTGATCATCCAGGCAGCGAGCAGTAGAGCTGTGGGCATGTCAGCCCGAGCAAAGTGTGTTTTTAAACGTGAGCGTAATAGGAAGGGTCCTCTAAACCCTGTGTGGTTCAATGAAGAATGTTGGGAGAAGCGTAGGGCTTTCATTGAGGCAGTGAAGCGTGGTGAAGCCAGGCATGCTTGCAGATTTCTCAAGAGGGAGAGTATGAGGTGCAATCGTAGGATGAAGCGAAGGCACGCGAGACAGTTGCGGAATTTGTTCTTGGACAGGCTATTTCGGAAGGATCCGGCAGTGCACGCTTTACTAAAAAAGCACACCAAGCCTCACACAACCCCTGTGCCTGCTCCAGCTTGGCATGATCACTTACACAAACACTTCAGAGCAAAGAGGACATTTGAAGAGTCTCGCCCATCTGCGAGGGATATGGCTGTGCCACTGGGCCTGCGCAACCTTCCACCTGAGGTCCTTCTCAGGCGGGGCGTGCAGTCTGGGTGGGCTCCTGAGCCAGATGAGTTTGAGATCCCTGATGTATCTGTGTTAGAAGGTATGTTGGGTAGTGAATTTCAGAAGTTGAATGTTGGTGCCTCTTCAGGCTTTGATGCGATCCCGATTCCTTTTCTTAAGCATGCGTGCTTGCCAGTGCAGTGTGGGAATAAAACCAAACAAGTAAATGTGCTGGTACCTCTGTTGGCTCGTCTTTTTAAAGTGTTGCTGACTGAAAGTAAAGTGCCTGCGTGCTGGAAGGTTGCCAAGTTGAGCCCCATTCACAAAAAAGGGGAAGTGCTGAAACCTGGGAATTATAGGATGATTGCGGTTAGCGGTGTAATGTATAGGATTTATGCTAATGTGCTGAAAAATCTGGTGACAGATTGGTGTATAAAAAAGGGAAAGATTCCGGACACGCAGTTTGGCTTCTTTCCAGGAAGGAGCACTCTGCATCCTCTGTTCATTCTGAGGCACCTCAAGCATGCTGCGAAAAAATTGAAGCCACGGAATTCTTCCAGATTGCACGTTGCTTTCATTGACTTTTCTCAAGCTTATGACACCGTGCCCAGACAGCAGCTTTGGTCTCACTTGCAGCGCAATGCAATGCCGACTCCTCTGCTCAGTGTGATCAGAGACATGTATGATAATGATGAGTACATTCTAATGGATGGTGAGAAAAGGGCGCGCGTGCAGCCATCGAACGGTGTTAAGCAAGGTTGTCCTTTGTCCCCCCTTCTTTTCTCTCTGTACATCAATGATATGGGCAGAGAGATAAGTGAGGGCATTGAGGGTGCTGTGACTGGTGATAGAGTGAATGGTGTGTCCCACATGATGTACGCTGATGACCTTGGATTAACTACGAATGACCCTGGTGAAATGCAGAAGATGCTGGACAGACTCCGTGTGTATGCCCAGAGAAAAGGGTTGACTGTAAACACAGCTAAGTCTGAGGTGGTGCACTTCAACAGTACGTCTGTCTCTCCTCTGCAGAATCCTTTTACGTATGATGGAGTGGTCCTTCCAGAGAAGGACAGGTTCAAATATTTGGGAGTGCTGTTGGATAAAAAGATGGATTTAAAGGTAGCTGAGGAGCATGCGGTGCGGCCTTATATGGCTGCACAGAGAAGGATTTCGGAGTTTGCCAAGGGTCATGACCTGAAAAACAGGCCTCATGCTATGCTCTGGTTGTCTAAGGTGTATGGCATTCCTGCTGGGATGTATGCGTGCCAGGTGTGGGGAACTCATTACTTGAGAGAAGGCAGTGAGTTTGATAGTCAATTGCAGAAAAGACATCTGTGTTCCTTGAGGTGCATTCTTGGAGTAAAGAACAGTACTACAAATTGGCCGGTGTTGAGAGAGTGTGGCCAGGAGCCTCTGCAGTTCTTCTGGTTCCGTGCCTCCATCAAGTTTTTTAATAGCATGCTTGACTCCAATAGTGAAGTTTTGCGTCGTGTGCTGAGGGCTGGTTTAAGTCTGGCTTTTTTTGATTCCTCTTGCTGGTCTGCTGAAGTCTCTAATGCTTTTGGTGGGATGCGGAATGGTGATTCGTTCAAACAGAACATGCTGAGAGCTGAGAAAATCCCCATGCAAGAGTTCATTGGTGATTTGCGATACAGACAGCAGAAAGTGTGGAGAGGGGCCGATGTTTTTTGTCCTCGTGCAGTTAACAAGAAGGCAGTGACACGCACGAGATACAAGGACCTTTTTGAGGAGATGTTTAAGACTTTGCGTGTGTTTGCTCCGCCTTCAAACGCTGACTTTATTCCATTCTTGGCTTGCCATCATACTATCACTGATTCTGAGATCAATGCTTTCCTAAACCAAGACTCATACATACTTCTTAGATTTGTGTCAGACTTGGTCTCAATTTTTGATACTGGTTGAGCTTGTTTCACCAGCTGCCATCAGCCAGAGTCTCGGGCTGTAGGCCACCATTGTAAACCCTTGTAAACCCTTGAAACATTAGCAGATTTAGATTGCGTGCTCATCACTTGAGAGTGGAGTCTTGTAAATGGCTTGGGGGTTCAAGTATCTGTGATAAGTGTGAGTGTGGGGAAGTCCAGGATGAAAAACATGTGCTTTTCTTTTGCAAATGTACTTAGGTGCGTGAGCTACGCACGAGATACAAGGACCTTTTTGAGGAGATCTCTAAGACTTTGCGTGTGTTTGCTCCGCCTTCAAACGCTGACTTTATTCCATTCTTGGCTTGCCATCATACTATCACTGATTCTGAGATCAATGCTTTCCTAAGTCAAGACTCATACAGACTTCTTAGATTTGTGTAAGATTTAGTCTCAATTTTTGATACTGGTTGAGCTTGTTTCACCAGCTGCCATCAGCCAGAGTCTCGGGCTGTAGGCCACCATTGTAAACCCCTTTAAGATAATGTCAGACTTCCTCATATAACCTGATTATCACGTGTGAATTTATCCTGTATACATGATGGTCCGATTTGGAGGGGTGAGTGGGCCTTTGTGTCGACTCAGCGGATACCTCTTAGCACGGTGGAAAGGAGCCGTTCTATCTGACTGCAAGAACGTCCGCCGTTCCTTAGTACTATGTGGAAAAGTCACGCATGTCCGCGAGACGTTCGCAATGTCCCACATGCCAATTTCCCACGTGCACATCTTACCCAGAGACCCAGTAGTATTCAGTACCAGCTGTTTTCATGCGACTAATCACTTCCAGACCAGTGAGTTTTCAAGGGTGGAATCAGAAAAAAGAAAGGCATAATCTTTCGGTCCGGGAAAGCCTATTATTTCTGAAATGGTGCATGTCACAAACCTGGATGCGCACCTGAAAGGAAATTCTAAATGGTAAGTAATGAGGGGAAAGGAAACCTGCCAATGGCAGCGACGGGGTGAAGCACAGCAGTCATCATCATGCAGCAGAAGATGAAATAGGAGGTGCTTTGGTCAGACAAACCTCCTTGCATCGGCTTACTAAAGCAAGCCGATGAAAACAAAACAGCAAAATTGGCATCATGTCAAATCGCCCTATGCAATTTGTGCAGCAAAGCTGGGCCATGATGGGCTGCAGGCAGAGCGCCTCTGCCATAGTTCCTGCAGCTTGAGCCCTGCAAGGACAACTCCCAGGGCTTCCAATGAGCTCTTCACTGCTGCAGGAGTACAAGAGCTCTGGGTTTCAGGGCTTTCAATCAGCGCCTCACTGCTGCTGGGGAGGGGGGTTGTAAATTGGCTGTTGGTAGCCCTCTGGTTGAGGAATGTAGGCTGGGTCAGCGTAGGTGATGGGGTTGCCATATGCATCGACCGCAGGAGCCGCATATCCGCCGTAAGCACCAGCATCTTGAGCCCCAGCCATGTAGGCGCCTCCTGCTTGTGCATAGCCTCCTGTCTGGTCTGGGGACATGTAGCCGCCCATGGATTGGATGTAGCCGCCTGCAACGCAGAGGTAACAAAGAGGCCGACACACTACTTTGATTTCATGAACATGTATGGGTTTGCAACAGAAGCAGCAAGTTAAACGACCGGCACTCAGCCACCTACGGCACTGAGGCAACAGAGAAGTCGCCCAACAAAAATCAATGATGCGCTCACTCAGGTATGGGCCAACTTTTTGCTGCTGAGGCAGGCTTGCATCGTCGGGCACATGAGGGTGAGTAGCCGCACGATGAGCTTTCAGCGGTGCATACCCCAAGAAATGATAGGCTGCGCCAGATATTGCAGCATTCGTATTACAGGGCCACTCAGGTCAGCCAGTGGTCCACATTAACAAGTAAAACAAACAAAAAAGCGTAGCACTGCCGTTTACCACATTTTGGGACACAAGCGCTGCGAGTGAGCCACAAGGCTTCACCACTTCATGTGAGCGTGCAATGCACTTGCATCCTGTTTTTCATCACATTTCAGAGCACGATGACATGAGCAGCCCTGTGTTCTGGGCACTCAACCACCATACGTTCTTGAACCGGAGAAGTCAGATCAACATGTGGGCACATCTTAGTCAGGATGAATGCCTCAGGCCAGTAGCACAGACCTTTTCTGGGTGAGAAGCTGCAGAAGCAAAGAGCTTTCCTACACAGCACCCATTTGATGCAGTCTGATTGAACACAGGAAGGCCCTCAGGCGAGCCCAATCACTGCTCCAGTTTTTCTGCATGAGACAGCTGTCCTTGGTGGGAGGTTGCCTTGCAGCACAGATTTGAAGCACCAGGAAGCCAAGAGGGAGGCTCCTGGAGCCCCAGGAATCCTTCAAAAGAACCTTCTGAGCTGTTCCAAAAGACTTCCGAAAGAGAGGCACAATGATAGCTCGATCTTGTGGCACAACATGTTTGAATCTTGTTTACCAGAGCTGGAGGTATGCCGTTGTGCCGACCCTTCTGTTCTCTCATAATGAGCTTAATTTTGCTTTGGAGATAGAAACCCACCAGCCATGTTCTGGCCCCAGGCACTATCCATGTAGCCACCGTTGTCCAGCTGATATTGCTGCGCAGCAGAAGTGCACAGGGAGGAGGGAGAGAATGTCAACACGCAGGCTGTCAACATGAAATTTATCTTTACTTGTAGATTGCAATGCGCTCATTGTAACATTTTGGGTGCATCTTTGACATTCCCCACTGCGCAGTTGCACGCAGTACACTCCAGCATGTTGGGCTCATGGACCATTCGTTGAGGACAAAAAATACTCCAAGTGCTGTAAGTTAACTAACAGCACTCGGAGAATGCGTGCACACACACACACACACACACACACACACACACACACACACACACACACACACACACACACACACACACACGCACGCACGCACGCACGCACGCACGCACGCGCACGCGCACGCGCGCACACACACACACACACAATCCAAGTGAGAACAATATGGGCTACCTTTCTTGTACACCACCCACCATAAAGCCATCAACAAAGCTGGCAGCCACTTCAGGGTCCCGCTGGTAGAACTCGTCGAATGGCTTGACCTCAGGGTCGATGCCGTACTCTTCCTCCCAGGTGGGCATGCGGATGCCCATCCTGCAACAGGTGGGAGGGGAAACGAGTGGGTGAGGGCCTCATCCTGGGTGCAAGCACGTAAAACGCAACAGAGCAACACATAAATGCGAGCTTAACAATCCTGACATATCAACCCACTTGTTCTTGGCGATACGCTCCCTGGTCCTGCGCTTCCACTCTTGCAGTGGCGTCTCCTTGTACCGCCGGTTGCGCAGCTGCGTGATAACGTGCAGAAGCAGCAGAGACAATTTATGGAAATTGTGTTGCTATGCTAGGGCAATGATGGACTGGCACGCACGGGCTGGCCAGGTTGCTGGATGCAAGCAAATGTGTGGGGCAAAAGTTGCCCTGCCCACCCTCAGCACACAAGGACCCCAGCACTTTTTTATGACATGCCACATTCACCGGCATGGCTGCAGCCAGACACTCACTCACCTCCTCAATCACACCGCTCTCCATCACCTTCTTCATAAACTTGCGGACAGCAATGTCCTCTGGCTCATCCTCACCCACGTTCACCTGCAGCCCCAGACACGCACCACAAGCTCTGGGAACCCAGCTGCAGGATGCCTGTATGCTATGCTGGCAAGGGTGTATCTCCATGGTGCAGTCCCCCAATGCAAAGAATGCCCCTTGTTTGGTTGCAGTGCAATGCGCTGCACACATCATCCTCCTGGCTGCTGCATCTGCATCCTGGCTGCTGTGCTGTCCTCACCTCCACCATGTAGCTATCCTTGCGCTTCATGGTGACCCGGGATCCATTGCTGACCACTGGGGACACCCGGGCACGCAGGCCAGAGAAGGCACGGCTCCCAGCCAGAGTCTTGCTCTGTGAAAGGAGAGCCATCCTGGACTATAATATTAATTACAAATGTTTTTATATCGTTGGGGCGTGCCTGCTTACAATTTTGCTGATGAATCCAGGAGTCCGTGCAGTGCTTTGAGTTAAATTAAATGCCAAGTCAAAAGTAATATCTGCATGGCAGAAGCGTTCACCGACCAGGTTACTGCTTGCTGGTCCACCCTGCTTTTCGTTGAAGCTTAGCTAACAAGTTGTTTGGTGTACTCTCTACAAGAGCATCATGCCTGTGGTGGTCAGGGATTTTTCAGGCAGCAGCGCAGTAAGCATGATAGAGGCTGCGCTGGGCGCAGCTCCAGGAGCACTGCATGAGGGTCAGTACGTGTGCGTAGGGGATGTCATCGACACTGATGAGCAGGTAAGCAAAACAAATGCAAGCATCTGCTTGAGCATCAGCCCCTCAGGTGTGGCACATTTAAATTTGATATTGAATCCAGGACATTCGCATCCCAAAATTGCAAGCATGCATTTTGCACACGTGCATGCGTCATGCAGCCCTCTCCTGATTTTGCAGGAAGGATTTTTGAGGGGGCATGGAACACACGTTGTTGATGGACGGCTGATAGCCACTCTGTGTGGGGTAAGTGGGCTTCCAGTGTGGACTACTGCACAGATAGCCAGCATGCATTGACAGCTGCAGACAAGGTGTCCTTTCTTCCTTATTTGACGCAAATAGAATGAAATTCAGAAAGCCAAAGGTGCAGGTTGCAATTTTGATTGGGCATGCATGCATTCCAAGCAGAGCACACAAAACAATTGAACACGAAACCAAAGCGCTAATGTCACTGGATGCCCAGGTGGTGGAGCGCGTGAACAAGCTCGTCTTTGTAAGACCTCTTAAAACACGCTATGATGCAGCCCAGGGCGATGTGGTGGTGGGGCGAGTAACCGAGGTGTGTGTGTTGTGGAAGTGTGTACGCATTGGAATTTTATTTCATCTAGGCTACTGTACAGTGGTAAGAAGGCATCATCCGCTGCTTTGGGCAATCTTGATTTCGTACCTCGCTCTGTTTGCATAACGGTTTTCCAAGTGCTCATTGGTTGGGGTCCATAAAAAAATGCTATTTCAAGAAGTGACTCGATGCGTATGCAAACTCTTATTGCTGGGAATTCCAGGAGCGTCTTTCTTGACATGAAGGAAAGCATGTCCCTTTCCAAGTTCTATCCTAGGAAACCACCAGGCATTGTATAGTGGCATACATGGCTTTTGTCATGGTTTATTAGGTGTCATGTACATTATAGCGGGTGTCATACAGCAGGTCTAATGTAGCATGTGTGCATTGGCTATTACTTGTCATGGCAGAACCTAGCAGGTGTCATATGACATGGTCATGCAGGTCTAATGTAGCATGTGTATATTGGCTATTACTTGTCATGGCAGAACCTAGCAGGTGTCATATGACATGGTCATGGCCTAGCAGGTTTCACACCACACTCATGTCAGAGTTCTCTAACTCGAGCAAGAGCTCCAGACCAGGAACTGCCCTGCGTTTGACTTGAAGAAAGAAAGCGCTGGAGTGGCTGGAAGTCATCCCTTTGCATCAGAGGCACAGCAGACGGTGCTAGAACTTGGAAGTGGGCTCCGAAAAGACAGTGCCTCAGAAGCTGCCCCTACAAATGCTGCACCTAATGATTGACTGTGGGAGTGCGTGGAAACCGATTGAGGTCAGGACATACTTAATACAGCTGTAGAAAGAAGAGGCGAAGCTGGTTGTGCAAGCACTGCTGGCGTTCATCCACTGCCGTCATCAGCCTCCTCACCTATGGAAAGAAGTGCGACTTAGTGCTTTTGTATTGGTGGACGCCTCCCCCACGCAAGAAATTTGACACCTGATCAAAGTGTCGAATGTGTCATTGGTGGTGGGCACCTCTGCAGATTCGTCAATGCTCCGATGGTGTGTTACACTTATACCCCAGCATCCAGCTCCAAATGAGAGGAAAGGCAAGGGTGGCATGAGTGTACCTGCCTGCAAGGGCAGCTTAGCTGAAGCAAAGCTCCAAATGGCAGGCAAGCGGCACAGCTTGGATTCCATGGCACTGCACTTCGAGTGAAACAGCAATATTAATTGCAAGATTTCTATTTTCTTTGTGCCCTTGGAACCCGGCTTTCAGGCAGGAGCTGGAAGGTGGACCTGGCCAAGCGGCATGAGGCCTCCCTGCACTCTTCATAGGTCCTTGTTCAGTCCGAGTGCCGCAATCTTGTCCTGACCTGCTGTCTTTTTTATCCCCGACTCCCAGCTGGCAGGCAAGCGCTGGAAGGTAGACCTGGCCTCGCGGCATGAGGCCTCCCTGCTGTTGAGCGCCGTCAATTTGCCGGGAGGCATACAACGGCGGCGGAATGCTGAGGATGAGCTGCGTATGCGGGAGGTGTTCAGAGAGGGAGACCTGCTGAGTGTGAGTGATTGGGGGGGAGGGTATGTATCTGGGGACTGTGCAGGAATGTGTGTGTTGCATGCAGGAGGAATTCAAGGAAGGGGACCTGCTCGGTAAAAGTGAAAGGTGTATGAGGATGTGGAAGCATGCATGTTGCGGAAGCACATACATTGAAGTGCTTACATTTGGAACATGACTTGTGCACACAAGTAGATGGACAGTGAGACTTGTGCAGTATGAGTTCATTAACAGACAGGATTTTGAGCCTGCATGCAAGCACGCGAGTGGGGCGGACTTCTGCTCAGCATGTCCGTCAAGGGGTCAAGGGCTCTCTCACTTAGTACTACTTAGCTACTACTACTGAATTAGTCAGTGCACAAGCGTGTACGCATATGACCGCAAGGAATTCCTGGATGCAACAACTGTGCCAAGTCACAGAGGTGACAGAGGTGACAGAAGCAAAGAAGGCCACACAGTTCACAGTCACAACGACTGACTACTAGCCTGCTCATAAAAAGAAACAAGTCCATAATGAGAAGGATGCAACATTTGTGCCACGTCACACCTTTTAAGTGGAGGAGGTGTCTGAGTCTCCACCATGTCAGCAAGTGGACTGTGGAGAGCTATTTGCCCGAGAGCACCCCCACCAGCGGCTCTGTCAACTGGCCAGCCTGCATGAGCGTGCACCCTATGGGTATAGGCCTGCCTGCATGAATGCCTGCCCTATGTGCCGGCCTGCCTGCTCTTGTAATCGCCTCAATTATCACACGGTGCCTTGCTCATGTATGCTGTGTTGGGGTTCAGTTCATTAGCACCCTTACGGTCACCCCTGTCCCTGTCCAGATGACCTACAGGCTTACAAATGTGAACCTTATACCCTACCCTTGCTGTTAAGCCTACACCTGCCCAAACTCACTGTACACTTGCACACCCTCTTGCTCGTTGAAATATGTTTGCATTCTCAGGCTGAAGTCCAGTCCGTGCAGACAGACGGGAGTGTTGCACTCCACACGCGCTCCCTGAAGTATGGCTTGGTGGGTTTCAAGCAAAGGGGTTATCACGCCTGACCAGACAATGAGACGACATGCATGGCCAGCACTAGCTCCCTGTAGATATGCATGCTCCTCTGCATTTGCATCTGGTGAGAGGCTAAGGGTTACAAGGGGTTGGCCTACAGCCCAAGAATCTGGCTGATCGGCTGCTGGTGAAACATTCTCATCCAACATTAAAAATTGAAATCAATTCTGACAAAAATTTTGAAAACTTGTATGAGTCTTGATTTAGGAAAGCATTGACCTCAAAATCAGTCAAAATGTGAAAGCTCGCCAAGAGAAAGGAATAAAATCTGTGTTTGGAAGCTGGGCAAAAGTATGTAGTGGTTTAAAAATTTAGTGAGAGGCTAAGTCAGACAATGAGACGACATGCATGGCCAGCACTAACTCCCTGTAGGTATGAATGCTCCTCTGCATTTGCACCTGGTGAGAGGCTTAGTGACGCGCTCTGTGTTCCTCATCACTTGACCCACACAAGTTACAGACATGATGACTGCTGTCCTCTGCATGCAAGCCGCTCCTGAAGCGCTGTGCCGTATGTGCCCTTCTTTGCGTTTGCAGCTAGTAGGAGGACAGCTGGTACAAGTGCCGCCGGCATTGGTCAAGCGCCAAAAACAGCACTTCCACACGCTGGAGGCGATAGGTGGGCTGACGAGCTGTAGGGTTTTCTGTAGGTGTAGAGCTTAAGGTGTGGCTGTGGGATGTTGTGCTTTTGCACAAGGGAGGTGGGTGGGCTGATGAGCTCATGCTCATGGGTCTAGGGGGGGGACAACCAGAACGAAGACCTTTCTCTCAACTCACACCTGATTTCTGTGAGATCCATTGATGGTATTTGGGCATGATGGATGCTCTTGAGGCAGCACTTGATTTGTCAGTGAGAGCGCGCGCAGCTTGGCTATGGGCGGATGCAGTCTCATTCGCTCCCAGGCCCCTTCTCTCCTGAGCCTCCTCAAAGCCCCTCCACAGATGTACCTCTAGAGTAATGGGCATGCATGACTCCACTGGTGTACTGTCGCCATACACACAATGGAAATTAGATTGAACTTCACTTGATTCATAGTTAGACAGTCCGGTCTGGTCCAACGCCTATCTAGGCTGCCCCACGCTCCTTCATGTCTCCCACATATGCTATGCCTGTCATCCTCACAAATTATGTTGTATCCTTCATGTTTTCCCTGCCAAGAAGCTGAAACATGTGGCATGTATGTACGGAATGGGCCAACCTGATCCATCGCCTAGCTTATGCCTGCCCCTTGGTCTTCTTTGCAACCCCTCCACGTTGCAAGTGAAGGGGAACACATGCGCACATCTCCTAGTCCGCCATGGCCTGCTTGGGAATTCTCTGCAAGCACAGCCCTCTGCCATGCCACCAATCCCTCAACCAACGACACCCAATTACAAAGCAGCATGCACTGCAACAGTCGAGCTTCCACTGCCATTTCTGAGCATGCTCTTCCAAACTGTGGGGTTGCTCAGCACTATCCTCGCTGGCCCACCCTTGCTGAAGTAAATTTGATCCTTGGGTGCAGCAGTCTCTTGTAGGTGCAGCCGCGCGCAATCCCTCTCCCACAAAGTCAAGCCAAGCACCGCTTTCGTCCACTTTCCCGCCTTTCAGGGGTGGATCGCCTTTTGGGATGCAACGGCCACTAATGGATGCTGCCAACAAGGGTCTCTTGTGTCAATAAGATTGTTGTCTTTTCTTGTCTGTGCAATGGCCTTGTCAATACAACGGTCTCTTGTGGGTGTGCCCTTGCAGGGGTGGACTTAATCCTGGGATGCAACGGTCTCTTGTGGGTGCAGCCACATGCAAGCCCTCCTCCACAAAGTTCCATTCAAGGGGGCACAGATGGAGATGCAGACAGCAAGAAGCCAACAGAAAATGCCCCCACAAAGCCACCCTGCAGCAGGCATCAATTAGAGGTAGTAGCACGCGTGGGGAATGCGATCCGCGCCCTTGCGCACTCCTATCTGGCCATCTACCCCACCACCATAATGGAAACATACGAGGTGAGCAACAAATGCATGACCTCGTCAATTCGGCTCACAGTGAGTCCATTGGTAGAGGACACGCACAAAACACACGCCCTTGCTCATTTGGCAGAGACACCAGAGGTCTAGGTGCAATGATTGTAGTTTTTGTGCCCTGAGATCTTTCGACACGCCACTCCGTGAGTGGGTCATGCCTGGGTCGTGATGCCTGCCTGCCACTTCCTGCATGCAAACCTGTGTTCCTGCATGTGCATGTGCATCTTCTTGCATGTCAATCTGTGTTGCTCACATGTCAACAAAAGGTCTGTTTTGGGTGCCAATCCACCTGTACACTGGGTTTTCCTGCACTGATGATTTATTTCTTCGATACCTTGCAGTTAGCGCTGGGGAGTGGGACTCCCCTCAAAGAAATGTTGGAGTCTGCCTTCCTCATGCAGGTGAGCACTGAGACAGTTTTAAAGGCAGGCTTTGTCACGAGTCGAGTTCGCGTGCTCCTAAGCTACTGTGTGAGGGATTCCAAGCTACTCTCCTACCCTCCCTTCCCCCTCCCACCCTTTCTATGTGAGGGATCCTATAGAGTCCCTGTGCCTTGATGCAACGAGATCACCCCCATCATTGATTGAGGATGGGAGGTTACCAAGGCAACATGTGTCCTCTTCACGAGAGAGGAGAAATCGCAGGGGATTCAGAGAAATACTGGCTGTGCCCCATGCCTGATCTTTGTTGTGAAAGTTATTGAAGCCTTCTTGGGAGCGCATCTGGTGCTGGCAAGTTAGAAGTATCCTCAACAGGAAACGCACGAAGCTTGAAAGCAAGCTGTTTAAGGCTTGTCTCCATGGCATTGATCTTCACAAGGTGGAAATGTTGCTGTATTGCAGTGAGCTGAGGAGTCTCAAAAGGCCAGTGGACATCTTTCCTATACCGCTGGATATGCTCTTTCCCGGGTCTCTTTCTCAAATCCAATCATGCCAATCACTACTATTCCGTAAAACACCAAGTTCACAAAAATGGTGAATCGGAGGACCCCAGATCACTGTCCTGGCCTCAGATCACCCAAAAAGGGCCCACAGCTCCACCCTGGAACCAATTTTCACACCCAGAAAATCTGTATTTGTGACCCCTATACGCGTAAGCAACATCCTGCATATTCAAAAAAAAGAACATTTTGACCTTTTTGGCACCCTCTGGGTTCTCTTCAAGGGAAATGGCTGGAATCTTATACCTTGCCAGCCACTGGGTCTTTGTATTTCATTCTTTTTGCAACGATATTATTTTGGTGTAAGGACTTCAAGTCGTCAAAAAACCGCCCAATTTGGTGCAGTGGATGGTCAGGAATGGAAATTTGGTGGTCATTAAGTAGGGTTTATGCTGCGGCCAATTAGGCATACCTCCCAAAATCTTGGTCAGTTAAACTCTATTGCACTTTAGACATGCAATTTTTACCAAGCTTGAGTGTCCAAGGTTATGGGATACCTATGCTGGGAGCATTTAGAAATACCTGTTTTGGGGGGGTGAGTTGCCCGGCTCTGTCAAAATGCACTTGTACAGCGTGGAATCAAATGGAACAGTGTCTATGAGAAGTTGTGATCCCTATGATTCTGAGTTTGAGTTCTTTAATTAAATGGGTATGCGTTAAAGTTTCAAAAACCCTTAGTAGTCCTCGCTCGTCCTCGTCAGCAACGGCGACAGCAGGGTGAAACATCCTACACCATGACATGCACATCTTTCTCATGAACCTCTTCCTCTTGACCAACAAAATTGGGTGGGAAATCATGTGCAATTCAGTTCCTTCATGGGAACTGAAAAAAATTTATAATGCAGGATCCTGAAGAAAGCTTTCAAACAAGAAGGCAGACTTGAGCCCAGCATTGCAAAATTAGAAGAAGGCATGCTGACACACTGGCATTCGTTTCTTATCCTTCTTCATCATCGCAGGTTGTCCGGAATGAGGCAATCAGAAGGCATAATTTGCTAGAGGATGTGGGTGGGAAGTCATAGCTGCATGTGCCTGGGGAAGCTTGAAGCATTGATCACTGCTGCTGTGAGGCTTGAATATGACTCCCAAACTTTGTTTTCTGGTTCTCCTGTCCTTCTGCATGTCCCTCACTGCCTGCAGCAAACACAACTTAATCTAGATGTTTTATGTTTGACTGTTTATTTCTTTAACAAACCTGTTTAAGTTGTGGATTACAGTTTAGCTGTTAAAGAAAGGAAAAAGGAAAATCTACGCCAGCCAACACTGGCAGGCTGTTTTAAAAAACTGCATTTTTGCTTTAAATGGTACTGAACTGCCAGCAGCCTGCCTGAGGCAACCAATAAAGTACAGAAGGCCGCATCCATGTCTTCATCCACTCATTTTCAGAGAGCTTAAGAGTCAAATCAGAGACACACTTTCAGAAAGCTTAAAAGTCGAATCAGAGAAGTCAAATCAGAGATAAACGGGTACAGAATACTTGGAAGCGGAAGACCGTTATCACTGACCAATGTTGTTGGGACAGCGCGACATGCTGTGTCGGAAGGAACTTCGTTTCTCTGATTATTGTTGGGATTATGCTGGTGCAGGATGTAAATTCTCAACTAATTCACATTCCTTTAGATGTTGAGAAGAAAGAAACTGCTGTGCAGACCAGGACAGGCTGAGCGCATAAAGGAAAGCTTCAAAGGAAGTTTCCTATCTATTAAGTCAATGAGACTGATGCAGAGATTCTGCTTTAAATTTATATTGTAACCTGTAATGGATTGCATTACGGGGGTGACACGTTGTTCCTTGCATTGAAGTGGATGAACAGAAACTGGAGGACTGCTTGGCTGCTAGGCCGGAATCATAAATTGGATTATCATTATGAAACATTTCATAAAAATATTTGTACAGCTGTATGTATAGTGGCAATGCAGCAAAGTCAGCTCGAAAGAAACATTGCCAAGTCCAGCTTATGTGGTGTTTACAATGATTTAAACACAAAGAAGCACACAGAGTTGGGTTGAGGAATAAGTTTGGCATTGGGATTTCAGGCAGGAAAGCAAACGAGCATTCAGTTTAAGAGAGAGCGACAGTAAGACTAACTATTGTAGCCATGAGGTTATCAAGCAAGCCGTCTAAGGTTAAAGCGCACAACTCCCGGAACTCAACCTATTAACGTCAGCAAATTTATGCAGGGGTACAGTTGATACTCTCGCAGATGCTCCTGGTCAGCCTGGGAGTGAATGAGGGAAACATTCCTTCCTAAGTGCCCTGCACAAATGCTCTTTCTTTGCCTTAGAGGCCAATTAAGGAGAAGGCTGTAGGCCTGTCGAACAAAGCACAGAAACTAGGACGTTCTAGACTGGGCTAGACTGGATAGCTTATCTTCCTTTTGTATACTGGGCTAAATCAAACATGTTTAAGCTTTTAAATCCTTTTGGTAATCCCCTGGCTAGGTGGTTATTCCTTCATGCACATGGCCGGACAATGCGTGCCAAACCTACCTTCTAAATATCCTTTTGGACAAGCTTTTTGGTAATCATTCTGATCAGAATTTATGTTGCTTTAAGTAATTTGGAGGGAACTATTATACCTGATATGCAGTGGGCTGTCATGACGAGAGTCTGCAGTGCCGAGAGCATGCTGCAAGTTAGTTGAGTCAGTTGGATAGTAGCATTTATCCTTGTAGCAACACAGCTGAGGCTGTGTTGAGGGAACTATACTTCACATAGGGAATCTTAGTTGCGGTGGAATCAGGAGAACTTTTACTGAAGTGAAGGCTTGAAGGCTCTTGCATTTACAGAGCATCTAGTCAACAATGTGGAACTCTTGAACCAGTTCCAAGAAGCAGAGTCCGCTGGTGATGTTGACAAACTTGCTTTTTGTGTGCGTTCTCTAATTGTGCAAGCTGCAAGCGATAGAGCAGTTGGCATGACATCCTTGGCCAAGTGTGCTTTTGTGCGTGCTAGGAAGCAGAAAGGGCTTTTGAGCCCTGTCTGGTTTAATGAAAAATGCCGAATGAAGCGGAAGATGTTTATTGAGGCAGTGAAGCGCGGTGAAGCAAAGCATGCATGCCAATTCCTGAGGAAGGAAAGCAGAAGGTGCAACCGTGCGACAAAGCGCAGTTATAAGAGGCAGCAGTGTGCTGTTTTCCTGGATAGATTGTTTAAGAAGTACCCCCAAGTCCATGCCATATTATGGAAGAGGCAGACCTCACACATTACTCCAGTCACAACAACAGCATGGAACCAGCACTTGCAAAGCCACTTTTGAGTACAACCAATAGTTGTGCCGCAAGAAGGAGAGCATGATTGTTCAACAAGGTCTGCTAGATTTACTTGCTTGTCAGGAAGAGATATGGCTGTGCCCTCAGGAAGGAACCACGCGCCCCCAGAGGTGCCCTTGAGACAAGGTGCTGAATCTGGGTGGGTTCCTCAACCTGACTGCTTGGAGACTCCTAGTACAACAGTTTTGGAAGGAATGGTCGGGTCCCACATCAAGAAGTTAAATGCGGGTGCTTCACCTGGACTAGACGGTATTCCTATACCTTCTTTAAGCATGCCTGTTTGCCCATTGAGCGTGGTAGGAGAGTGGATTGTGTTAACATGCTGGTGCCTCTGATAGCACGCACGTTCAGGGATTTTCTGAGTAAAGCTAGGATCCCTGCATGTTGGAAGGTGGCAAAACTGAGCCCCCTTCACAAAAAGGGAACTTTAACAAATCCTGGGAACTACAGGATGATTGCTATCAGTGGGGTGATGTACCGCATTTATGCCAACGTGCTGAAAAACTTGGTGACGGATTGGTTTATCCAGAAAAATAAGGTCTCAGACACCCAATTTGGTTTTTACCCCGGTAGGAGCACTCTGCATCCACTCTTCATCCTGAGGCACTTCAGACATACTACAAAAAAGCTCAAGCCACGGCAATCACCTAGGCTGCATGCTGCCTTCATTGACTTCTCTCAAGCATACGACACTGTGCCTCATTTGCAACTTTGGGAACATCTACAACGCATTGCCATGCCTGCACTACTTCTTCAGGCCATTAAGGAAATGTACCAGGATGGTGAATATATTCTGATGGATGGGTATACAAGGGCACGAGTGCTTCCAACAAATGGAGTTAAGCAAGTTTGTCCCCTGTCCCCTCTCCTGTTTTCTCTATACATCAATGACATGGGCAGAGATATTAGTGAAGGTATGAATGGCGTTTCATACATGCTATATGCAGACGACTTGAGTTTAACTACCAATGATCCAGGTGAAATGCAAGTTATGCTGAATAGATTACGAGCTTATGCAATGAGAAAGGGGCTGACTGTCAATACATCAAAGTCATGCATTTTAATAGCAGGTCGTGTTCTTCTCTGCCTACTTTTATGTATGGAGACGTGGCTCTTCCAGAGAAAGAGCAGTTTAGATACCTCGGTATGCTCGTGGACAAGCGCACGAATTTGAAGGTGTATGAGGAGCATGCAGTACGGCCGTAAATGGCTGCCCAGCAAAGGATTAAGGAGTTTGTGCATGAACATGATCTAAGGAATAGGCCACATATGTGGCATGCATGCTCTGATTTGGCTCTCTAAGGTGTATGGCATTCCGGCTGGGATGTATGCATGCCAAGTGTGGGGTACAGAGTACTTACGAAGGCAGTGAGTTCAAAAGCCAATTACAAAAAAGGCAATTATGCTCTTTAAGGTGTTTTCTAGGTGTAAAGAGTACTGCCACGACTCGTTCGGAACTGGCCAGTATTGAGAGAGTGTGGTCAAGAGCCAATACAGTTTTATTGGTTTAAGGCTACTGCTGAATTTTTCAACAATATGCTTGTTTCTAACCGTGAAACACTACACCAACTGCTGAAGGCAGATTTACACCTTGCTGATATGGATGAGTCCTGTTGATCTGCACACGTGTCTAAGTCATTTAGTGGCATGCGCAATGAGGAGGTGTTTAAACAGAAATTGCTGAGTGCTTCCAAGATTCCCATGCAGGATTTTTTTAGGGGATTTGAGGTACAGACAGCAGAAGGTTTGGAGGGAAGCGGACGCCCTAAGTCCCCGAGAGGTAAACAGAAAAGCAGTGACTTACCATCATTGGTGTGGAGTACCTTTGAATCAAACAGCACGCACACCCTTCTGTATCCCACCATATTTATTTAAGGATCTGGATAAAGGAGTCATGAGGAATGTAAGTAGGTTTTGGCTTCGTGCCCACTGCTTGAAGGTCGAATCCTGTAAATGGTTGGGTGGTTAAATATATTTGTGATAAGTGTGGATGTGCTGAATTCCAGGACGTCCTGGACGTCGACGGGAAACATGTTATTTTCTAATGCAATTGCTGTGAGTTGTGTGAGCTGCGCAGAAGATGCAAGGACCTGTTCATTGATATTTTTAAACCATTACATACTTTTGCCTAGCTTCCAAACACTGATTTTATTCCTGTCTTGGCGAGCTTTCACATTTTGACTGATTTCGAGGTCAATGCTTTCCTAAATCAAGACTCATACAGGTTTTCAAAATTTTTGTCAGAATAAATCTCAAATTTTGATGCTGGATAAGAATGTTTCACCAGCAGCCGATCAGCCAGATCCTCGGGCTGTAGGCGTTGGCCCCTCGTAACCCTTGATTCCCTTAAACGTATTAACACCATCTTGTTCTTATCTTCTTTGTAAGCCCAGTCAAGCCCTAAATAAAGCAGCCCGTGTTTGAGTAAGCTCACCTAGCCCTTGGAGGAGGAAGCCGGCAATGCCACGCCACTTAAGAGCATCAGTCAGCATACAAAGTCCAGCCTAATCACCAATAGCATTGTCCAGCAAGCCAAGCAAGCAAGAGTCAAGCCGATTCTCCAGAATCTGCATCATATCTGTCAGTAACTAGAACCTCCAGCCAAACCCGCTTATTGCTGAGCGCCACAGCATCAACCTATTTTCTGATCATGGGATGTCGAGACACTGTCAGAGGTGGGCAACAAAGGCCTCAAACAGGGGTACTTTGGAAATGTTCACCGAGCATAGGCCCCAGAGGTTGCAATCTTCAAAATTAGCATCAAATGGTAGCCCTGGCCATGAGACTGTGTGTATCACCAATCTTTGGTCTTGCAATTGATGGGGCACCTGCCTAATCGGCCGTGGCGTGAACCTTACTTTTTGACACCTAGCTACACACATCTGACCAGCCAGACCACTAAATTGGGTGATTTATAGTGATTTGGAGTCCATTTATTTATAATAGAATACCATTACAAAGCAAATGGAGTAAAAAGACCCAGTGGTTGATGAGATACAGAATTTCAGCCATTTCCCTTAAAGAAAATCCTGCACAAGGGGTGCTCAAAAGGTCAATGTTTGACTTCCTTAATTTCCTTTTTTTGAGTATGCAGGATGTTGGTAATGTATATGGTGGTGAAAAAGACAAAAAATCTGAGAGCTAAACATGGTCCTGAGGTGGAGCTGTGGGCCACTTTGGGGTGATCTGAGGCCAGTAGAGTGATCTGGGAACCTCTGATTTCCATGAAATTTTGGTGAACATGATATTTTGGGGTTAATAATGGTTAACATGGTGAAATGTGAGGAAGAAAGTAGGGAAAGAACATATCCAGTGATAAAGGCCAGTCGCCCCCCTCTGAGACACTGTAACAGTTATGGCTGCGTCACTTTCTCAGCCGTACAAGGCAAGCATTTAGTTGATGTATCCATAATTGATGTAGGTAGTGTTCACTGCCTATGTAGTCTTCCTCTTCTTTTCTTTCTTTCTTGATGTAATTGGATTCCTCGGAGGCCTTCTGTAACCTACGCAGTGGATCAATCCCTTCGTAAACACTGCTTCATATCCTAGGACCCATTAGCTCTGTTTCTGGCTTTCTTCTTGGCTAGCTGACTCAGCTCGGTGTCTTGTTCAGGTTGGGGGCCCTTTTGGCAAGACCCTTGCTAGCTTGCCAATAAGGGGACCTTCCCTTAATGCACATGGCCTTTTGGCTGGTGTAGACCTTGTCTTCCTCACCAAGTATTGGGAGTCTCTTGCTGTCAGAATGCACTTTGCTTTTTGCTTTTCTGTTCTCACTTGCAGAGTCCGCCTAATTCAGTTATGCAGAATCCTTTTTGAAGGATAGGAAATGCATGACATCCATGCTGCTGGACCTGGCTTGTGTGGTATTTTCATCTCTTTTCTTTTTGCCATCCAAGGACTAATCACTATTATTCACAGCTTGCTCGAAAGGTGAGGCCCGCAATCTGTAGCCTGTCTGTGGGGCCCGTGAATAACAAGAGCACTGGCTCTTGCAGCTTTCTTCGTCAAACAATGAGACCTCAGAGGAGGCCCTCCTCCAAGAATAATGCTTCTGGATTAATATTTCTGGGCTGGACCAGGCATGCCACAAGCTGATCCTGGCTAAAGTCACAGCCCTGTGCAACAAATTTGGACCACGAAGAAGAGATTAAAGCATCAAAGAGGATCTGCCTACAGAGTCAGCTTGGCGGGGCAAGGGGCTACAGGCCGCAACCCTTTGGCCAATCCAAAACAAATGGGCAAAAAGGCAATTCTTTGTAAGCAAAACAATTGTGAAATCCATGCCATAAATCCCACCACTTTTCTTACAGTGGGACATTTAATGGGGGCATGGGGCATCAAAAATGGACATGACATCAAGCAAATGTTATTTGCTATGCCTAAATGTTATAATACCATTTATCATAAATATACCGATTAGGAACGTTTTGAAACCGCGGCACAGACAATGAGAAGATTTGACAGACATGAAGAAATCTCCTTGCATTTACACAACATCGCACAGCATGTGTAGCCATGCCCCGATCTGAGCCTGCTCAGCCTTACACCTGCAGCTGTGCCCCCATTGGACCCGCAGACCCAACGGCTGCAACCTGCACCTTTTCTAGCTACCTGCTGCTGCAACCATCTGTGGCTCCATCTGCCGAGTCTGCTGACTCTGGCTGCTATGTGCTTTGCAGTGAGCTCGCCAATGCGTTGCCTGGTGCTCCCGGGTGCAGTAAGCTACCTGCTTGCATGCACACAGCAGCAACTGTATGCCGGTAGACCCCTCCTCCCACATATTGCAACTCGGCAAGGCACACCTGAGTGGCAGCCGCTGTTGAAGATTCAGCTGCTGCTGTGGCTGTTGCTGCAGCTGGCCTGACTCCACCGCCTGTTGTTGCTGCTGCTGCTGTTCTGCCGCAGCTTTGCTCTTGTTTCCTCCAGTTTCCCCCCTGCTGCTAAGACTCCTATCCAAACTCCTTGTGCCTTGCTCAGCACACTGGAGCCCAAGGCTGTGATCATCATCCTCTTTAGGAGACCCCAAGGTCTCATTTGGTGAGGGAGGGCAAGGCGGCTGCTCGTCCCCTCCTTGCACTCCCTCTTCCCCTTCTGGATCCCTCTTTGGAGTCTGAGCATGGCTGTCAGCGCCTGCCCCCTCTGCCCCCCCTTCTGCCCCCCCATTTACCCCACCCGATCCATCAGGGTGGTCCGTTGGCGATGGGCGATCCCCGCTGATGGAGCCTTTTCGGCCCCACCGTGTGGAAGACGTTTTTTCAAGCAAAGACTGGTCCTGCAGGCACAAGGGTGAGCACACCCGTGAGCATACACACATTTGGGCCACTCAGGCTACTTTCTTTGCTTTTCCTTACTTCCTTGTCATTTCTTTCTTGTGCCATGCAGACTATGGGGCAGGATCAGGGGCATTCTCATGACCAGGCTGGTCCTGTGGGTACAAGGGGCAGCGCAGTCATCAGCATGCACAGCAAGTCAGACCACCGGGTCAGATCTGCGTGCTCTGAGGTCGTCCACTTTCCAGGACCCCGTATGTCCAATGCAGATTTGCATGACGGGCTGTACATGGTCAACATTTGAATTCAAGCCTTTGACTGAGAGAACCTGCATGATATGGCAGGCCTTCAGCACTCGCAAGGCGTTCATTGGTAGGTACGCGCAGGGGCCTGTTGAGGTCAAAACCATGGATTGGCTGCCCACAACAGCGGCCTGAAGGAAGGAAGATGCCACCAGGATGAAAACCACGGCTTTACCGCCCACAAGAATGGCCAGAAGGATGGATGCTGCCACCAAGATCAAAATCATGGCTTTACCGCCCACAATAGTGGCCTGAAGGATGGACGATGCCACCAGGGGCAAATGCCAACACTCATTTCTCACCATGGCATCTACCTCCCCCAGTGCCTGGCGCCCATGGGAGGAGCTGTTTCTTGCAGGCAGTCTCTCTCCTTGAACACCTGGCTCTGGCAACCCTCCAACAATGGTGGCTACGTGGCCTTGGCTTCCTTGCCCGCAGACTCCTGCGCCATGCCCTTGGCTAAACTGTGTCCTCTTCTCCAGCAGCTCCTCCAGGGCCTTCAACAAGCTGCCCTCATGCGGAAGGAACTTCCAGAACAGCACACCCCCCGGTGGGACACGGACCATACTCAGCTCCAGGAAGTGAGCAGGCACGTGCAAGGCCACTGGGAAGCCTGCAAGGGCAAACAACAGCATGCAACGGTGGTGGCGGCAAGACGTTCAGTCGCACACACGCATGTGTTGTGTGTGTGTTGTGTAGTGAAAAGCTCCTGCACATCAATCCATGGAAGAGTCATGCAGCAAAGATGAGTGAGGATGAGCGCAGCATGAATTGAGTGCTTTACATTTGCAAATTGATGTAGCGTGCAAGGTGATGGACGGGTTTGCATTCAAGCCTGTCAGATCCACCAGCAGCCAGCTGTTACTGCCTCAAAAAATTCCTGCTTGGGCTTGAAGCTTCTTATCTCTCAGGTGTTAGAACTTGACAAATAAGCAGTGTTGAGACTACGCAAACAGAGCAGCTGGATTGATACAAAATAGAGGTTCCTGCTACTGATGGTACACTTGCCCATTGGACCGCTCAAAGATGGGGATAGGGTGTGCTTTGCCACAAATGAGGCCTTAAAAGCCATTTTGGTAGTTGTTTGGTACCCTTTCTTAAAGCCAATGCAAATGCTGAATTCAGCACCCGGCATGCCTTTCCTTGCCACAGTCAATGACTTTGTCACATTTATCCACGTAATAAAGGCATTTGGGACCCAGCGTGTGGCAAACTTTGAAAGTCACTGCCATATGTATACAGCCTACCATATTGCACGGTGGCACACCAAACATGGAAAGTAGCTGAAGGCACAAAAGTCATAGTTTGGCTAAGCCTAGCAAAGCCACTAAGTATTGCATGCGATGAAAAAAGAAGGGACAAGCTACCTTTGCTTTACTCATGCAGCAGGATGCATCCCAAGAGGTCAGCATCGTTACATTGGATACTTTTATTCTTGGCCACCTTAGTCATGCAGCAGGACATACCCCAAGGGGTCAGCATTGTTTCATTGGGCACCTTTATTTTTGGTCATCTTTACTTAGGCCATGCAGCAGGACATGTCCCAAGGGGTCAGCATCGTCACATTGGTCACCTCTACTGTTGATCACCTTTCTTTGTCATTCAGCAGGACGTACCACAAGAGGTCAGCACCGTTACATTGTCAGCATCGTTACACTAGCACAAAGGGTCACCTTTGCTTCAGTCATGCATCTTTACATTGGCACACAGGGGCACCTTTGCTTCGGTCATGCAGCAGGACGCATCCCAAGAGGTCAGCATCGTGACACTGGTACAAAGAGCACAGCTCAAGCGCAGTGCGCCACTCCCCCCTTGGGTACTGCAAGTGCACAGGACAGCGTGTCGCATGCTTGATTAGACAGATAGACTAATTCTAAGGTGCAAGTGATGCAGGTGCCAACGCACACAGCATGAGTGCTTCTGCTCATCTAAAGAATAGAGCCACACAAAACACAGGGCATGTTGTCAGTATGCTGCTGGGATGTTTCTCTGCCATTGTGTTACATTGTATACATGTTTCCTTTCCTTAATGCACGCAGTAGGACCTGGCTTGTGTAGTCTTTTCTTTTCTTTTCTTGTCACTTAATAACAAATGGGGATAACTAATCCATTTTAACTTCCTGGGTTGCTAGTCCAGGTACTTGTAATTAGATATCTAATACAATCTCAATGCATCTCAATTCAGCTTTTGGCCTGGTATGGACAAGAACATAATGTGTGATAAAATATGCTGTATCATCGGTTCTTCACTTACAGCCGTTCAGGTGTATTGGAAAGTTGCATACCCTGTGCTCTTTGGACCCTGACAGACTTTGCTGCTCTGCCTGGGGTTGCTTAGTAGGGTGCTTTGAAAGCCGCTAATGGCCTCCTGCTCACCTGCCTTGAAAAGTGTTTTAAAAAGCCGATTCAAAGGTACATGGTGGGTTTTCAATGGGGTGATTTAAGAGGTGCACTGGAGGGTGCTTTGAAAGGCATTGCCAAAGGTGCTTTGGAAGGTAATTTTGAAAGGTGGGTTAAAGGTGTTTCAAAGGTGCTTTGAAAGGTGCTTAGGGCTTCCTGCTCACCTGCTTTGGGATGCTGCTGTCAAAGGTCTGACCTCTGAAGGTATAAGACCAAGCCTTGTTATCCTGGCCCTCCAGAGAAGCCAGCTGGAACACCATTGCACCTCGGCAGTAATCACAGAGGATACCATCACAGTTTAGGGATTCCCTGCAGATTCAACAATAAAACACAATTTGTGGTTTGCCTGCAAGACTGTATCAAATTTCTACTGATATTAGCAAACAACATTGCTACTTTTGGAGGATATGGTTGAAAAAAAGCAAGATTAGTTCACAGACGGTCGACCAGTCTTCACAGCTTACAAATCTCAAGAAAAAGATATTGTGTGCACCTGGGAGTGCAGGCAAGGCAAGCAATGCCAGGGCAAAGTGGATGCTCAACAAAGGAAAATCCTGCTTCATATTCTCAAGGAAAAGGAGCTTGTGTGCACCTGGGAGTGCAGACAAGGCAGGTACTGTCAGGGCAAGGCGAGTGCAACATCAAATGTCTGCAATATCAGTGCTATGTTAACGCAAGGTGAGTGCAGGCAAGGCAAGCAATGTATGAATAAACAGGATGCTTAACAGGCCCAAGTCTGTAGGCCAAATCCTTTATAAACAGCATCATGTCAGAAAACGCGTCACACAGCTACAAAGCATTTTTTGCATGCCAGGAACAAACAGATGCACACGGCAAAAAAAGGGTCTAAAAGGGTCTACTGCAGGTACATGCGTTGTGCACAAGCGCAAATCCTGGCCTTTGGTGAAGCTCGTGTCGCATGCAAAAATTAGGACAGCCCTGCATATGCAGTGTAAGTAGCAGCACGATTCTGAAACAACTTGTGCATTCAAATTGGCTCTGGTTAGACTCTTGAAGTGCATGATGGTGAGGCTCATGCCATGTTACTTGCTCTCTCTCCTGCCGGAGGCACAAAGACGCACAGTGCAACGAGTTGCATTCCCAAGCTTCTGCAATTCATGGCGGTGAGGCCTTTGTCTTTTTAGTTTGCTCTCCCTCCTGCCGGAGGCACAAAGACGCACAGTGCGACAAGTTGCATCCCCAAACTTGTGTGCAGTGGGCACTGCCTATTTATCCAGCTTCTGCTCAATCACACACCCAAAGCATGGATACATGATATAGATACAAGCGGCTGTAGTAAGCGCATGTTGTAAGGTAGTCTTATTATTGTTGTCCTCTTTTACTCTTATTGTTGGTACGCACTATATTAAACACACACATCCACGCTTGCATGAGCATGTATACAAATTTCCAAAATGCATTCCTGCACATGCTCATGTGTTGAATGCTGCGCAGCGCACACCACACGCCCCCACCTGCACATTATTTTCTTTGCTCGGTTGGACAGCCGCTGCCGCAGGCTGTTCACAACCAGGGACCAGAACTTGTTGATCGTGGTTTGCAGCAGCCGCCTGTTACTGCGCGCCTCCTCCTCATAAATCACATCTGCACTCCGTTTCAGGTGCATCTCCATTGTCCTGTGTACATGTGCGTGTGTGTGTTTACGTGTGTGCGTATGCATGTGCGTGCGCACGTGCGCACGTGCACACTTTGTACGTTTGCACTCGCACATGGACCTGCAAGCAAAGAAAAGTTTACATGTGGATAGAAAGGAGAATGGTAGTAGGGAGGAGGGATGCGTGCGGCAGCTCTGGAAGAAGCACCAAAGGGGGGTATTACTGGTGTGGAGAACTTCAATCTGGAAATTGGCTGCCTCAACCATTGAACTCCACAGGAGTAAGCATTGAAACAAAATTCTTACGTCCTATTTCATGTTTCAGACATTGTAAATATCCTGGATTTGACATAATGTGATGTATGCTTGAACAATTTGGCAGGAAAAACCAAACCTAAACTTTGCAGGTCGATCCTAAATTTAAGCTATTATGATGAAAGATTCCATCTGCATGTAAACGATGACAAAAGGATCTTCCAGTAAGCGACCATGGAGCTAAAGCAGATTTTTGGGTTGAAGAGTCCAAGACCATCCTGACCCAGCCAGGCCACCAATAGACCCCTTTTTTTGCAACGTATATCTAAGACCACGATTCTGCACTTTGGGGCAACTTGGACCTGATTGAAAAGAATAACTATGAAGGCTGAGGAAACTCTACCTACATCAAGTAAGGAAAAAGAGACTCATTGGCACACAAAGCATGTAAGTCCCCTCTACCACAAAGCAGGAACAAAAAGGGCCGGTGGGGATCTGGAGGGTTGCTGTAAGCTCCAGTGAATGGCTGTGAAATGTCTTGTTGTTCAAATGCGCGCCTAGTGGTAAGAGGATTGTGAGCATACTTTACAGTGTAAAAAGCTTACATGCAAGCTTGCTAGCTTGTTGACAGTTGAGGCCTGATTCCTTTAATTTATTGTAGGTATGTTGTGTGTAACAAGTCCCATCAGCACACAGAAGAACCAGACGAATCTGGTTGAAATTAACTTGTTTTTAACCACATTGCCCCCTCCTTACCCATTGAGCACCCCAGCGCAACAAGCCAAATTTCCCAAACTACTATTGATAATAATTTCTTGCGGGAACCTTCAAAACCCCCAAATTATAACAACAACTTTGCTACAAGTACAGAAATTGTGCTTTGCAAAAGCCCATAAAAAGTACAAACTAAAAAAATGTTGGTTTTGGGCGCCTCCTTCTTCCCCCCCCCTCCCTTCCCCCCATCTCTCTCTCTCTCTCTCTCTCTCTCTCTCTCTCTCTCTCTCTCTCTCTCTCTCTCTCTCTCTCTCTCTCTCTCTCTCTCCTTTCTTATAATTTAATTGATGATGATGATATAGAAGAAGGGGATGAGTAGAGCAATGCAGCTCTGCTCCTCCTCAGACACCTCCATGGGCTCACATGCACCGCCCCTGTTCTCTGCCAGGCCATAAATATAGCCGCATTTGCCTTAGAGCCTGTAACCCTTCCTCTGCTTCTTTTGTCCCTGCCTCCCCCCCGTCTTGCCCCACGGCTGGGTGTGGCTGTGGCTGTAAGGTCCACTGTAGCCCTCCATGGCAGCAATCTCTTCACTGCCTGCCTCCCCCCACGCCTAACTACAGCCTCTATTGCCATTTCCTTCATCCTCATTGCCGCAGCTTCTGCTCTGCTGCCAACTGTTTGCGCTTGCACTTGGTGCATCGCATGTCAAAAGGGGGCTTAGATCCCATGGGCAGGATGTAAACATGTATACCTTGCAATATAAATCATAATTGGACAGGAATTGTGAAGGGTACCAGCAAATATCCAATCGATTGCAAGGTGCCCAGTTTCAGAGGGGTTGTGTAGAAACGTATATTTGTGAGCATATAACAGGATTGCATAAAAAAGTTTTGGGGAATTTGGCCGGTGAAGCTAAGACCTTTCTTACGAGTTTCCCCTCAAACATAACTTGTGATAACCTGCTTTCTGCTCTGAACAGGCACTGTAAGAACAATACACAAGGAGACATGTGCACTCCTGCATAGACAGTGTAAATTGCACACATAGAATAATGTTGATACCAATGGAAACTTGCATTTCAATCTGTATTAATTCATGAATTGGCAATTTTGCTATGGGGTTGTACCACAGGTGCAATACAAGACGGCACTAATATGCACACACACACACACACACACACACACACACACACACACACACACACCTGTGATGCTCCATGCCTGGGACCTTGAACTGCACATCCTCAAGAGCCTTGTCCATCACAGTGGCCTCAAACTTGACGCGGGTTAGCGCTGCAAAGCGTGCAGGAAAGAGTCAGCATGCATGAAGTATCAGAGCTGGGCATGCACGCTGTCCTTAGGGGAATGATCTATTAGGACAGCTGACAATTCAGCTTTTGGATTTGCTGTTGGCTGGCATGGAGCAGCCACAGGATGACCAGCCGAACAGTCTGGCTGAAGGTTCCATGTGTAATCTATCTAACATAATATAATCTGACCTATCAGGACAGGGAGCGCCCAGTGACAGACATAGTCACTGCTGCAGGATGCAGGACTCTTTTGGTATGGGAGTTTCTGGGGTGAAGCGTTGCAAGGCAGGAGGACCCAAGCCCAAAGGCGCATGGCTGAAAACCCGCCACACCCTGTCAAAGAGATTGACCCAAGCACAGGTGAGGAGATGCGTGGGCTTGCGCAATAGCTCCGTCCAGTTTTTGCCCTCTTTTAACCAGTCTTGCAAAGACATCCTACGCTTCACCATCAAGGGTTTTTGACTCAAACATTTGATAAGGAGACAGCTGGTACAGACTGTGGTGTGTGTGTATGTGTGTGTCAAGCTGTCTTTGGTTGAATTGGTTGGAGCTTCGTCGTAAGAAGCAATCAGTGCATGGGGGCTGTGAAAGACATGTTCGGCTATAAAAACTAACTACAGTTTCTGGTTAAGATTTGTCATGCTTGAACGTCATCATATCAAGCCATCTTACTTTTGAAGGTCATCATGCTTTCAAGTCATCATGCTGCAGGCAGACTGCATGGCAACAATTGCTGCCCTCTTTGGGCATGAAAAATGCCATTTTTTCCGGCATCTTGAGAAAGCAAACTCAAAACATGTGCATCACCTTTTCAATGCCCACAGACTCTAGCTATCACCAGGCATGATTCTTTTGCACCTTCTTTGCTCTCAGGCCCAGTGGGAGATGCAACCCAGCCTCATGAGCCTTATATGCCTGATCTTCAAATTGAAGTCTAAGACCACATATTCCTTATTATCTGCATGGGCCCACACAGAGCTGCTTCTGATTCTGTAAAATTGTATCCCTACATTTGCCCATGCAAAGCTGCTTTTGCCTCTGCATTCTGTCATCTGTAATTTTACCTCAACTGCAATTGCCCACATAAAGCTGCTTTTGTCTCACAACCTGAAAGCTGTAACCTATAATCTTGCCTCACCTGCATTGGCCCACACAGAGCTGCTGTTTGTGAAGGCCCGCCTTGCAAAGCCGCACATGAGACCATCATAGCTAACCTGCATGCAAGCAGCAAATAGCATCAAGCATCCAGCAAGCAGGGTAAACTCTGGGCAGAAAAAGATTATACTGGGGCGCAACAGGTGGTCTGATCTGCAGGGAGCCCAAGATTATCATGCATCAAGCATGAAACGAAATAGAAAATCTGAGGCAATCGTGATTGAGCATTAAATAAAGTACAAAATCTGAGGTTATCATGCATCAAGCGTTAAATGAAATAGAAAAGATAGACGCTGCGCAAGCGCAGGTGCAATTAAGGCCTTGTAGCTAGTCAGCACAAAGCCTGAAGATCATGCAAGTGCTTGTCTGAAGATCATGCATCTCTTTGATGGAATTGTTAGCTTGAAGAGGAGGAAGCCCAAGTCATGCTTGTCTCTGCCTGTGGATGGGCAGCAGCTTTTAAGGTGTCAGGATGGCAAGAGAGAAGTAGGAATGACTGAGCAGAAAAAGAGGGGGGTGGTGCTCTGGCAACGCGCGCAGGTGGCTTGCCAAGTGGAAGAATGCATTGAGCATTAAGCCTCTCTCTCTCTCTCTCTCTCTCTCTCTCTCTCTCTCTCTCTCTCTCTCTCTCTCTCTCTCTCTCTCTCTCTCTCTCTCTCTCTAAGGAAAGATCAGAACAATAAGCCACAGCAGGGTTTGAAGCAAGAGAAGCATTACCATGTTCCACAGTTGGGCACTTGTGGACGTGATCGTAATCATCGCTATGGTGCAGCAAGCAGTATTGTGCAAGAAAAAATATGACATTTTTAAAGCACAAAAGGTACGTAATTTTGGCACAAAAGGTACATGACGTACTTTTAGCACAAAAGGTTCTGGCCTTCAGAATACTGAGGATTGACCATCTTGCCTAGCAAGCCAGCAAAGCCTTCAAAACACAGCAATGAAGGATTAATTTGTAAAACCTTGTAAGCCTCTGTCAGCTTGTCCAAAAGCCAATTCACAAACCTACAGAGCTTAAAATTTGCTTCAAACAATATGTTTGTCCATCTGCTGCACTTGTTGCCTTCAAAAAGAGATCCAACTGGTGGGATGAAAATTGCACACCCACACTTGTCCACAGCCACACCCTCACACACACACACACACACACACACACACACACACACACACACACACACACACACACACACACACACACACACACACACACACACACACACACACACACACATGCACACACACAAACCCACACACACAAAAACACACAGTAATACACCCACACCCACACCCACACCCACACCCACACACAACAGACACACGCGCACGCACACACAGACACACACACGTACACACCTACACTCACAGCGACACTTGCGCCAACACACATGCAATGTGCGAGAGGCAGGTCATGATCATCACTTAAGTCCAACGCTCCACAAACACAAGCAAGCTCAAAAATAAGCAAATAACAAGCATATTCCGTCACAAGGTTGAGACGATCGCTAACCATACATTGTACGGATGAGACCAAGATGCTTGCAAGTGTAGCAAGTTCTGTCTGCAGAAATCAGGACAGTATGCATTTGAAAGATCACCTTAGCAGTCCCCCAGATGCCCCACTTGGGCAAGGACTGCGGGAGCACAATGTCATGGAGGAGGTCAGCAGGAATCAAGACTGCAACAGCTACCTGCATCAGAGGGTGAGGTAAACAGGAATCAGGACTGCGTGAGAAGCAGGGAGAGGGGCGGGAGGGCTCCACCTGATGTTCAAAAGGAATGTGCCCAAAAATTGAGGCTTCCTGCAAATGTCCCACCATAATTTTGTAGTGTAACATAAGCTATACACAACATTTAACATTTTTCACTCTCGGCTGGCCTGCGACTCATCTAACGTTCCCCCTGAGGTGCATGACCAGCTGCCATGTATACCAGCAGCTGAGGATCACAAGAGGTTGAGACTGAGGACCATAAGCAAAGATACTCTGTAGGGGCTAGGGATCGCAAGAAGCTAAGAATCGCAAGAACTAAGGATCGGAAGGGGTTGAGGCTGAGAATCTTGAGCACCTGTGCTTGAGACCCTCAGAGTGTCTTGCTTGGCTTTGGGAGTTGTCAAATGGGTATGTACTTAATGGGCGCCATTATAAGGTCTCGTTTGTGCTTGTTGCTGCTCCATCAGGATCTGCCAATGTTTTTATGGCAAATGTTTAATAGTGAATATTCTTATGGCAAATGTATTCATGGCAAATGTTTTATTGCAAATGTACTGTACATATATATGCTCCAATTTCATATGACCCATTCCAGTGTGTCCTGATATACAAGTAAGAAAAATGTTGGTGCTAAAGGCTCATTAAGGGCAGATACTACATCTTGCAGGTGTGAAACATTATTGTCCTTTGCGCCCTTCATTCTATATCACGCGCTCAGGCTGTGAATCACTACCGTCCTGTACCACACATGTGCAACAAGTACATGCACTTTTCACAACGATGTATCGGGTTGGCTTCAGCATTCCTGTGTTTCTGAGTTTGAAGCCAATCCTATTATGAAGCTGTGAGGGGAAGGGGGTTGTACAAAACACGATGTGTTTCCGTAATACGTCTGAATGTGCTGATACTGTACTTTCTACATGCACAATCTTGGACACCCAGACGTGTTGGTGTGTATACAGGGCTGATTTTCTTGTCTATTTTCCTACACCTTTTCATTGTTGATGAGGCTTGCTTCACAGTTCATTGCCATCGTGAGCAATCCCTCATAGTTGGAACGGATGTTCCAATCTGTTCAGCCAAGTGCAAGCATATGTAGCTCATAGTGCAGTAAGATGACAAAGCGAGCTTTGGGCTCCTGCTTCACTGACCTCTTTCTGCCTATCGTAGGAGCAAACAACTTCCAGCACTCTATGGTTTTCTGTCTGGCACATGTCACTGACTGTGGACCACTGTATGGAAGACGCTTCAGGGGAGGGCTTGCCCTGGAGCATCTTTTCGGTTGCCCGGGTGGTGACCATGCCTCGATACAATGGACATGTCCTGGACGTGCAACCCTGCTTTATGTGCATGTGTGCGTGTATGTGTGTGTCTGCGCACGTGTGTGTGTATGTGTGCGTGTGTGTGCACGTGTGTGTATGTGTGTGTGCGTGAGTGTTTGTGTGTTCGTGTGTGTATGTGTGTGCGTGTGTATATGTGTGTGTGTGCGTGTGTATATGTGTGTGTTGTGCATGTGCATGTCAGTAAAAGTGTGTGTTTGTGTGTGTGTATGTGCGCACACATGTGCGTTTTGTGTGTGCATGTTTTCTGTGTGTGTGTATGTGTGTGTGCATGTGTTGTGTGTGTGTTTGTGTGTGTAAGTGAGTGTGCGTGTGTGTGAGTGTGCATGTGTGTGTTTGTGTGTGTGCATGTGTGTGTGCATGTGTGTGTGCATGTGTGTGTGCATGTGTGTGTGTGTGTGCGTGCGTGCGTGCGTGCGTGCGTGCGTGCGTGCGTGCGTGCGTGCGTGTGTGTGTGTGTGTGTGTGTGTGTGTGTGTGTGTGTGTGTGTGTGTGTGTGTGTGTGTGTGCAGTGTGTATGTGCGCGTGCGTGCATGTAGCCTTGCCTGTTTATTGCATTCTTGCACTGTGTCTGCCAACCATTTCGCAGAGAGCGCTACTTTCTCCCTGAGAGAAATGAAGACAGCTTTCTTCAATTCTTCGAATCTGCCCAAGTCTTTGAAATCCCTGTGGCTTAAAGGATCCCACGATAGTGACATTCTATCGTGTCCAAAAATCACAATTTTCTAGGATGACCTTGGCAATAAAAAGTGTCCAAGGTTTAAAGTCTACGTACCGGTACGAACCGGTGATTGGTTTTGCATTTGCACCCTAATAAACAAATTTGGATTTATGTTCAGAATTGGAGGTCCCAGAGGATTTGCTGGGTTGCTGCACCAAGTGAGATTGAGCTCGCTCCTTTGCCCCCTCCCCTTGAAGGCTTTCTCCCAGAGTTTCCCAGATTGGAAAGCATGCACGTTACTATGCTACTGTGGCAAGGTCATAGAGTAACGTAGCCGTAGTCTGTTGCCGTAACATGCCAATTGACACCGTGACTCTCACTTCCTCAGAAATTTCAGATTGACGGTAGAGGCTGCAGATGCAATGATCATGAGCTTAGGTATGGATTTTCCTTAAATGCGTAACAGTTGTGTACTGTTGAAAAAGTGCTACTGCCATAGCGTAGCCTTGCTACTGCAGTAGCGTGCAACCCTGCAGATTGGACATCCCAACATGCCTCCAGCATAGGTGCAAATTGAATCAGGTGCTTTCTAGCTAGCTCTGAGGATGTTTTTTAATTTCTTGCAGGAGCAAATATATAACTGCACGTGTGCATCCTATGCGAGGTGTTAAGCAAGGGTGTCCTCTTTCTCCTCTCCTTTTCTCACTTTACATCAATGATGTTGACTTGATTGCTGAGGATGTGAGAGGGGCAGTAACTGGCACAGAGAATGTTCACGTGACCCACATGTTGTATGCTGATGATCTCACATTGCTTTCCAATGAGCCAGGTGCTCTTCAAACCATGTTAAGCAGGCTGAATGTGTATGCTAGGAAGAAGCATCTCGTTATCAACACCTTAAAGTCAGAGGTTGTGCACTTCAACTCAAAAGGAATCAATCTCCCTGTTTTTACGATTGGCAGTGACACTCTTGCTCATAAGGACTCGTTTTAATATCTTGGCATGATGTTTTACAGGACCTTGAACATGGCTAAATCGGCAGAAAATGCAGCTCGTGCTATGCTTACATCTGCTTATAGGATTCGTCGTTTTGTACGTGAGCACACACTTGCAGATAGGCCGCATGCTTCCTTGTGGCTTGCAAAGACGTATGTTATTCCAGCTGGTATGTACGCGAGTCAGGTGTGGGGTACAGGTTTCATGCAGGCTGGCAAAGAGTTCTCTAGTGCTCTGCAAACTTTGCATCTGAATTTCTTGAAAGGTACCTTGGGTATGAAGCGAACTACCACTAACTGGGCTGTTTTGAGAGAATGTGGGCATCAACCACTGCAGAACTATTGGTTTAGAGCTGCAGTCAAGCTGTACAACAGCATGCTTGGTACAAATAGTAGTACTTTACGCCGTGTTATGCAAGCCGATTTGAAGTTACAACCTAAGGATGACAAGTGCTGGACAGCGCAGTTAATTCATGCCTTCCAAGGTTTGCGTGGTTCTGAAATTTTTGAGCAGGCTGTGAGGTCAGGAGGTGCCATTTCCATGAATGATTTTAGTGCAGACTTGAGGTACAGATTGCAAGGAGTTTGGAGAGAAGCCGAGTCAGTGGATCCAAGGGAAAACAACAACAAACTAGCTACTTACCAAGCTTGGTTTGCTACTCCTTTTGCTTGCAACGCTCGCCAAACCTATGCACCCTTGCCTTGGTATCTTTTTTTGGATTTGCCTAAGCAAGTTATGCGTAATGTGAGCAGGTTCCGGCTTCGTGCTCATACTTTGAAAGTTGAATCGGCTGTTTGGCAGGATGATGGTACCTCTGTGTGTGACAGGTGTCCTTGCAACCAAACTCAAGATGAAGCACATGTCCTTTTTAACTGTACTGATGAACACGTTTGTTCTCTGCGCCGCAAGTATCAAATGCTTTTTGAACCTTACTTCCAGGATATTGTTGAGATGCAACCTTTTTTACTGCATCAAGTGAGCTCTCAATTTGTTTATCAGTTCCTTCATCAGCGAAACGCAAAGCTTTTCCTTTTTGCGTCTGAGCTTATGGATTTATTTTTGGCTGGCAGAGACCAGCCACAAGCCGATCAGCCAAACGACCTGGCTGAAGGTCACCCCCCATTGTAACCTATTGTAACCTATTGCAGGAGCAAACTCATGAGACCGTCTCAAGTGACTTATTGTTTTACTCCCAAAATCATCATGTATGATAATGATGAGTACATTCTAATGGATGGTGAGAAAAGGGCGCGCGTGCAGCCATCGAACGGTGTTAAGCAAGGTTGTCCTTTGTCCCCCCTTCTTTTCTCTCTGTACATCAATGATATGGGCAGAGAGATAAGTGAGGGCATTGAGGGTGCTGTGACTGGTGATAGAGTGAATGGTGTGTCCCACATGATGTACGCTGATGACCTTGGATTAACTACGAATGACCCTGGTGAAATGCAGAAGATGCTGGACAGACTCTGTGTGTATGCTCAGAGAAAAGGGTTGACTGTAAACACAGCTAAGTCTGAGGTGGTGCACTTCAACAGTACGTCTGTCTCTCCTCTGCAGAATCCTTTTACGTATGATGGAGTGGTCCTTCCAGAGAAGGACAGGTTCAAATATTTGGGAGTGCTGTTGGATAAAAAGATGGATTTTAAGGTAGCTGAGGAGCATGCGGTGCGGCCTTATATGGCTGCACAGAGAAGGATTTCGGAGTTTGCCAAGGGTCATGACCTGAAAAACAGGCCTCATGCTATGCTCTGGTTATCTAAGGTGTATGGCATTCCTGCTGGGATGTGTGCGTGCCAGGTGTGGGGAACTCATTACTTGAGAGAAGGCAGTGAGTTTGATAGTCAATTGCAGAAAAGACATCTGTGTTCCTTGAGGCGCATTCTTGGAGTAAAGAACAGTACTACAAATTGGCCGGTGTTGAGAGAGTGTGGCCAGGAGCCTCTGCAGTTCTTCTGGTTCCGTGCCTCCATCAAGTTTTTTAATAGCATGCTTGACTCCAATAGTGAAGTCTTGCGTCGTGTGCTGAGGGCTGATTTAAGTCTGGCTTCTTTTGATTCCTCTTGCTGGGCTGCTGAAGTCTCTAATGCTTTTGGTGGGATGCGGAATGGTGATTCGTTCAAACAGAACATGCTGAGAGCTGAGAAAATCCCCATGCAAGAGTTCATTGGTGATTTGCGATACAGACAGCAGAAAGTGTGGAGAGGGGCCGATGTTTTTTTGTCCTCGTGCAGTTAACAAGAAGGTAGTGACGTACCATAAGTGGTGTGGGAATTCTGAGAGTGGTCCCAGAGGTGCTCCTTTTTGTATCCCCTCGTATCTGTTCAAGGATTTGGACAAGCATGTTTTGAGAAACATTGGCAGATTTAGATTGCGTGCTCATCACTTGAGAGTGGAGTCTGGTAAATGGCTTGGGGGTTCAAGTATCTGTGATAAGTGTGAGTGTGGGGAAGTCCAGGATGAAAAACATGTGCTTTTCTTTTGCAAATGTACTGAGGTGCGTGAGCTACGCACGAGATACAAGGACCTTTTTGAGGAGATGTTTAAGACTTTGCGTGTGTTTGCTCCGCCTTCAAACGCTGACTTTATTCCATTCTTGGCTTGCCATCATACTATCACTGATTCTGAGATCAATGCTTTCCTAAACCAAGACTCATACAGACTTCTTAGATTTGTGTAAGACTTGGTCTCAATTTTTGATACTGGTTGAGCTTGTTTCACCAGCTGCCATCAGCCAGAGTCTCGGGCTGTAGGCCACCATTGTAAACCCTTGTAAACCCTTGTAAACCCTTGTACTCCCAAAATCATGGATCTATTTTGTGCAAGTGAACAGTTGAGCAGATCGAGCAGCCAAACTACCTGGCTGAAGGTCAAACCCCATTGTAACCAATGGAGGGATAGGTTATATTTGAAAAAAAACAGGAAAGAGTGTGTCCAGCAATATAGGGGTTGTATACCTCTGGCTCTTTCCTGACAGCTTTCCTTCGGCATGGCCTGCTGGTGAAAGAGGGAAGGTCACTCCTAAAGTTGTCCTTTTAAGAAACAGTTAATTGTGTTTCAGCGATGAACACAAAATTAGTGTATTTGACTTTTGCTGGACACGAGGGGACAGCATTGATCATTATGACACATGTACATCTTAGATGCGACAAAATAAACACTCCTGGGTACATAGGAAGCGGGAGCACTTGGGACTCTCCATTGTACAAGGTCTGGCATAAATACAGATAAAAGTGGCTGAAGAGGTGCTGGACGAGGTGCTCAGGTTGTCCCTGCAACACTAATGTTTACCTACAGCATGATAAAATAACAAACAGCCAACATAAAAAAACAGCAGCAAACATGGGCGCAAGCAGACCAAATTTTACAAAATGAACTCCGGGCATTATTTACAAACATCACCTTCAAACATTGGGACATGAACAATTGATCAAGCAGCAAAGTATTCCGACTCTTGCCACTCTTTACAAATCTCCTCGCTCCTGCTGCTGCTGCTGCTGGTCCTCCTTTCCTGGCAGAGGGGGGCGCTGGCCTTTAATAGCAGCTAGGAACTGGGTGCGGAATGACTTGTTAAACGGGAGGAGGAAGGGCCAACCAAGGGACATCCAGGGGCGGTACTTGGGTGAGTATCTGCAAAGGGATGGAGCAATCAATAGAATTACAGAATGTGTGTATATCAATGTGGCAGTCCCAGGTTGGATAGATGTGGTACTTGAGCAAGCCTAATGAGGCCCCAGGCTCTAGTGTTGTGCAAAAACAATTTCCAGGAGCCTTTGAGCTGTAGTGTTGTACAAGAATGATTTCCAGGGAGGCAATGCGGCTACAACCAATCAAGAAACCCATGTTCTAACTCTCGATTAGCCGGGCCAAGAGCCCTGTGGAGAAGCAGCATGGCCCTATTGCAGGTATTGCAGGTCATTTGCTTTGCAACCGCACAGCCTCTCATAGTAGGGCCAGACCCTCTGGCAAGCTTGCAGCCACTTACATGGTCAAATTAAAGTTCTTTGCAAATGCGGCTGCGAGCACCGCGTAGGCGCCAGCCAGCATGGCTGCCACAAATACCAAGGGGGACACGCCTGTGGTCGGGACAGGTTGCTGCTGCATGCTCACATAGTACCTGTGCACAAGCATTAGCAGGGCAGACACGTTGAGAGCGAACAGTGAAAAAAAGGGTGGGGACAGCTGTGGTTTTATGGATTTTCCAGCCCTGTGCATGAAGCGTGACGGGCCAGGGCGGGGCATCTCTCAACGAGAATCACGCATGGGAATTCAATAGACAGAGGCCATGATAAATAAATTTGGAGGATTTCCTTACACAGGACACTTCCTTTCCTTCATCATCTGCTCGACTCCCAGTGGCCCTGCAATTTATCCCGGCAACCCAAAATCTCCTCTCACTTTTCAAAAGCACTTCTAAAAAAATGTCCCCCATGTGTGGCCTGATAAAATGTTTGGACCACATCACATGAGATCTACCTCTAAAACACACCAAACTCACCAGGTAAAAAAAACAATATTTGCAGAGCTGGGCAACTCCCCCCATTAAAAAGGTGTTTTTAACATGCTCATTACACAAGTTCCCCCAAACCTGAGACACTTAAATTAGGGTGCAAAATGTGTTTCTGTAGGACTAGAGCTTAACAGTCCCAGATTTGGGGACCTGCACCAAATCAGCCACAGCGTGAACCCTACCTACTTTTTGACCACCTTATCTCCATTCCTGATCACCCACTGCACCAAATTGGGTGCTTTTTGATGATTTGGAGTCCTTAATCCCAAAAAATATCATTGCATAGAGAGTGGAGTGAAAAGACCCATTGGTTGGTCAGATCCTGAATTTCAGCAATTTCCCAATGAGAAAATTCAGCACGAAAAATGCCAAAAAGGTCAACTTTTGACTTCCTTCTTTCCTTTTTTTGACTATGCAGGATGTTAGTAATGTATATGGTCACAAACACAAAATTTTGACAGTGAAAATTTGTCCTGAGGTGGAGCTGTGGGCCCATTCTGGGTGATCTCAGGCAAGGAGAGTGATCTAAGGACCTCCAATTTTTGGTGAACATGATAATTCATGGAATAATAATGGTTGGCATGATTAGATTTGAGAAAGAAGACAGGGAAAGAGCATATCCAGCAATACGGGGGAGTTGTCCAGCTCTGCAAAATTTGTTGGAACACTTCTGGACAAGTTTGATATGCCTAGGAATGAAATCCAAGCAGACCGCCCGTGCTGATAGGTGCCAATGTCAGGCTGCACTTTGCGCACAGCATGGGCAGCAGCGTAATAATTGTGCAGGCACCTCCATAACTTGCTGCTTGCTCGGGTGCCGCTGCAGGGGCGACTGCTAGGCTGGATGGAGTTAGGCATGAGTCCTCCTTCACCTCTCTGCACCTTGCGCACGGCATGGGCAGCAGCATGCCAATCCTGCTGACACCTCCAGCTGTGAAACTGGTATGCCACAGCCCATGCCGCGTGCAAGATGCAGAGAGGTGAAGAAAAACATTCCTGCCTCAACCCATCCCAGCAGCCACCCCCGGAGCGGGAGCCCAAGTAGGGTGTATACTTCATGATTACGAGCAAGGATAGCCCTTTCAAGGTGAGCGAGCCCCAAATGCCAATTCACTTCTGAAGCGGGAGCCCGAGCAGACTGTATTTTAAAAACAATGAGAAAGGATGTACCCTTCTAGGTGAGCAAGCCTTGGAAGCCAACAACAGCAGACCCGGCTGAGGACTGATTGGAGAGCAACCAGTCCTCAACAACAGCAGGTAGCAGGAATGAGTGCCTGCATGCCATCAGCACTGAGGCAGCGGTGCCCCAAGACAGGTCAATACATGTTTATCCTATCCTATCCAACACACTGTTTCTCTGCGTTACACACGTACGTGCCTCCGTATCATTTCATTTGTTGCACACACGCCTACAAAAGGCTGCACAGCACACAGCAGTGAGCGACCCCATGCACGACAGCCATGCAGCAGCACTGCATGCTGACAAATCAGTTGGTGCTGCAGAGGAGGAGAGGGCACCCTTGCCTCCAACAACACTCGGTTGGGAGAGGGTAAACCCAAGGGGGTATGGGGATGAAGAGCGTCAGTGGGTTCCCGCCCTCTCCCTAACATGTGGTGATTTGCATAGAAGCCTTGGAACCCTTGCTAGCTTGCAAATTAGGAAGCATTTCCTCAATGCACACTTTTATTAGGGAACCCCTTGCTAGCTTGCTAGTCAGGGAGCCTTTCCATCATGCATGCGTTTGTTAGGAAATCCCTTGCTAGCTTGCCAGTCAGGGAGCCATTCCACCATGCACACATTTATTAGGAAATCCCTTTCTAGCTTGCTAGTTAGGGAGCCTTTGTGCACGTGGCCTATTGGCTGGCATAGGCTTTGTCTTTTTCTATTGAGCTTCGGGACGCAGAACTGGCTGGTAAGGGCCAGAGCTTGTGTGCAGCATGCTTGTATAGAGCTCAGCATACCGATAAAGTCAGTCAGTCCATTCATTTAGATTCATCTCTGTATAGCCTGGGAGTTCACCAGCTCTTTGGTTCTCCATTTATGTTGCCTGTGACACATGTAGGACAAATTTCTGAAATTTGTGTTTAGATTTACGCATACCATTTTGGCAAAGCTGCCCAAGCACCCATGACCATAGCATGAGGTAAAGCTTGGATCCAGTATATAGTACTCAAGATTGTTGCTTTTTCACTAGAAAACAGCAATCTTCACGAGGGCCTGGACCTCTGCAGCGCATTATTCCACAAGGAGAGCCTGTTTCTTCCTGCTGGCGCACAAGTTTTTGCTTGGACGCAATTTTGAGGTTGGCGCTGAACTCCAATGAAACCTGCCTGTTTACTGCAAAACAAAAACAAATGTGACAAATGCACATTTGTGCCCGCGGAGCCACACAGCATACGTGTAGCACGTTGATCTGAGCACCTGCACACAGATTTAAGTTAGGCTTGGTTTTTGTGGTGGGCAGCCCTCAGTGAGGCAAACCTGCACGGCCTCAATGACTGTGAATCATTTGTTTGAATACGTATCTTGCCCGTTCTTTAAGTCTTTGTTCCTCACTCCACAACAATGACCATTGGCGAACACTGAGCTCCTCCCCAACGCTAGCATCAAGGAAGGAGGCACCTCCATGCACGTCAGCACTCACCCTGGACCACTGCTGATGCTGATGCTCTCATAGTACCTGTAGGAGCCCACACCTTGTTCTTCACTCCTGTGTAAACAAGGGAAAAAAAGGACTGCGTGTCTCATTCAGTCCAGCATGAACAAGCTCAACAAGCTCTTTTTGCACTTAGGTCAGCGCGAGTGAGGTGCATCCGCTCACACGTCTCTGGATCCATTATCCAAGCTGTTTTGAATTTGTATAGAGCCCATCAAGTCTACCAGACTGCAGCTGCTACTGCACATGCAAGATTCAATAGCTTGAAAACTACGAGGAAAAATGTGCCCTTAACACTCAAGCAGACCTACAAGAAGAAGGGGGTATACGAGAGTGGCAAGATTGGTGTCACAGCTACTATTTATATAACTGGAAGAACATTGAGGATGCACATGGTCTTGCTTTCTTACTCAGCTGCGTACAGACGTTGGAACACAGTAAAGACAAATGTTACTCAGGTTCACCATGACAGGGTACAAAACATGAGAAGGGTTTATGGCAGCCTTGTGCGCACTCCCGCATGCGCTCCAATTTGAGGAAGTAGCAGGTTACTCTGGGGTACAACAAGCTTCACATACACACAATCAAAGTGACATATCCTTTTTGCATTCCTCCATGAGCTTCACATACAATAAAAGTGACATGTTCTTTTTGCATTCCGGCATGAGCTTCACACACAATCAAAGTGACATACCGTACGTCCACGACCAGTTCGAAAATTAATTAATTCTGGAGCCAAAATTCGAAAATTTTTATTTATTATTGCCAGGGCGTTCGAACCTTATTCGAATTGGAAATTAATTAATTCTGGGGCTCAAAAGGGCTTGTGCGGAAAATGGCCTCCCAGGCCCCCAGCTCAAGCTCCAACCCCCTAACTAGGTGGCTAAAGCCTGTATCTCCCACCCAGCAGCTCTTAGCGACCCAAAACAAGCTTGCCATGGCCCAGGCATCCAAGAAGGGGCAGCCAGTACAGCAGAAGAGCCCTGTGAAGCGTCCTCCAGGTGACAGCTCGGTTGATGTTGCATGCATGGGCTCCAGTGTTAGTGTGTGTGCGTTTGTGCACGCGCGCGCATCTAATGACACTCTGATGATACAGACAATTGTAAGCTTGCAAGCTTTTGTGAAGTGTGTGTGTATGTGTGTGTGCGCGTTTGTATGCGCGCGCGCATCCTGTGCTATGTTTCAAGTGCACTTTCCCTGTGGGTGCACATTCCCTTCCTGTGTGGCTCCCTATCTTGTGTAACTCCACTCCTGAACAGAGCTCCTCCAGTCCCCTCCAGCAGCAGCAACAGTCCGGCAGCAAAGCTTCCATCAGCATCACCATCAGAGGCAGCAGCAGCAGCAGCAGCAGCAGCAGCAGCATGGATTTGAATTGGGCATTCGAACTAAGAAATTAATGCCAGTAAGAAGCCTTTCGAACTAGATTCAAAATTTTTATTAATTTTCTGAAGGGGACCATTCGAACTGGTCGTGGACGTACAGTATTCTTTTTGCATTCCTCCATGAGCTTCACACACACAGTCAAAGTGACATTTTCTTTTTGCATTCTGCCATGAGCTTCACACACAATTAAAATGACATTTTCTTTTTGCATTCCTCCGTGAGCTTCACTCACAATCAAAGTGACATTTTCTTTTTGCATTCCTCCGTGAGCTTCACATACAATCAAAGTGACATGTTCTTTGTGCATTCCGGCATGAGCTTCACACACAATCAGAGTGACATTTTCTTTTTGCATTCCGGCATGAGCTTTACACACAATCAAAGTGACATTTTCTTTTTGCATTCCTCCGTGAGCTTCACACACAATCAAGGTGACATTTCTTTTTGCATTCCGGCATGCCTGGCGTTAGACACAATCAAAGTGATATTTTCTTTTTGCATTCCGCCATGCCTGTCGTTAGACACTCGGGATGCAATCAATCCCGCATTACCTGCGGATCCGTATGCTGTCGTTGACGCGCTCGTACCGCAACGCATCTGCATGCAGGACAGGCACACCATCATGGAGGGCTTGCACTCTGTGTGCATGCAGCAAAGTCAAAATCCCACGCGCGCGCATTCCAAAAAGCTGAAGGTATGTAGGCAGGCACTTGAGCATTCCAGGCGCTGGATTTTGCAAGCACAGACTCAAAAGTTTGCTTTCATGTGACGCAATAATTTCCACTTTAAACTAGGAGTACGAGGCTCAAAACACTTGTGCATGCTTGCATGTGCAGCGCAACCTACACAATTGAATTTGCAGACGTCACAACTTATACTCAAAATCACAAATATCACTAGTTGAATTTACAAGTGCAATAGCTGCACACACCTGCTTGCGCCTGCGCCTGCTCCTCTGCTTGCCGAGCCTGTGCCAGCATGCTGCTCATGTCACGATCCATCTGTGCATGTGTGAATGCATCCATGTGCAGAACGCGCTTTTGAATGACCAACCATGCTGCTCAGGTTTTGATGTGCCTGTGTGCATGCACAAACAGGTGCATGCCAGCAAATCACGCACTTCTTTTGGAGGATATGGAGCGACCTTGCTCAACAACCTGCCTGCATCCGACAAAGCATTTTTCAGGAAGGCAAGCTGTCCAGCGCATCAACCCCCTTTTACAAATGGAGGATGTGACCATTCAGCTGCTGTCAGGTGGTCCAGAGCTGAGGAATTGGTCCACCCGCATGAGCAGGTTGCAGTGTTGAGTGCTTGCCTCAAGGAACAGCCACATGAGGAATTGGAAGCAACGTCTACAGAGGCTTTTGCTCAAGAGATTTGCACATAGATAGGAAACAAAAAAGTAAGGAGAAGGGTCGTAACTTGGGGTCATAGCCAGCACTGGAAGTGTGGAGGAGCCGGCCTTTCCATCTTTGATTTTGGAGGTGTAGTGCCCAGAACGACATCAGACTCTGCGCAACCCATGCAGTCTTAGATACTGAACCCTGCATGCCCAGCATTGTTGCAAAGCATTCATGCAAGTTTTTGCCCATGCAAGCTGCTTGTCCTGGGCACTTCATGTAGACCATCCCCAGATACACACAAATCCACAAAATAGGGCAAGAGCAAGTCACGTCAGCAAATTTCTGCTGCTCTGCCTTCTATTTTTAGAGGTTTTTACAGCTTATAAATAAGTATTATCATGTGGAAGCCATCGCACATAAAAATACAAGAATCCTGAACACAGCGGAAAACTAGCTGGAATCCCGAGCGAAGTCTCTGTGTGTTGTTAACATGTCCGAAACTGGGCCCCACATTCTGCAAATATTCTCATGGAGTGACACTAACGATTCTGGGCCAGTGTGGAGCTACGTAGGTTCTCAGTTGGCCTGGCTAAAAAAGTCAAAACTTTGCTTCAAGGTCTTTGCTAAAAAATCCATCCATTTCACCGGAGGGGGCTATCTGTGGCCCAAAATTGCCTGCTTTTCGCATGCTCCCCCGAAATGTGTGCCCCAACTGGCACCTTTCAAGCTTTCTGTAGCACTAGAGTTTAAGAGGTGCCAGTTGGGTGGCACATGCCAAATTAGTCGCAGCGTGAACCCTACTATTTGACACCAGAACTCCACATCTAACCACCTGCGCACCAAATTGGGTGCTTTTTAGTGATGTAGGGTCCTTGTAGAAAAAGAGTATCATTGCAAAAAACATGGAGTGAAAAGACCCAGTGGTGGTGTGGCGCTTTCAGCAATTTCCCCCCAATTAGGGTTTTCGTACCCCAGGTGAGCATTAGCCCAGTCTATCTAAGCACACAGGGCGAGGTACACAAATCTGAGCATATGCTCTGTTAGTTTGGAACGCCAGCTACAATTTAGAGCAAAATTTGTCCCAATCAGATGAATTGGCTGTGAATGGGCGCACATAAATTGCAAAAAAGGAGCAAATCTGGGCACATGCTCAGATAGCCCCCTCTGGCAGATTACCATGCTGCGCCCTTAGTCCTAAGGGGCTTTGCCAAAAAAAGTTGCAACCCCAATGCACCAAGGAGCCTTGCTTTCGATCTGCACTGCTGAAGCACCCAGCGCGCTCAAGCACTTGAAGCACTTGAGAAGCAACTGAAGCAACTGAAGCACGCTGCCAAAAAAAAGCAAGTACTCAAGCACTTGAAGAACATTGCCAAAAAAAAGTAAGTAAAGCACCTAATGAACGCTGTCAAAAAAAAACTAGCGGACAAAGCCGCAAATGACCAAAAGAGGCACTCACAACAAAGGAATTAGTGAAGAAATTTCAAATGCTAGACTTGAAACCCCTGTGTGCCACTCAATTGGTGGGCTTTGGGCAAGTGCCTCACCTTGGAGCCCTTTGCGGAATGAAATTAGTGCAAGCTCTATGCATACTTCTTACCTGGCGCATTTGAGCATCCATGAAGTCCATCTGCCTGCTCAACATCATGTCCATTGCTGCAAATGGGTCACTGCTGCAAGGAGAGGTAACAGGAACAGGTCAGCAATCGTGCCAGCAAGGACAAAGGATGTATGCAGGGCTCAAGAAGGCATGGCCATGCAGCAAGTCAAATACATAAGTTAGGTATGACAAGTTTGTTTGCATCAGGGAACATGCGCGCGAGTGCGCACGCGCGTACACACACACACACACACACACACACACACACACACACACACACACACACACACACACACGAAAACACGCACACACGCACACGCGCACACGCGCACACGCGCACACGCGCGCACACACACACACACACACACACACACACACAAAATACACACGCACCCATCCTGTGCAGCAACGCGGAGGCCCATTTTCCTGGGCTTGGGTCGCAGGCAGGGCCTGCTGAACCGTGTGCAGATGCATCTGCTGCTGGTGCCAACCTGCAAATGAGAATGCATTTCCTTCCTTACGTCAGCAAATGAGGATAGGGGAAGCCCGAAGGACAGAGGTTGTATCAGAAAGAACTTACTGGAAGAACGCTGCCAGGGTTGCGGATCATTGAAGCTTGCATGCTTGTGAAGTGCCCCGTAAGGCGCAGTCAGCCTCGCGTTGGAATTTATATGGACTCACGATTGTGGATCTACAGATAACCCTAAAATATATATCGTTGGAAATATCAGCAAACCGGTTTTTAAATCAAGTTTTAGATTAAAATGATGAGATTCGTGAATTTCAGGAGTGGTTGCGCCGCTTTCCTTCAAATTCGCAGGAGCTTACATGGTGCCTTGTCCAAACAAGTTCACAACAACAGGCTACCCATGTACTCCAGGGCCAATCCAGCAAGCTACGTTCCTGAATTCACTCCGTTGAAGGGCCCTCTGCCTGCCCCTTTTCCGCTTCTTGCTGCCCAGCAACGGCTCGTCCAAGCCTGCTTCTGCACAGCCAGAGAAACTTCAAATGATCATTTGGAAGCTCCTGCTATTTCAACGGACAATGACATCATGGGAGAGCCGGAGGTGGTGATTTGAATTCATTTCATATTGCAGCTTCACTCGCCATTCCTAGTCTCACCAACATTCGTTCTGACTGTCTCTAAGCCACCACCATCATCCTTTCTACAGGTTTTGACCCCAGGGGGCTCAGAGGTGGTTTCATTTCCATTGGCACAGGTAGATTCAGTTGATAGGTTGACTTTCAATGAGATCTACCCTTCAAAGGAAGGAATTCCGTGATGATGTACAGGCCCATTGAAAAGAAGGTCGGCAAGAATGCTGCTGGGTGCCTGTCGAAGAGCAGGAAGTATCATATTCACCTGAATGCGCGCCCAAAATTCAAGCAAGTGAAACGGGCTATGCCTTAGTACATTCGGATCCACTTTCATTCCCCAATGAGGATAAGCGGGACCATGCTGTTCAGCAACCCATATGAAACTCCCATGCTGGATTTGCAGGAATTTTTCAAATTTCTTTGCATTGCAGACCGGCGAGGGCATTGCTGAGTGCGAGCTCGTCCAGTGGGCCTGCAAGGTGAATATCTCACTTTTGGTGTCAATGATCCACGCGGCCGCTGTACAACTGGCTGCAAAGCTTCATTTTATGCTACTGTCTTTTTGTTACCTTAAGTCGAGACTTACATGCCTTTCCTTGATTAGTGTGGGGAGTGTTTTCACTGCCTGCATAGTTTTTCCTTTTCTTTCTTTCTTCTGTTTAGACACATGCCTGGAGCCATTTCACTTGACCATTGCAAGGCTCGGCATTGCACAGGAAGGAGACACGATTTCACTTGAGCATTGCGAGGCTTGGCATTGCACAGGAAGGAGACACAATTTCACTTGAGCATTGCGAGGCTCGGCATTGCACAGGAAGGAGACGCGATTTCACTTGAGCATTGCGTGGCTCGGCATTGCACAGGAAGGAGACTCAATTTCACTTGAGCATTGCGAGGCTTGGCATTGCACAGGAAGGAAAGAGAAGAAAAATACATAGGCAGAGAAAACTCTCTCCCTACATCAATTAAGGAAAAGGAGACACATCGGCTCAGAAGGGCCTTGAGTCCCCTCCACCACAATGCGCAGGAAGGAGACACTGTGGGCGAATTTGACAAGCTATGCGTTGTCCAGAGCGATAAGGCGTCTGTGGAGATCACAAGCCCCTATGCAGGGATCATTCGGCAGTTGCACTATAAGGAGGGCGACATTGTCAAAGTGGGTGCCTTTGTTTTGGTGCGGGCTCCCGCTGGCCTTGTTGCCATCTTCAACAAACCCTCTCTACCCTATCCTTTTCAACAACCAATTGTATCTTGGTGCCTAATTTTTGCCAAAGATGGAAATACGGATGTCCTCTCCCTACTTGGCTGCTTTGCGATTTCCTAGCAAGAGGTTAGCCTGCATGATGGCAGTGTCTGAGAGGACAGAGCTCAACGCAGTTTTCTTTAGACAAGTCAAAAACTATTTCTTTCTCTTACAGTGCGCTTTTCCTCATCTGTTCCTTCTTCGGGTACTTCTCTCTTCTATAGCAGACGCTGAAGCTCTACGGAGGAGAACTTCACTTTGCAAGGTCCTAGCAAACCTTGTTTCTCTTCAAGTTGCTCATGCAGGTGGGCGCATCTTTACTGGATGTAGAAGTTCCTACTGATGCAGGCAGGCAAGAGCCGCTGGTTGCAGGGGAATCAGGAGAAGGTAGGCAAAGCATGCTCACGTATGCACAGCCCTTGTCACGGACTCCCCGGAATCCACAGCAGACTTTGTGAATGCACTGCAACCTAAGCTTCGCCTTTGAAGAGCTTTGGTCACATGCATGCTTTATGGGGGATGCTGAGGGGCACACACTACCCCTGTTGCAATCGGCAGAGCCAACTCCCCCACACATGCAAGCTCCGGCACAGACGCCACCAGAGGCAGCAGCAACAGCAACAGCAGAAGCGGCAGTGGATGCAGCCCCCTCTGTCAGTGACTTAGGGGGCAACAAAGCCAACAGGGCTACGCCAGCTGTGCGGCAGCTTGCTCGCGAGCTTGGGATAGACCTAGCACGCACGCCGCTTGAGGGCTCAGGCCCAGAGGGTCGCATCCTGGCAGGGGACGTCTTCAGGTGCGGTTGTTTTCTACACTCCCTCAGATTCTAAATGATGGCACCCAGGAAATCCTTCAGGCTGGAGCTAGGGGGCATCAGAGGTGGGTGGGTTGCATCTAAGGCCGGTGTCATTGTGTGTTGGAAGTGTTATAAGCACCATTATGGATCAAGGCAGCAGGTTGACTGGCTAGACCATGGTGGTCCAACGAAAGCCCATTGCCCATTATGTGATCTAACACGCACTGGCTACTGCCTAGTACTGCGGCTGGTAGGAGTGGGCTGCAGTAGGGTCAGGTCACCATGAGATCAAGCGAAGGCCCTTTTATTGGGCACACTCCTCACATAGCAATTGATGCTATTGGTGATACTCTTCCCTTCTTTCACTGTTCATGTTCCCGATGCACTTTCAGAACTGTGCACAGCAGTTAGCTGGGCATGCACTCCAGCTAGAATCACATGCTAAATTAAAGGTTAAAAACATCCATGCAAGTTCCTGAAGAGCTACAGCATCCCTTCAAGCTACAATAAAACATTAACTGATTGCTTATTGTAATGCAACTTGCTCAAAAACTCCATGCCCATTCGGTTCAGTATGCTTATAAGCTTGTTGCCACTAGACGTGTTATGGAAAATAGAGATGCTTCTTACAGCCAGGTTCTGGAGCCGGGTGCTTCCAGTAACCCTCCAGATCCCCATTAACTTTTCTTCTTTGTAGCTTTGTGGTGGAGGAGGCTCACGGCTCTTCTGAGCCAATGTGTCTCCTTTTCCTTAATTGATGTAGGGAGAGTTTCCTCTGCCTACGTAGTTTTTCTTTCTCTTTTTTCTGCATTACATGACGCTTATATATCACAAGGTTGCACAAACAGAATTCAAAGTCTCTACACCAACCTCACACCCCTGCCAAACTGCCACTGGGCCTTGGCGCAACCTACACAGTTTTCTTGAATTTCCTTTTTCTTCCAGGGCAGCTTCAGTGGCTCATCCACCTCCACCTCCTCATCCCCTGCCTGCCTCTCTTCCGCTGCCTGAGTCAATGCCCAGTATCATCCCTGTGAGGGGCTACCGCCGAGCCATGATCAAGTCCATGACGGCAGCCACACAGATTCCCGTGTTCCACTTGCATGATGAGGTACGGACTGGGCTGCAAGCATTTTGTGTGTCATGTGAAGCGCGGCATAAAACCCAAACCCAAATCACAAGGCACAGTGCTGCCAATTTTGTGCAAAAGTGAAGCACGGATTATAAAAAATGAGTGATTAGCCAAAATTGGATGCATGCATCTTATGGGGAGGATGGAATATTGCACAGGTTCTAAGAAATATCTCGAAGTGCTCTGCTTCAATACAAAGCATATGCACTTCACGTTCATGCAAGATTGTCCTAATGAGCTCAAGACAGCAATTTTTTTTGTTTTGATGCAGAGCACGTGCGCCTCACGCATGCGCAGGTGTGCCTTGATGAGCTCATAAGAGTGAGGCGCGTGCTTCAGGGTGATCCTGCTATGGGTACATCCAAGCTCACCCCCCTACCTTTCATGCTCAAGGTGTGGGCCTTTTCAGCAGTATCCTTTCCATTAGCCAATCTTCTGAGAAAATGCCTGGGCCAATGTATCATGGCCTTGCAGCTCAGCCTGCTTTGCCAAAAAATAATGTTGTCATGAGGGATAACAGATATATACGAAGTGGGCTTCCCATGAGGGCACACAAGGAAAGAAAGAAAGAAAAGAAAGGTCTACGCTTGCCATTTGGCCGCGTGCATTAAGGAAAGAGCCTCCCAATGACTCCCACCGATAGAGGGCATCTTTTTCTCCACCCCGGCCGCAAGGATTCGATCCGGGGACCTCCTCCTTGCTGTCGCCCTTCTCGCTCTTGACCAGGGCTCCATAACATGACGGTGGCCGAGCTCGATGCTCGAGGGCACACAGTATCATGGCACACAGTAGCCCTGGAGCTCAATCCTGAGGCTCTGATCGGGAAGGTTCTCCTCATGGACTGCTCTTCCTCTTGGCCTGTGTGGTGGGGTCCTGCCTTTCAGGACAGGTGACCTTAATGCACGCAGCCAGACTTGGCAAGCGTAGTCTTTCTTTCTTTCTCTCTCATGGACTGATTGGTGATCCCTGATGTCACAGCCAAGCGCTTGAGCCCACCAGAGGTTCCAGTATTGTAACATTGGGCGCTTTAAAAAAAGGGCTGGTTCCATTCAAACGCCTATTTGTATTATTTATGTTCTTATGACACAAGGTGGTGCATTGAAAAATCGCCAGGACAATACATGCATCTTCTCTTGTATCCATCAAAATCTGAACCCCAAGCTGCTCACTTCAATTGACCACCAATGAGGCATTCTTTATTCCTTTCTCCATTCTTTTGTCCTTGCTTTTTTTGCAGGCCTTGTCCACCATCTTGTCTTCCCCTCAACATGCAATTTTGAACTCCAGCATCTTTTTGCCAGATGAAAACAGGGATGGCAGCAGAAGAGAAGGGGCCGGTCAGGGTGAGCAGCACCAAGAGGCTGCAATCCATGTGCATTCGGACCACAACATAGGTGAGGCACAGATGCTTCCAGATCCCCACTAACCCTTTAATATTTTAGCTTCGTGGTGGAGGGGAAAGAAAGAAAAGAAAAGAAAAGAAAAGGAAAGGAAAGGAAAGGAAAGGAAAGGAAAGGAAAGAAAAGAAAAACTACATAGGCAGAGGAAACTCTCCCTACATCAATTAAGGAAAAGGAAACGCATTGGGGATATATGGCTCTTTTGAGCAAATTTGTTCCCTTTTCCTTCATTGATGTTGGACGAATTCTCTCTACCCACACCATGTTTCTTTTTTTGTCTTTTTGCCACCATGTAAATGGCCAAGATGTAGCCTTTAGTTGATCTTTGCAACAAAGACTTGCTGCCAGAAAAAATACACACTTACCAATGGGCCACTTTGTACGCGTCGAAATTTAGTTTGTTGACCAAATATCAGGGGGCTGTCAGCTTCAAGTACATCTTTGCACACTTGGGAAAGTCATCTGCCTGCTTGATGGAAGGGGTGTCCAACTGCCTCCATTAAATAGTCAGGTCTCACATTTTCCAGTCCTTTGAGAGCTGCACCTGGCAACTTATACGCCCTTGAGTAGGTTTCACAACCATGAAATAACAGCGCTCACAATGTACGCGGCATTTTAGCTGGTTGGACTTTTATTTCTTTATATTGCTCATGATTATTTGCTTGCTGCAACCTTGCTTGTGCAGGGGTTGCCATGGCAACGTCCCATGGCTTAGTTGTGCCAAACATTAAACAGGTTTGTGGATTTGCAAACCAAGCCGTATTAAAAGAAGTTTTTGATTTGTGTCCCTCGGTTGGACTCATGAATACATCCAGCCATTGAAAGGAGTCATGTTAGCCCTGCAAAAGGTTTGTGATTGTTCATGGCACAGTTCAGTGGTACTTTTCTTTGAGCATCTTGCATTCGAATTTCTGTAGAAGATAGAACAGACAACCTTGGCAGACCCTTTGACAATGATTGCCATCAATTTGCTGCAAGTTATCTTGGCAGAGTTTCCTGTGCTTGCACACTTTTTGTTTCTATCTTTGTGCTGTGGTCGCACGATTCAATGGTCCTTTCCCAGACCATCTCTCACTATCAATTTATCATTCGCCCGCAGACAATAACGGATAACTTCGGCAGATCCTTTGGACAACATTTGGCAGAAGTTTGCCAAAAAGTAATCTTTATGCCGTGATTGCACATGTACAGGTGCAGTGCAAGACCATTGTCCAGATTGCGCAAGAGCTCTCGAGATTGCAGGTGGGTGAAGAAAAATAATCTGTGCATACAAGCTTTTAGAGCTACATGCCTGCACAAACTCAGCAGAGAAAGAGAAAAGAATAAAAGCAGCTAGCAGCAAGTACTTAAGATGGTTCTATTACGGATGCATCGTAAGATGCGTGAGGAATGATGTATTACACAGCGAACTCAACAACTTGCCAGGCATAGAAGGGGGAAAGAAAAACAAAATGGGAAAGGAACGGATAAGAAGAGGGCAGGAAGTGAGCCTCAGGCTAAAAATTAGCCTGAGGCAAGTTGAAGAGAGAAACTGGAAACACAAAAAGATGGAGAAGAAATATTGAGATGCAGGAAAATACCCATGTCACACATCTCACTTCCTGCAACCTCCAAGAACCTGAGTTCTTATGCAAGCAAAGAACTCAGTGATTTCCAGGTAAACTGAAGTCTTGCGAAGAAGCATCTCTGTATAATCCCAGAACTGCCCATGTTGATGTTTGCCTGTAAATTTTTGCATCAGACAGGTGCTACCTTCTCCATTTGTCACTACCGCGCTCCCAGCATCTCTCCTCCAGAAGCCCTCTGGAAACAAGTGCAATTGTAATTGATAGGTAGTTATCATCTGGCATGTATGGCAAAGTGATCATACTTGTGTTTACAATTTCGTTTGGTATCTTCCAGCTTTACAGGAGCAAACATGTGGTAATCATTGCAAAAGCCTGTAAAACCAAGGGAGATGGTGCACAAGGTCGCCATGCTACTCTGGGAGCTCAAGCTTGCAATATTGTTTGCGCCAGCTTGATGTGGATTGATATAAGTTGTAAGTTTAAAGGGGAAGGGGTCACCGCAGACGCAGTTAATAAGTTCAAAGGAACATCCATTGACCTGCTAAAGCCAGGGACCATTCTATTATGGCACTTTCCTTAATAAATGTAGGAAGAGTTTGTCTCTGCCTACATAGTTTTGTTTTTCCTTCTTATGGTATGAATGAAACCATACACTGCACCAACACAGAGGCTATAGTAAGTGCAGTCAAAAGACCGGTTAAAACATTTTGGCCTTCACTCCCCCTTCCCAGCCGCTGCTGCGGGGATGCTGAAGCAGTAGAACGCAAGAATGGACCATCACCGCCAGCAACATTTACTTCATAAAAATAAAGATCCACAAGCAATTGGGTCTTGATTTTCTCCTTACAGGCTGCTGCTGTTGAAGCACAACTGAAGCCGCAGGATGTGCAAGGAGGAACCATCACCGTCAGCAACATTGGCGTCATAGGAGGGCTGTTTGCCAACCCCTTGGTATTACCACCTGAAACAACAATCTTGGCACTGGGGCGTATGCGCATGGTAAATAGGCGTGTCAAAAGAAAAGAAAAAGGAAAGACCACGCACGCCAGGTACAGCTGCATGCATAAAAGGAAGGCTCCCGCACTAGCAAGCTGCCATGTCCAACTTTTGGCTGTTGTGAAGCCATGGTGTAAGCTCTCAGGGAAACAAGAACTGGTTCGGAATTTTGCTACACATTTCCACATTTGGCAAGGTCTATGGGGCACAATTTGAGCCACAAATAGAAGGGGATGTTTTGAAAGACTGGTCTAGGCTGTGCAACTTATGCATATGCCCCCACTATTTATTATATGTTGAGCAATATGCATTTCTGCAGCCAATGATATACCATGACTTTCTTTACCACGACTCAGCACATGAGAAATCTGCAGCTGTGCCCCTGCTTAACCCTCTGTGACCATCTGTGTGTCTGCCTCTCATTTGCCAGGTACCCCGCTATGCTGATCCCAACGCTGCTGTCAGCCTCTCAGATCCTCAGAGGAGCACCCCAGGCCAGAAAATGGGTACAAGTAGCAGTTCAGGGAGGGGCACTGCAAATGAAGGCATGCCATCTGAACAGCAGGTTCTGTGCATGGAGCGCAGCCAAATGCAATGGCGCAGCTCCCTTGGAATATCGTGGGGAGCAGATCACCGCGTTGTGGACGGGGCTGGTGAGCTGGCGCCGCTTGAAGAAGATGAAAACTACATTATAGGAGAAAGAGACATGTTGTAGATGGTGCTGGTAAGCTGGCACCGTTTGGTCCAAGCTCTTTGCACAAGAGCCTGAGGTGCTGACAGTTGTATGATCACCTGTTCTTATCATAGTTTGAGACAATGTGCCACCAGCAGAAGTTTGCAAGTGCATGTAGCCGTTAAGCTCCGTATGCAGATTTTGACCATTCAGCACGACTTCTAAAGAGTTTTGCTTGGCAATCAGGGAAGGGACCACTTGTTGTCCGTCCCAGTATTTGTGGGACTGGTTTTGTGATTCATATGGTGCTGTTAGATGTCTGGATCGCATCTGAAATGCCTATAAGCAGATGTACCTCATGCCTCCTATGATGTACAAAGCTGCTTAGGCATTCAATGCTGTCTTGTCAGGATGGAGAGCATATGCACTGGATCTCAATTTCAAGTGGCCATGTTCCAATCCCGGGCACATTTGCATCTCTGCAGGACTGGCATCGGCCAGCAACGCTTGGAAGGCAATCCTAGAAGAGCCAGCCAGGTTGCTGCTCTCCCTGCGCTAAGTGCTTGTATCAGGCACCTTGCTTTACAAATACTTGACCAAAGCACATTCTTTTGCACATTTCCCTGTCATGAAGAAAATGCATTCTTTTTTGCTTTCTTAGAAGTGGGATGCGCCAATGCTGACAATGAGTTGATGAAAGTTGTGAGCTGCTTGTGGGTGAGTTTGTGTATGAAGTTGTGGGTTCTTTTGGTTACAGGGCCTGTAATACAGGCACCTTCTTCTGCATCAGCTCAGGCGCCCACATGGGCAGGTACAGCTATGTAACCCTTTACCCTCCCAATGAAGTTGAGTTGATGATCAATTGTGAGCTGATTGTGGTATGGAATTTCTTAGGCACATTGCCTGGGCTGAGCCAGTTTAAGAGCAGGGAGCTCCAAAGCAAATCCTAAGAGCTGAGAGCTGTGCAAGGAGTTTCTTGAATATTGATTCATGGCATCTGTAGCTCGTAGATGCCGGTGTTTACAACCTGCTCCTTGAGATTGGGCAGCGTATTTGCTTCAGCTGAGCTGCCCACGTAGGCAGGTACAACTATCCCTTTTCCTGTCCTTTCCTTGAGATTGGGAAGTATTTTTTGATGGGTAACACAATACGATACTTGTTTAAGACCTCTCGCACCAATCCATAAAGCGAAGTGCTAAATGGGCAAGATAGCAGCACAGTACAGCACAACAAGGCCTTCTTTTATGCTGTAAGTATGGCTAGGTACTATTGGATTGTAGGGCAAGGATTTGAGACCATCAAGGCTGATAATCGTGCTCTGAGCAAGTGAAGTCTAGAACCTTAATGAGTTAACCTTTCAGTGGAAGGCTGTGTCCTTGTAATTGGTAGACGCACCTGCAAAAAGGGTATTCACTGCATGCAACACGCATGCTACTTTGCAATGAGACCTAGTTGACAAACGCGATTCCCAACTAGGTAATAATTCTTTTCCCAACCAGAAAGTAATTTTCCTCAACATACCTTGGATCCATCTTCAGTGCATGAAGCTGGAGCTAGCATGCTAGTCTTCAACCTTCTTATCAAATTGAGGAAAAAGGATAAAGGGGCTCAAAAGACAAGCTGGATTTGCCGTGCTGTTTGCAAAAAGAGAAGCACTTCAAAACCAAAAATAGCACGCTGGTCAGCAAACATCCTGCATACGTTAATTGTCCATTTGTTACAAAAAATAAGGCAGATTTATTTAACTCAAATAGGGAAATATAGCACATCAGTGATATGCAGTTCATACTTTCTCTGAGCTTCCATGCATGTCATATACCCGGTCAGATGTACCTTGCCCGCTGGTATTTCTCTGGTAAACACGAATTCATCCAATCTGGCGCCTGCATACATCCCTTGCCTTCTTCACAAGTCATGTCATCTACCACTATACTTTTCTCCGGGGTAACCCTTCAATGTTCATGGGCACCAACATAAAGAGGTACCCGCTACAGGCACATAAACCTGCACAGCGCAGATCCAAGATACTGAGGCAAGAACCACCCTCAGGTCTCAGTCCTTGATGCTCTCCAACGTGGCAAAAGAATGCATTATTAGGTTCTAGCATGCAGACGCCTGTGCTATGAGGGCAGCCAAGCATGGGTTGCCCTGCGCATCAGCTTCCAGCTTCTTTAGCAGAGCAGAAGCGTGCGCAACAGCCTCAGCCTTTGCCTCCTCTGGGCCCTCCCCTGCAGGACCAGCGCATTACGCAAAAAAAAGTGTGCCAGTCTCAGCCTTTGCAAATGTACAACTCGTTTATGGACATGAGGGATTATTGCATGTTCAAGGCAATTATCAAGGTAAGCGAGGGAGTTCTGAAAGGATCTGCCTCTGCCCTTCAGATGGATTGAACGGAGTGGACAGTTCAGATGGTATATATAGATAGCGCCTCACTTGCACAGCATTCCCACAGAGCAGAGGGCACGTTACTACCCCTGTTTGGTTAAAATGCAAGAACCCAATTTTAATCATCCAAAACCACGAGGTTGGATGCCGGCGGAAGAGCATGCGGCTGTTCTTGCCAGGCATGATGTTGAAACGCACAAAACGCACAGATGAATGAGGAGCATTTACTAGCAGGCGTATGCAAACATGCACACGTGCATGTCTCCTACAAGCAGGCAACCTGCAGCAGAGGGACGCGCGTGCACACACACACACACACAGACAACCAATTCACGCGTATCACACATCAGCCAAAACTCCCATGACTCCACTCACCATCAGGCAGGGGCAGGGAGGCAAACTCCTGCAGGAAGCAGCGTGCCTTGCGTGCGGCCTGAGCCTCGTCACCCTGGTCACCCTCCTGCTCGCGTTTCCTCTTTGTGCCAGCAGCCTGCAAGAAAACAATAGAAATGATATGCGGACAAGTGAACAGGCTGCACACGAATTCCTGCTTGCGTTTCCTCTTTGTGCCCGCAGCCTGCAAGAAAACAATAGAAATTATACGTGAACAAGTTAACAGGCTCCACACAACTTCATGCTTGCGTTTCCTCTTTGTGCCCACAGCTTGCAAAGAAAGCAACAGACAATGTAGCGCGGGCAAAGAAAAAGGCTGAATGCAATGCAATTTCCTGCTCACTTTTCCTCTTTATGCCAGCATCCTGCAAAAAAAGAAGAGAAATGTACGCAGGTAGAGACACTCCCTTTATCCATAATGGAAAAGAGGCCAGCAGCCTGCACGCATGCGAGCACAAGCACCAGCAGCCTGCAACAAAGCCATAGAAAATGTATGCGGGCAGTGAAGCAGCCTCTGACCCTCGTCATCACTTTAATGTGTGTGTTTCCTCTTTATGCCAGCATCCTGCAAAAAAAGAAGAGAAGTGTACGCAAGTAGAGACACTCCCTTTATCCATAATGGAAAAGAGGCCAGCAGCCTGCACGCATGCGAGCACAAGCACCCAGATCAAAGTGATCAAGTGTTTAATCAGGGGCTTGCACGCTGCAATGGGGAACACCTTAGCTCTCTGCCTCCATAAATATTTTGTGCTTGCTCTGAAATTCAGCAATGCACGCAAATAATGGATCCATGAGCGGACAAGCTTTGCTGTTAATAAGCACAGTCTGGGTCTCCAATGTAAATCGTGTCCTTTTGAATAAGAACGCAACGCTAGAAATAGGTCAGGCTGTTCTTTGCTTCAGCTGCTTCTATATGCGCATGGTTGTTGAATAATCGTTATTGCTCACCACAGCTAAAGGCTTAGCGTGCAGCCGCGCTCTAAATGTTCAAAGGGTTCCCTCCTTGTTTCTGAAGCGGTGCTGTACAAGCAGCCCACTAAGCATCGATGGCACCAATTCAGAGGCAAGTCACAGCACTTGGCAAGCGTTGGCAGCACCGTTCCCATAGCAAGGCAGGAGCCAAGAGGCTACGGAGGACGAGGCTAAGTGCATTTTTGGGTGCCATTCCAGAAGCGAGGTAGCCCAATGAGGCCTTGCCCTTGAAACAGAGCAAATAGTGCTCAAAGGGCTGCCCTGCTCCGCTGAAGCGAGGACAGGAAACCTCATCAAGCTTTTTTGCTTGCAATGCTGGTCCTCCAACTCCGCGGAGCTAGCAATGCCAGGATTGTAACAGAACAACCAATCAAATCTGCCTGGCTGCATCGAGCAAAACAACTGGAGTCCATGGCAAAGCAGCATACAGGCAGCCCTTTCCAGATGACATCTGGCCTACCTGGGTCTTATTACCCACTTCAAATAAAAAACCATCAATCCTCAATGCCTGACACATCCAACTTGATGTGGGAGTTTTCAGCCGCTTTTCCACATGTGCAAAGCAAGTCTGCTGCAATAAGGTCGCCTTGATGCTGGTTATTTCAAGGCGCCCTCCACCTCCAGCTTTTCACAGGACCTCATGTAACACCTACAACAACCTGGATATTTGGATGCAAACAAGCACCCCAGAGAGGCTGGTGATAACCCTCCATATTCATAGGAGCTCAAACACCAACAAAAAAAGATGCAGAATTCAGTCCTTCCCAGCAGGGAAGCCTTTGCCGCAGCAGAATCTCCACCCATGTATTTCTGAACACAGTCACCTCCACGCTGATGACCTCAGCTTGACGTTGATGATTTAGCCTGACGCTGATGATCTCGCCTTAACACTGATGACCTCAGCTTGACGTTGATGATTTAGCCTGACGCTGATGATCTCACCTTAACGCTGATGACCTCAGCTTGACGTTGATGATTTAGCCTGACGCTGATGATCTCACCTTAACGCTGATGACCTCAGCTTGACGTTGATGATTTAGCCTAACGCTGATGATCTCACCTTAACACTGATGACCTCAGCTTGACGTTGATGATTTAGCCTGACGCTGATGATCTCACCTTAACACTGATGATCTCAGCTCCTTCCAGCTGCGCCAGCTTCTCCCTCGCCAACTGCACCACGCTGGCAGGAAAGCCAGCGCTCTCAGCGACCTGCAACAACCAAGATGCAACAAACAGCATACAAACAGCATTGAAACGTGGCCCAACTAGTGTGCACAGACTAAAGCACCACAAGCCGGAAGAGTAATGCAATGTATTGATGCTAAAGCAAGTACTGCCAGATGTTTGCTCATCAGGCAGACACAGCCATGGATGCCAATAAGACAGAATCTGAGGGCAACGCACTTTGCGTACCCTGAGTGGGCCTTAGGGTTTTGTGTGCAGACTCTTTCGCTCCCCTCTCTTCTTTCCTGGACCTCAAGCCAGTCTCTGTGTGTATCCTCTGCTCCCCTCTCTTCTTTCCTGGACCCCAAGGCAGTCTCTGTGTGTGTCCTCTGCTCCCCTCTCTTCTTTCCTGAACCTCAAGGCAGTCTCTGTGTGTATCTTCTGCTCCCCTCTCTTCTTTCCTGAACCTCAAGGCAGTCTCTGTGTGTAACCACTGAGTGGTCAGTCACACCCGTTTGGTTTGATTTGGCAGTTTAGTTTCCTTTCTCCCTCTCTCTATTCTTACCTGAATCCCAAATGATTGGTCACACGCGCCCTCCTTGATTTGGTACAGCATGGTCAGCCGGCCACTGGTTGGGTCTACCACAGTCGAGACATGCAGATTGCGCACCCCTGTGAGTGTGTATGTATGTGTGTATGTGAGTGTGTGTGTGTGTGTGTGTGTGAGTGTGTGTGTGTGTACAAAAGGGCCAGAGGGCAGTAACCTGGGTGCAACTTGATGCCAAAAACTGTGGCCATGGAAGCTACAAGGACACCAGGAACATGATGCTGCCTGTTACGCGCATACACTCTGTGCATTCAAGAGGTGGATGGCTGAAATAATCAGTGTGAAAGCCCTGAGTTGTTTTGGGTGTATTCCACAAGCGACCAACAGACACGCACACAGCTGCTTCTGGTGAGCCCGTGAGTCCTGTGATTTCTGTGATCTCTGTGATCTCTGGGAGCTCATGGAAGTGCACAGCAAACAATGTGATGGTGAAATTGCGCTGAATCACAAAAGCGACAAGCAGACGCACAATGTGTTTTTTACCTGTGGGTCCTGTGATCTTCACGAGCTCATGGAAGTGCGTGGCAAACAGGATGCGCTCATTTCAATAAGGAATTTGGCAGATATGCACAGAAAATGCTGTAGACTCCAGTAAATCATACCTTGCGCTCTCCTGCCTGTGGGGCCTGTTATCTCTGTGATCTCAGTGATCTCTGTGAGCTCATGGAAGTGCACAGCAATCAATGTGATGGTCCAAATTGCACTAAATGCTATAAGCGACCAGCAGACACGTATAAAGCGTTTCTTTACCTGTGGGTCCTGTGATCTCTGTGAGCTCATGGAAATGCGTGGCAAACAGGGTGGGCGCCTGCGTCGTCTCCATCAGGTGCTCACTGATCGCCCAAGCCAGGCCAAAGCCGTCATACGTGGAGGTGCCACGCCCCAGCTCATCAATGATGACCAGGCTGTTCTTGGTCGTTCCCTGTGCCAAGAACAATCGTCAGCGATCTTTGACTGCCAATGATCAAAAGACAATGATGACCAGGCTGTTCTTGGTCGCTCCCTGTGCCAAGAACAATTGTCAGCGATCTTTGACTGCGAATGATCAAAAGACAATGATGACCAGGCTGTTCTTGGTCGCTCCCTGTGCCAAGAACAACCGTCAGCGATCTTTGACTGCCAATGATCAAAAGACAATGATGACCAGGCTGTTCTTGGTTGCTCCCTGTGCCAAGTACAATCATCATCAATCTTTGACTGCCAATGCTCAAAAGACAATGATGACCAGGCTCTTGTGGGCTGCTCCCTGCACCAATAAAAGCCAATCAAAAATGGTGAACGGCTGCCAATGATCAATGATCAGTCTGCATTGATGACCAGGCGGTTGTGGGCTGCTCCCTGCCCCAAAAACAATAGGCAGTGACAAATGGTTGCCAATGATCAATCGTCAATGATGACCAGGCTGATACGGTGGCTTCCTGTACCAAGAGCAATCACGCATGATCAATGATTGCCAGTGATCAATCGTCAATGATGACCAGGCTGATATGGTAGCTCTCTGCACAAAAAGTCGATTGAGAATGTTGAATGGCTGTCAGTGATCAATCGTCAATGATGACCAGGCCATTTTGGTGGCTTCCTGCACCAAAAGCAAAGATGCGTGCTGCACAGTGCAATTTCACAAGCATTTACTTAGCTCTGACACATATCAGACTGCCCGTATATATTGGTACTCGTGGCAATTCAGATTGATAGCTGCCCCAATGGTTTGGCAACTCAAAGAGAATGCGCAGGTGCCTCACCCCAGCTGGTGCACAGTTGGAGAGCAAAGTCGATAGACAATCTTTTATTTGCATGGTGCATCATTTGCGCATATGGCGCCGTGAGCATCTCTCAGAGAAAAGAATGCTCTGGTGATCGGTGATAGGCGCACTACCGCACAGGAAATGAACCCTGTCTCGAGATCCTCCATCTGTGCAGGACAATCACCTTATATTCTGGCAATGGGAATATGCAAGTAGCAGTTGACTCTGAGCCAGTCTCTTATTGCAATTTTGCTGTGCTCTCAAAAGAATGCAATCAAAGGCAAGCATGCATGCATGGACAAATGCATGTAAATGCTTACATATGAAATGTATTGTGTTTTTATTCTGTGTATTTCCATACAAGTACATTCCCCTCCCCAAATGTAATTACCTGATCTAATAACCTGAAAGCATGTCTATCTCTAGCTTTTGTCATGCACATGCGGGACCTCCCTTTGACACTATCCATCTAGTTACACGTCACCCACTCGCTACAGTCACCCACTTTTTATAACACACCAACCCACTGCAATCACTCATTCCCCCACCTTCAAGATCGCGCCTGTCTCTAGCATCTCCGCCATGAAGGTACTGACGCCGCGCTGCTGGCAGTCGCCCGCACCCACGCGCGCAAAGATGGCATCACGCACGCAGATGCGCGCTGAGGTGCAGGGTACAAAGCAGCCGACTTGTGCCATCAGCACGCACGCGCCAACCTGCAAACTCCCAGGGAAAGGGGGCAAACAAGTGAAGAACTGTTTGGGGACACAAACACCAGGGTGCATGCGCAGGGCAGACAAAAGTTGCAGGGCATAAGTTAGGCCGATTGGCATGGCCAGTCAAGGCAAGCCAGTGCAGCACGGTCAAAGTCGCACAGGCACGTTGCGCAGGCACGAGGCAGGCCGATTGGCATGGCCAGTCAAGGTAAGCCAGTGCAGCACGGTCAAAGCCGCACAGGCACGTTGCACAGGCACGAGGCAGGCCGACGGGTATGGCCAGTCAAGGTAAGCCAGTGCAGCATGGTCAAAGCCGCACAGGCACGTTGCACAGGCACGAGGCAGGCTGATGGGTATGGCCAGGCCACCAACAAGGGCCATCAAAACAAGCATGCCCAGCTCTGATGCCCAAAGACAGATCCTGCTCCTTCTGAAGGAGCAGTCGAGTGAGTTGTGACCACAACTCAGGGAATAGATAAATTGTACAATGCATGAAGCTTGCAGGCACAACAAATAAAAGTCTACTGCAGGCCTGGTCTGAGAGTGGGTTAGGCCTTAGTGCAGCGGCGCCTTGGCGTTTCACCACTCCTGCTGGGTGCGCACAAGGGCACTAACAGAGCAAAACACAAGCATAAGTACGCATACAAACACACATGCATGTGCACACACACAGCGCACTCACCTGCCGGATGAAGGTGGACTTGCCGCCCATGTTAGGTCCAGTGATGATCTGGAACCAGCTCTCTCCTCGTCGCATGACGCAATCGTTCTTGATGAAATCCACGCCGTCTTGTGCTTCTACACAAGGGTGTCGGGACCCGAGCAGGGATAGCTCACCCGCATCTGCATCAACCACCTGCGTGGTTGTATGAACGCATGCATGCATGCATCGTGTGTGTGTATGTGTGTGTGTGTGTGTGCATGTGTGTGTGTGTGCGCGCGTGTGTGTGCACGTGTGTGTGTGCGCGTTCTCATACTCGTGCGTTTGTTGTATACATGCATGCGGCGCGAGCATGAAAGGGCAAAGAGCCGAAAAATGTAATTTGATGTTAAAGGACACAGGCCATGTAAATCCAAGCAAAGAGTCGCAAAATGAAATTCAATGTTAAAAGACACTGGCCAGGTAATTCCGTGCATACAGTGCCTTAACAGCAATGAAGGACATGCACATGCAACGTGACATATGTAACAGGAAACAGAAACACGTGGCAGTGTTGTTCAGTTGCAGTCAGCAGCGGCGGCAGCAGCAGTGAGCACCATTCAGGTCTTGAACGAAAAAACACCTCTGGGCATGGATCTAGGTGCAGGGTGTCGGCTGCAAATTCGATGAAATCTGTCATGGAAAATTGTATGTGTGTGTGTTGACCTGCGAGCACACCTCTGGGCGTGCGTATGGGTCAGGGGCATTGGCTGCCAAGTCCGCAAACCCAGCCAGCACATCCAGCTCTGATAAGAGGCTGGTCAGGCCCTCCCACACTTCCACAAAAGAGCGTGCGACATCCACCACCTGTGATGGACACAAGGTGGTTGTGTGGCAACCATTGAAGAGAACGCATCAAGAATAACATGCACTGCTCTGATGAGAGGCTGGTCAGGCCTCCCACACTTCACAAACGAGCTTGCCCCACCCACAGCCTGTGTAGCAGATGAGATTGTATGGTAATCATGAAAGACAACACATCCAAGATAGCATGCAAGGCTCAGATGAGAGGCTGGTCAGGCCCTCCCACACCTCCACAAATGAGCGTGCCACACCCACCATGTGCGACGCAAACCAGGTTGTACGGCAAAAACGAAAAACAGAACAATAAATCTTGAGCCCACAGCTCCAATGAGAGGCTGACTATGACATTCCACACAACATCAAACGAGCACGCCGCATGCATGGATTCATTCTCATTATAATCTCAAAGAGTTCAGTCTCACTCATTAAACCTAAAGGGCATGTCACATTTATCAAGGATGGAAATAGAGTTTCTGGCAATGTGGCAAAGAGAGTCAAAGAGGCTCAGCCAAGCCAATAGTATGATACTCCTTTGAGCCTCTTTGGGCCTTTTTGATGGAACATTAGACCTTACTCATACATCATGAGCCTCAAGCTAGCCTCTTTGAGCCCCTTTGGGTGTACTCGGTGAGATGTTTGACCCTCTTAACCTGTTCTTACACGTTTAAGGGCATCCCACATTTAAAATGAGTGCAACATTCTCATTCATGAATTCTTTAAGGCATGCCACATTCACATGCCACGTTCAAAGTGAGTTGCAACATTCTTACACATGGAATCTTTGGGGCATGCCACATTCAGTGTAAGTGCAACGTTCTCGCTCATGAAATCTCTCAAGGCATGCACAATTCTTGCCTTGGGCATGCCACATTCATAGGGCACGTTCATTGAGTGCAATGCTCTCGCTCATGAAATCTTTCTCTGAAGGTATGTCACAATTTTTGCCTTGGGCAACCCACGCTCAAAGTGTGTGCCACATCTTCACTCATGAAATCTTTTAAGGCATGCCACAGTTTTTGCCTTTCGTATGCCACATCCATAGGGCGCGCCAATTTTGAAGGGCAACCCACATTCAAAGTGAGTGCTACATCTTCACTCATGAAATCTATAAAGGCATGCCACAGTTTTTGCCTTGCGCATGCCACGTTCATAGGGCACGCCAATTTTGTAGGGCAACCCACATTCAAGTTGAGTGCCATGTCCTCACTCATGATATCTTAAAGGCATGCCACATGAGTTGCTGTGGCCCAGCACCCACACTTGTTCACAACCTCAATCACTTCAACCAGAAGCACTCCAACCCATAGCTCCAATGTTGCCGAGAGTCGAGTTTAGAATTCGTACCTACCTCTGGTGGGCTGGCAAAGGCAATCTGCGCCGTCACACCCACTTATTACCCATTGTTGCATGCACTGAAAGCCTACAAGATACAAATCACATGTTCCATGCCAGGCGACAAAATGATGGAAATTCACCAATGCCAATTTACTTAAGCCCTCCAGTGCTATTCTGCTGCTGCATTTCAAAATCTGCCTCTCTCTGCACATAGAACACAACCAAAAGAAAGCATTGCACCCCAATGGAACGATAGTAGAGTGGCAGAAACCTTGATGGGGCTCCTTCGCGCTGCGCTTCCAAAAAGCAGCAGTTCAGTTGGAGGCGCTCTTGCATTGCTGACCAGCCAGGCATCCATGGCTGGCAAATGGTTGATCAATTACATGGATTGGCTGATTGGTTGGTTTGTTAGTTGGTTGATTGATTGAAGTAGTGTTGACCAGCCAGGAGGAACGCTCAAAGGTCCACCCAACTCCAGATGTTCTCGCCCACCCTGACCCAGCCAAACCATCAATTGATCCCATTTCTTTTGCAATGGTATCTGCTACATCACTGCTGCACACCTGAGGGTAAATCTAACAAAATGGGCTGAGGTGGATAATTCCCGTTCTTAACCAAATTGCCCCTTTATCCCCTTTTTGAGCACTCTAGCACGCACACCGAGCCAACTTTTCCAAAACCTTTTACGCAGAGTTGTGCCTTTATAATCACAGAATAGGATTGCATGAAAAGATTTGGGAGGGGCGAGGCCAGGGAGGTTCGGAGAAGTTTTCTGTGACAGACCCCCTCAAATTGGCCAAGTTAGGACCCTTTAGCGGGATTCCTCATGCTTAGTTCTCATGATGGTTGACATGCGCCATCCAACAATTACACTCCCACGTGATTTGAGCATGATTCTTGTGAGGATTAATATGCACCATCCAAAAGCCACATTCCTCGAGCCTTCTGATGCATGCAAACTTGAAGTAGGGTGCGCCCAGATGATACGCTCATGTCCCTCAAGACCCATCCTTGCCCTTTCCCCCTTCCCTCCTGTACTAAGCCATATGTCAATCAAGGCCCATACAACCTACTGCACCATTTCAATAAACATAGATCTTGGAAGCACATCATTGAAGGCCTGCACACCCTTTCAAGCGAAAAAATGGAACTTGGAGACACAACTTTGTGTGCCTTCATAACTTGCAGCAATACTTGCAATGCCTAAGTCTAAACTGTGGCAACACTGCAAGACCCGCACGATTCGCAGCCATCTCATTCCACACACCTGCTCCACCAACTCCTTTTGCAGCTCCTCGTACTTTGCACTGTTGTCCTGTGAACGAGGGAAAAGGGAGAAGCCAAGTGTGGAGCAAACGTTGGAGGATGTCAATTAATCCTTTGACATCTAATCTAGGAATCAATGGACAGATGTTTTTACAATGAGAAGGCTGGGCTGGAGGAGAGGCTGGGTCCTTCAATGAAGTCAGCCTTTGAAGACTCCAGGCAATCGTGCAGCCATCACTGACCTGGAGCAGGGTGGCTGCCCGCTCCAGCTGCTTGCTGGTGAACTTGATGCCGTCCTTGCGGGCCTCTATGGTGCGGTACCTGCAGCAGCGTCAAACATCATTTGTAGGTGAACATGATGCCATCCTTGCAAGCTTCTTCTGCATGGTCCATGCAGCAGCATCAAACATCATGTGTAGTGAATATGATGACATCCTTGCAAGCCTCTTCTGCATAATCCATGCAGCGAGGTCAGCAAGCATTTGTAGGTGAGCTTGATGTGCCATCTTTTCGGGCCTGTAGGTGAACTCAATGCCAACTTAGCGAGCCTCTTCTGCATGGTCCATGCAGCGAGGTCAGCAAGCATTTGTAGGTGAGCTTGATGTGCCATCCTTTCGGGCCTGTAGGTGAACTCAATGCCAACTTAGCGAGCCTTTTCTGCATGGTCCATTCAGCAGGACCAGCAAGCATTTGTAGGTACAAAAGAAAATGCTACGCAAGCCAAAGAGCCGCGTGCATTCAGGGAAATTTTTCTATTTGGAAAGCAAGGCATTTGTGGGCTGTCCTGCATTGTGGCAAAGACAAAAAGAAAAACTATGCAGGCAGAGGAAACTCTCCCTACATCAATTAAGGACAAGTGAGGGAAGCGTCGCAAGCGACGCTGAAAAATTGGCGAAGCCAGTCCTTTGGGGCACAGAGGTGGCATTGATATGCAGTTTACCAGGGGCAACAACAGGAAGACCTCAGGAATCTGAAGCAGAACTCCCATGCCTTGTTAATGCATGCATGCATGCATAGCTGCGTGCGCGCCATAAATGGCATGTGAGCTGCTCCATCCATTGCTTGCTGCAGGTTCTCCTTTGACAATCAGCAGCAGCCCATGCACCAGAGGCTCCCTCAACCACGCACCAGGGCAAGGGGTGCAGGGCCTGCTCCTCATCGCATCAGCAAAGTTTCGTGCCTTCACCCCTCTATTCACGCAGTAACTCACACCATATTTAAAACACAAATATAATATCCCATTGCAATTAGAATTATGCAATTTCGTTGGCTCAGCGGCAAGCTGGAGGGTTCCGCAGTTTGACTGTGAAATTTCCGGAACGGGCCACCCCCCAGCCCCGGACCCAGCAAGGGCATCCACAAAAGCCTGCTGATGAATCCTGTGTCGACTGCAGCTGTTCCGGTGGCCCGCATGGGAACAACTGGCCAGCTTCTCTCAGCTGCCAAACATAACAATGTGTCCTGCAGTTCTGCCCACTGCACCGGAAGCCATCAAAACTAGGAATTCCCGACAAAAGGTTTTGCTGGTCCGGCATGCCGAGTTCCAGGCTGGATGGTAGGCTGGCTGGCTCTGGCCAAGAACTGCCTGCAAAACTCGTTGCAAACTTTTCTAGGCACCAGCCACTGCCTCCTACGCCCCCATGACACTGCAGGGCTGCTAAGCAGTTTTGTTTGGGAGGATAGCCAACATTTCAGAGTGGGGGTTGGGCTGGGTGGGCCAGGGCAGCAGGTGTGAACTTTACTGGGAAACAGGCAATCCTAGGGGCTTGCGCCCCATGAATGGGGCTTTGCCAACAAGGAGGCACACTGGCTTAGGAGAGCCGTGAGTTTCCTCCACCACAAAGCTACAGAACAGAAGGTGCTGATGGGGATCTAGCAAACGAGAACAGCATCATTGGAAAAGGTCGAGCTTACATCGAAGCCTGCGACCAGCGCAGTTCTAGGGGCAAAGCTTGCTGTGCTGAGCGGTTGTGCTTACCTGAGGTAAAGCAAAGCCAAGCTATGGCAAAGGCAATCCTTTGTGCTTGATTGATGATTGAAAGTCAAAATAGTACTCCTTTAAGGACTTGTAAGTCACCCATTTTGACCCAAGTGCCATAATTGCATAACCCTTGCCTG